>OY856411.1:323716838-324081838 GCA_963693085.1 Alisma plantago-aquatica | reverse complement strand
GAATAAGATCATATGTTGTACAGTAAGATATACAAAATTAGGGATTTGGGATAGAGACAAAATCATTAATATGTTTGATATTGACATCACTAATTTTAATTCAACTTACTGGCTGCAAAGGAAACAATATTCATCAATATCATTTCTACTACTACATTTTAGCAATTAAAAATATGATTTCCTCATTTCATATCTTGATGAGAATCTATTTAAGAAGGTTGTGAGGTCTTTGTTCATGATTCCGTATATATTAATTTAGCCACACAATATATTTCCATGTCCTTATGATTGTTTGATTCTATTCTTGCATCATGGAATGAGTTGTTCAAACAAGGGGCATTTTACTTTCCTTTCATACATGAATTGATTCAAAATGTGAATTCATATTTGTTAATTTGATTTCTCTATCACTATTAAGTGTAACTAAAACTGATATACTATAATGATGTATGTACAATACCCTTAAACCTCATGAAATGATCTTTGATATATTTCATACAATAACAACCATTAGTCATCTCGTTTGAACAATCAGCACATTGAAGTGAATATAGACTAGATCCCCAAAAGTTCCAATTAGCAAGTCATTATAGTTATGCTCTATCATTTAATGGGAAAAAATGCTACAAATCTGAAGAGGTTTTGTAAATCAAATAGAAGAATAAGTTGGAGCCTACAAGGAATTCTTCCCAATAGCCTATGTATCCCATATATGATTGTGTAATGTTGTTTAGTGTCGCTACATTACGTATATGAGACTGAATTCACTATTCTGGAACCTTGTGACGGTGTTGTGCTTGCATAGATCATGACCGTATACTCAACAAGAAGTTTGGCTTTACTTCCCTCTATTTTGAAATCCCATGGTTATGGTATGCATGTCACATTGCAACCAGAACAGGAAATCAAAACCTAAATATATTGTTCTTGAAGTGAGGTCAGATTCCCTTGAAGATAATAGAAATTTAAATCATTATTGAGATAGTCAAGCCCTCAAATAAAATATTCTTTCATGAACCCAATCCATTCAATTGGTTAATCAACTTCACAAAATTGTATTCATGGAATGAAGTAATATTTCAGGTTAATGAAATAAATACATGGTTTAATATATAATACTACAACAAGGTACTATGACATCTTTGATTGTCCTACTTCTATAAGGGTTCAAAGAAACACAAAAATGCAAAGAATAAAAAGTAGCAACAAATGTAGTAACCTATAAAAGATGATAGATAATTTTTTATGTTTATCGTATATGGTAAATATATTTTGTTGGGTAGGATGGGAATAATCCCACAAAAAAAAATCTTCTTTTATAGGTACTCCATGGGCTAGTGCCATCTACAATTCTACAGTCCAACCCAGTTCAACTCCAACATTCGCCATCATTGACTTAAACTCAGCAAGAATAATGCATCCATCACCATCTGAGTCTACCGCCGTTAGATTATCATATATAGTCTCATTTCGTATCTCAGTTCTAATTTCTAAGAACATTTCCAATAGGTCATCCTCCGACAGCTTGTTTTTTGCACCTACGTCATATAAGTGGAACATGCGCTCTAACTTTTCTGAGGAGAAGTGAGAACCCGGGGGACAATATTGACGATAGGGGTCATCCTCTACGCTAGCGTGCACCTGTGCAGAGCGTTCTCTCCGGAATAACATTGCAAGTAAATTTTGATATTATGATTTCGTTCGACGTGTGAGCATGGTACCTATAGTCTGTAGTCTTAAATAGGCCCGGAAAGGTGAATGAGTACTAGAATCTAACTAAACAGAAATCATAATAAAATTGAAACTATAATGAATTTTGGTGTGTAGACAGCATCGTAGATCTGATTTAAATCATTTGTCTTTTTAATATCCTTCTATAGGTAAATGGGTAATTGTTCGTGTGCTTCCTGGTTTCAAACTAAGAATTTTGTGAATATAATTGGGCAACTAGTGTTCCGGAAATTGGTTGATTTGTGCAAAATGGGAGGTAGGTTGAACATCAAATTGAATGATTACCCAGATTATAGTGGGGCATACAGATTATTAACTAAATTTTGGAAACGTGCGTCATCATAATCTCATTACTCACATCATACTCCCCCCATCTAGTGTGCAGTAATTGGTGGGGCGATCCAAATCTGTTGTTCCATTTTGTCTTAAAAAATCTTTACCATACATTTACTAAAGAAACCACCCCCAAAAAAATGAATGATGTGTGTACGACATAGATTTAATGAGACACACCTAAAACGACAAGTATGAGACAACCGATTTGAACCCGTCACAAGTATTTTTTTTGGAGGGGAGGGGTGGAGTGGGAGTTTATATTGTCTTGGTGGGTCACCTGGTGGGTCATCGTAATGGAGAAGATCTTATCATGCAAATCAACTCATTGTATGAGTTCAACTCTCCCCCCATCTAGTGTACAGTAGTTGGTGGGGCGATCCAAATCTGTCGCTCCATTTTGTCTTAAAAAATCTTTACCATACATTTACTAAAGAAACTGCATATCCGATTTGGAAAATTAAATGGATCTTCGCCGACCCGTTTACGGGACGTGCGGGGGGCGAAGCCCCCGCGATATGGTACGACTTGGATTTCGGATCCGATTAGGAATCCGATTACTCTTTATGTATCTATATATATGTACATCTTTGTTAGGGTTCGGTAATCATCATGTATTCTTCTTTGACGGCTGCCGCCGTACATAGGGTGTCCCTTTGTAATCTTTTCTCTGAAATAGTGGAAATCTCGTCCCCTCCTGTGGACGTAGGTCATCTCGACCGAACCACGTAAATCTTGTATTTTTGGTTGTGATTGTTTCTCATTTCTTGTTCTTACGCCGCGAAATCGTCGTATTCTCGCGTTCAACTTTTAACAGAAACCACCCCCTAAAAATTATGAATGATGTGTGTACGACATAGATTTAATGGGACATACCCAAAACAAGTATGGGACAACGGATTTGAATTCGTCACAAGTGGGGGGGGGTAGTTTATATTGTCCTGGTGGGTTACCTAAGTGGCTTTTTCTTGGAAATGGTTCCATTGTTACCCGAAAAATTAAAAATTAAAGGAATAGCGGCGCAACTTGTTGCCTGCCTGTCCTCTTCTTCAATGTAAATCTTTTCATGATATATAACAACCTCATTTGTACTTATGTTCTGCAAACATTTTTTTCATACAAAATAGTAATTTGTATCCCTCTTTATGCATCCGTATTTTAGCTAATCCATCATTTCAATATATGTTTAACATGTTTTTCTTCACAGCCCAACATTAACACACTAAGTCTTCACAGCCTAACATTCACTCCTGGATCGTAACATTCACTCATATACAACACGGTTGGGTGCACATTTATCCTACCAAATTTAGCTTTCAATCTAAGCCGCGATCACACATCATTTTGTTACAGTTAACTATTTCATCCATATTGCATTCGTTCTTAGAATTTCTTTACTTATACTTCAGTCTCCATCCAAATAATGGACCCAAGTTAACGCATTTCTAGCACTTCTAGTCACGTGCTCTACCCAGCTTGACTCTACCTCCATTTGTGCCCCAGGTTAGGTTACATTATAGTGCCCATACTTTCATTTACGTCTACCCATCTCATAACTTTCCAATTCTAGGGCATTTCTCAACATAACTAGTTTTCTTTATCCCTCGGAACTCATGCAAAGATTAAACACATACACTGAACGTCGATGGTGCTTTATGAGTACAATTGTGTTTACGGTGGTGTATGTCCTGAAATTCTTAGATCATCGCGTTAAAGAATTGGTTTTATAACCCATAATCTTGTCTTAAAATTGACTTCTTATCTCTACCACCACATATTTGATGTGTGAACATTTATTGAAACAGTACAAGTTGTATATATTGTATATTTATGCATTCGTATTATGATCTGTACATATTTTATCTTACAGTTAAAATGTGAAAGACGATCTTTGTTTTCTTGACATTTTCTATTGGGTTTGGAAACATTATGCTATAGAAAATCCATGATATTGTTGGTTGTGCTTGGTTTTTGTACATGGGAGTCTAAGTGGGCATAATCCATGTGCCTCCAACAGTCTTATGTGGGTGTTGTTCCAATTTAATTGGGAAATTTTCTACTACTACACTGTGCATGTTTCTACCACACGCAGTATGCATGGATTAGAACTTTTATTCTTGTTGAGGACAACGGCACCTAAAACGCTACCATTTGGTTCTAATCCATTAATTCTCTTGGACCACCAGTTGATCAATCAAAAGCAATCATATACTACCACACAAACATCACTATTATCTTTGCAATTACACATCTAATCACAAAATTGCAAAGGTGGTACACTATATGTACTTGAGATTCATTCTTTTACACAGGTTCACGTTTACATGCATTCATTTCGTAGTGCAATGCATATTTACCAAAGTTCATAAATATATAGTTACAACATTTAATCAACTATTGTTACACAGATTAGTCTACTATGATAGAAGGTATTTAAATATACAAGACCATATGTGGCCAATTTAACTTACAAGAAAGTTTCACTTTGTACTTCAAAACCTTCTAACCAAATTCTAAATTACCATTCCTTTTTTGAGACATTTGTATTAGAGCATCCTCAATGTTTGAACTAATTATAACTTTAAGTAAGGTACTACCCTTGGTTTGGAGATCCTTTAAAATAAACATGACATTTCTAAAAAAATTGTATCAATGTGGACTTTGTCTATTTATTTTATACAAAAAATAACTATTTTAAATAATTTGATTTGCCAAGATTTATTTGAAGTATCATTGATGATTTATATTGTATGATTCAAAAATAATTATATTGTTTTGATATTGCAGCAGTTCAAAAGGCACCACATCATAAAACTTAAAGAGTCTAAAACCAAGTGAAATAGATATAGTAACAAAAACTATGAGATCTAAATTTAGAAAGCCAAACATGAAGTAAATTTCTGAAATTGAGAATAAAAATCCCAATTTGAGGAAACCATGAATCACATGTTTTAAATGAAGGTAATTGCTATAGACTAAGGTTTCAATTGAACTTTAGTTAATTTGGTATATTTAAGAAAATATTAAATCTTTTCAAGGATCAAATTTAAAACGTAACATATGTTTATGTCATAGTTATTAATAATACTAAATTTTGGGTGATGATCTATTGACGTTTTCTTTGAGAACATTTGTGGGTAGGTAATTAGGAGTGAGATATGGGTCTAAGAAATTTGATGGGATTTTTGGGAGCTTATAATATTTATTTAAGGAATTTTTAGTAGTTTTACGTTAAGACTATGAAAAAATTTAGTTATTTATTGGGTGTGAACTTGGAAACACACAATGGGGTTTTATAATCTTGAAGAATAGATTTTACTAGAGAGGGGAAATCCGGATTTCATGCAATCATTAAGTGGGAATGAATTTCAAGAAGTGAGGAGAGTAACCATTAGATTTTTCCTCTAGACATTGGATCTAATGATATAGGGGTGGACAATTGTCATTCACTTGTTGATCTAAAAGGGAATGGGTTGAGATTATCATATGAAGGGAAATTTAATATAGAATGTGATTGGAAGAAACATATGTATATGTATTGAGGGATACAACTAGGACTACCTCATAAAAGTCGTGTTGGGGTATGGTTTTCTTGACACTTGGAATAACTGGATTCACGCCTGTATCTCCACAAACTACTTCTCTACCATTATAAATGGATCACCCTTTGGCTATTTTCACAACACCAATGGACTCAGACAAGGAGACCCCCTCTCTCCATACCTCTTCATCATTGTAACATCCATTCTTACCAACATTATTAAACTTTGTACATCACACGGCCTCATTTCCTCTCCCCATGAATGCCATGAGAACATCATACAATTTGTGGATGATGCCGTGATTCTTGTCAGGACTGAAGACTCCACCATCATCAACACTATACACATCATTGGTCTCTTCTCATACATTTTGGGTCATGGTATAAACCTCTCAAAGTCTTCTATCTTTGGGGTCAATACCCCTCTTGATACCATCAGCATGTACAAAAACTTCATCAAATGCAAAATCAAAAGCTTTCCCATCAACTATCTTGGATTTCCTATCACTCCACACCCTATAACACACTTTGTTTGGAACCCCATTATCGATAAAATCCAAATAAAACTAAACTCTTGGACCAATCACTTTCTCAACCTCGAAGGCCAGCTTACCCTCATTAATAGTGTCATTACACCTATCACTACCCACTTCCTCAGTTGCATCCCTTTACTTAGAAAGACCCACAAAGCGATTGACAAAATTAGAAGAAATTTTCTCTGGAACAACCACATAGAAAACAAACAACATAGAAACATCCATATAGTCAATTGGAACACCATCACTACTTTGATTAAGCATTCATGGGGGATGGGGCATCATAAACATTAGAATTCACGGCATCTACCTCATTGCAAAAATTATAAACACTCTTACTAACAATACCAACAAGATCTGGAAAAACTTTATCCTCCAAAAATACTACAAAAAAAATTGCCTTGGCACCACACCCCACACAACATATCTTCCCCACTTTGGAAATACATCAACAAAAACCTATACATCATAAAGAACCTTATATACACCCCCCACATGCTCACCAGAATATCCTTTTCTGGGAAGACCCATGGTACCATCACAACACCATTCAGAACCTTAGTACACACATGCTCATTTCCTCTCCGTTGCATAGAGTCAACAATGCCAAAGCCCTTAAACTTCTTACCAGCAATAGACAAAACTTTCTCAAAAGACATCTTCAAAACCATGTGGACAACAACACACTGAGAGACATAGTCCATGAACTTGAATACAACATCAATAGCAAGATCTCCTGGATTTGGGGACCATTTTACACACCCAAAGAAACCTACACCCACCTCACTTATAGAGGCCATACATCAAATATGGTTCACTTTTGGAAAATAAAATGACCACAAAAACTAAAACTCTTCTTCTGGCTGCTCACATCCGACAATATTCTCACTGACAAAAATCTCACCAAAAGAGGATTTTTGGGACCTACTAGATGCTACCTCTGTAAGATAGATGAAGAAACCACACAACACCTCTTCACCAACTACACTGTCATGATGAACCTCCTACAGAACTTGTTCTCACAAATTTTGGACACCAAAAACCTCCTTCTACCAACCTTCATCACTAGACTAAAACCCTTACCTCAACACTCTAGACATCTCCCAGAAGACTTGATTGTTCATACCTTCTGGAACATTTGGCTAGAGAGAAATAATAGAAAGTTCAATAACATCTCTAAACACACCCAGATTATGCTAACTGAAATTAAACATGCCTTATTTGTACAATTGCACTACATGACATGCCTCGACATCAACTCAGGTGATGCATGCTGAAGTCGATCCGAGCATCATATTTGGTGATCACAATGGATGTGGATGTTACTCCCAGGAGGATATTATCGCAGATGACACTGGCTTCTGAATATTTGCTCATTGCATAAACTGAAATTCTCTATCTTAGTAACTACTTTAGCTACATCTTTATTGAACTACTTTCATCAAAGGCATATGTTTGAGGGGTGCCTCCCCCACGTACAATCCTTTTCTACATTTCTGTGGCTGGTTATTTTACTTAGGTAGTTGGGACTCACCCATGATTGACGCCCACCATATTGTTTTCCAGTGTCTTGCTTGCAGACATCCTGTGTTTGTAAGCAACGTGATTTTATATATTAATGCATGGACTATTATAAAAAAAACAAAGGGTTTGTATGAATTTAGAGAAGATGTCAATTGAATGTGATATGAAAGAAAATATAGTGGTCATGAAAGAAATCACACTGGTGTTGTATTATGCGACAACCCTAAAATAGAGGGAAGCATAAAGAAGGAATTAAGGGCAATAACCTCTTCTTTAGAGCAAATAAGTTGAATGGAACCTTTGTCTAAGGGGAAATTTGTCCATCAGACAACCATTCTTAATGAAATATTTTGAACATAGTGACATAGTCAAGAAATAGAGAAAGGAGAAGAAGAGCATGTGCATTTTAGATTGGTTGCATATAAGTTGGATCCCACATATAGAATAATGAACCCAAATGGAACCTAGATCCCAGATAGGAACCAATAGGGTTGATCATGTGTCCCAAAATGAGTAAAATTTTAATTGATCTCTTTATCTTACAACCATCCATTCCAGAACACAATATATAACATGTCATTTGAAATATATTAACATGCTTTTCTAGATAATATAGCAAAACAAACAATTGATAGTCTATTATGCACAAAATTTTCGAAATGATGCATAGAATTTTAGTATATTAATTATTATAGATAGTATACAAATATTTAATATCAAAAAATATATCAATATTGTTTTGATGTATTTTATCGCACTTCATGGAAATTATTAAGTTTAATAAGTTTTATTTGACCGAATACCTAATAATAGAATTTGAGAATACAAAATGGTAAATAAGAAGAAAATATGTAGAATATTCATGCAATAGCTGAAAGCAATGGGCAATCATAGGTAGCGAGTCAATAAATACCATTTTTCACTAATTTGTTTAGTTCACAGTAATCGAAAACTCTACATATTGCTCATTTTTCAGCGTGAGAAAATATTATAAAGGCTACTGGAAACAAATGCAATCTATTTACCAAAAGATTAATTTATGTTCATGCTCTTATTTCTAACATAATTTATTATTAAATATAAATATGTTGCTATTTACTATGCATTATTGAAATTGGCCATATAAACTATTTTTTACATTAAAAGGTATATAAAAATAAATATATGTAAACATAAAATATGAGAAAAAATTACAAGTCAGATATGAACTACATATTTACTACAATGTTTTTTCTTGAGTCATATTCACCTTCTTTGAGTGGGAGTTGGTCTTTTTTATTAATTATAACTAGTATATTGGTTTATGAGTAGATAAAGAGGGATAGTTAGTTATGTTAGTTATTTTGAATATATTAAATATATGGGAACCTAGGGTTTAGTAATATATCAAAACTGGTCTTTGAGTTGAAAATGGGACATGACTAACTAAAGTAATAAGTGGTATGAAAGAAGAATTTAGGTTTTATGAAGAGGTGTCATAGAGAAGTGTTAGAAAAAAAGGTAACATAATAGAAATATGTACTTAAAATAATTATGCAAAATAATCATACTTTTTTTCTAATCCGAGGAACTCTCCATCAATAATTATATGCGTGCAAGACCAATATAATAGGGAAATAGGAGACTAAAAGATAATTGTGATACATAAGGTAATTAAGACGTCACATCCAATTATCAACTTTATCTAGAAATAGCATGGATATGATTATTCCATATGATAACATTGATGACATAGTTTTCCTATTCTAACATTTTATTAACCATTATAAACTTAGACTTCATCATGATGGTTTTATAATATGATTTGAATGTTCATAAATGTGACAAAATAGATGTTAAATTTGACACAATGATGATAATTTGATCTTCCTGACGTGATATGATGTTTATACCATTTATTATAAGAATGAATACGAGTATTCAAACCTCTGTACTAGATCGTCTTAGATTCTAAATTTTAAGGAAATTTTTAGTCTGGAAAGAGTGTATTTGAAGCCCCTATATAAGATAAGCATAATATTAGAAATATCAAGTCATTCAAGAAGAAATAAAATTTATGATACCCCTATGAAATGATAACAAACAAGTTAACAAGTTATGTTTACAAGTCCATGCATACATAATATATGGTATAAGTGTTGACTATAGGTCTAAATTGAAAAAACCCTTGTTTTGATGATGACTAAACCATTCCACTTATTTGTGTCTAGTGCTTCTACTTGAGTGATTTCATATTAGGTATAGACACACTCCAAATGCCCTAACTTGCACATCCTAACTTGGAGAAAAGACAAGTCAAAATCAAGACAAGTGCACTTTTGAGGAAAATGATGTAAATCCATTAGAATCATGTTGTAAATCACTTGTAATGAATGACTTGTAATTAAGCTTAGAAAAAATCAGAAGCACTTAGATCGAATATTTAAGCACTCAAAATCCATTTCCCAAAATTCACATTAGGTGGTTCATCAGTTGAGTTGCAAACTCGACCGATCCTTATTGGATTTTGAAAATGACTTTTGATCGGTCGAGTTTCCATTTCACAGAACTTGACTGATCCCTCTACAGACCAAGATTGATTTAAGTGGATCGGTCTAGTTTCCACCAGGACAAACTCAACCGATGGGTTAAATTGGTCTTGTCGCATAGTGGGATTGGTCGAGTTATTTTTATAGAAACTTGACCTATTGTACTGTACGAAAAAGTGCAGTAAAGTGTTTCTAGCCGTTGGAATATTTTAAAACTCGAAAACATATCCATTGCAACATCCCAAATGGATAGTATTTTTCCTTAAGTGTTCCCAAAGGCTTCTAGGCATCCCCAACTATAAATAGGACCCCTTGGGCTTCATCCCATGGTTAGACAAGCACTATGAGGGTCCCTATTCTATAGTTGAGTGATCCTACAATCACTTGCATCATCCATTAGAGTGAGTAGGAGATTTGTAAGAGATCTAGTCCTACATGTATATCTTGTGAGGATCTCACTTCCTCTACCTCCTAATATCTCATTAAACCATGAAGACAAAGGTTCTCTCTCTTAGCTAACAGAGGTGAAGAAGAATACAGGAAGGAGTCCCTTAGCAAAGAATAAGGCCAAAGACTTTGAGAAAGAGTGGGTAAGCCCTTGTTGAAGGCAGAAGACTCCTTGATCAAGTGGGTAAGTCCTTGGTGGAAGCTTCTCCTTGGCAAAGGTGAAGTGAGAGGTTGAAGATACAAGAAGAGTGGGTAAGTCCTTGAAGGTTGATGACTTGGTGCAAGAGTGGGTAAGTCCTTGGTGAAGGTGGAAGACTCCTTGCACAAGTGGGTAAGTCCTTTGGTAGGTTGAAGACTATTGGTTGGATAGGTAAGTCCTTAGGTGGGTCATGTATTGTAAGTCTTATGATGGAATATAAGAGTACAATGTTTAAGAAATCCTAGAGGTTGACCTCTCTAGGTAGTGGACTGACATACTTCTAGTTTGAATCATGGAACCACTCTACATAGATTTTTAATTGGTGCATGTTCAATCCCTCTCATCCTTGATATGTATGTTTTAGTTGTACTCAAATTCCCATATTAGCAACCTTATCTTGTGTATATCTTGAAGGTCTAATGAATTTTGTTTGTGTATTCAGCTCTATTCACCCCCTCTAGAACATCCAATCACCCATCCTAGGATCCAAACATTAGTATGTCATGAATACAATTATGTTACAATGACAAATAACTACATAGTAGAAGTCATGTTATGCACTTGATAGTCATGGTTAGAAATGGTTATGCTAGTATATGTTTATGGAATACTTGTCTTATAGACTTAATCTTTGATATTAAATATATACTTGTGAATCCTAGAATTTACTACATATCACATTGTTTTCTAGAAACATCAAATAGATCCTATGTCTTTTGATTCATTAACAAAGACATATTCTTTTAGTTTAGGTGCCAAAGAGAAAACAATCATCAGAAGGAGTCTTCTAGTTGTAACAATACTTGCTAGGATGGAAACTTATGCAAGTGAAATGGTTTAGTATAGTTGAAGACCTATCTATAATTTGTGTCATGTTCTAGTATAATCATTTATGTACATGAATATATATGTGCTACTTCATTATGGTATCCATTTTAAGGCACACCTATAACATAACCTTGTAATAATGAATAAAACTTAAATGTAACAATAATTGGTATTAGAGTAGTCACTAGGAATGATATTCATATAGCATAATAATTAGGAGATCACATTATGGATTATGACCTTGCATCACCTACTACTTTATGAATAAAAGGGGAGTCCATGTATTTTCAGGTTGAGACAAAATAAGAGAACCACATGACTCCTCACTGCTCATGCCCAATTTGTGTCAAGCATTAATGCTCTTCAAGCTTGGGAAGACTAGGAGATTGTGAGTATTTTCCTCTCTCAGGTAGTCACTAGTATAGTCAAGGAAACGATCGAACCAAGATCAAGTTCAAGAACCTATACAAATCATATTAGAAGAAAATGATTGTAACCATAACTCAAGAGACTTAGGAAAATAATATAAGGGAGGATGGGGAATCCATCAGAGAGAGGTGGTAGTAGGGGCGACAGAGTATGATGCGATGGGGACAACGCTCCTTGGTAGGGTGGTAACCTGGTTCAGGGTGGATCCTTTGCAAGAGGCTAAGGAAGGGATACCACAGATCATTCTGTGATAAGGAGTGTGAGGATATCCATGTAGGAGATAGGGTTGAATCTATGCTATGAAGAAATGAGGGGGCCCAATCATCATGTTGTGAATGCATTACACAACCTCAAGATAAGGGGGAGATGGAAACATATATTGTGGTCAAAGACATATAAATTGTACCTTCACAGACAACACAAGAGAACAAATAGACTAGATGTGTGGAAAAATAGTAAGTCTAGAGAAGGAATTCATTGACAACATCCTAACAAACTACCTAGATCCATGGGATGTCTAGTTGATAATTGATCGGGGGTCCCAGAGATATACATTAATGATAAGGCAGAGGAGAATATGAAAGCATAGTGGAAATACTCAATCATAGTGAATCTCATTAAAAATACATTGTCTTAATGACCATGGTGGATAGACTGAAGCTACTATGGAAACCTACAGTAAATGTGGGGATTTATGAGCTTGAAAAATATTTTTTGTACTGCAATATTCTAACAAAAAGAACTACATAATGGCAATGGTAGGATGATGATGAATGTATATTCATCCCTCTTTTCTATATATCTTGCATTGTCTTTTTGATTATGACTGATCTCTTTTTACTATTTTTCTAGAATAAAATGCAATATGTCCAATTCTCAAATAATAATGCAAAATCTTATCCTTTACCTTCATGTTTTACAACTTTTACCATCAAGACCCAATTTTCAACCTCTTAGTACACTAGCCGACCGTCTCACTCACTGAAACGGTCATTTCAATCACATAAGATGTTGCATTTTTGACCTGAATGGACGTCTCCTTCGCCCAGAGCTTGTGCTTCATCCCTCGGCTCAGCCCTTATCACACAAACTATCTCAGTAGTGAAGTGAATGTCTAGAAGTCCCAAACACTTGTCTCAGGACCTCCAAATGGTCATCACATACACACAAATGCTTGTCTTAGGCCGCTCATGACCAAGTCACCTCAAGCAACGCACCACTAATGCATATTAGGGTTTCTCCCTTGGAAATCCACATTTAATTACCGTCTCATATCACATAAGACCGGTTCAAGATTTCCTTGAGGCCAAGATTCAATTCCAAGATGCCTCCACCTTTTTAATTAGGGTTTGACTCGCTACCAAAACTATTGGTATGTATGCCCAGAGAGCCAATCATATGATGATTGGGATATGGCATTAGATACCTAATTTGATTAATCACAAAAGCCAAGCTTCTAATTTATTACATTTCATTAAGTTATGAGATAATTATGGAACACTATAAATTTCTGGAGAATTTTATTACTCAATGACGTATGTCTTCAGGTTGAGGACCAAAGAAATGAGATCATACAGATGTTAAGAGTACATATATATATTCTCATGATGTCCCTGATCGGTTGTTATTGTGGAAGGTTGATAGACAACAATAGCACATAAGATCAAAGTGTGAGTTGGTTGATGACTAAATCTCATTAGTCATGATAAGGAAATATCAAACCAAGCACACAAATACATGTTAGAGAATAGTGTATGGGACAGACCCACTGCGATACTAACATATGGAAGCCATCTTCATGGAAGTCATACTCAGCTCTCACAGTGATGGTGGTGATTGTGGTTCTTAGACCTAGAATCACTGCACTCATCACATGTCATTGGGTACATTTTGACTTCATCAAACACAGTCCTAAAATATGGGTTGTTATAACGGTGATGATTGGATGACTTTGACACATGGGGATTGGCTGTGAGTGATAGATATTGGATTTGTCCCTCCTATATGAAGTATGATATCCTAGGCCACTTAATTAGAGAGACTGAGAGAAGTATGTCCATACACATGTGAATCAATATGAGATATTGAGATTGCATATATCTCATGCAATTTACTCTAGTTCAAGAAACAAGATTGAATAATAATGAGGATGACTGCTCCATGCCTCTAGTTCAATCTAGATATTAGTGACAAAGGAACTATACAAACACTGTAACACCATACACTTATTGTAGGTTGAAGTTCCTCCCCAACTTTCCATTCACTTGGGTAGTAATGATGTGTGACTAGGCACCACTCATTGCTTGTGATGTCATAAGCTAGTTATAGACATTCACTGCCAACGCGATATGGGACCTATAGGATCACACACATAGGAACTCATCTAGAAGAGGAGTTTGATCTTGAATGATAATTGAATTGATTACTAAAGTGTTTAGGTATTTAAAATCACACAACAGATCGGCTGACTAGTCTGCCAAATGATCGGTTCAAGTGTTGAGACTGCTGTTTGGAGTGTCAGGCTGATTGTATTGTATATTGGTTGGAATTCTTCCTGACCTGGGCTATGAGATGCCCATATTGCTTGTGCAAAATGGCTGTCTGACTTGGTGCAAGACGCCCATCTCAGTTGTATCAAATGGCCGTTTGTTTTGGAGCGAGACACCCATCTTAGTTGTACCAAATGGCCATTTTGGGGGTATGTCAAGTTGAGTACTAATTAAAATTGAATTGCCAACATATGTGTAGAACTGGAAGGTGCGAAATGGTCATTTTACTTAGCGAAATGACCGTATTGCGCATGAGATGACTGTCTCCCTGGGCGAGATGATTGTTTGGTTGCATGCAGGTTGTGAAACTTCTAGAATAGTTGTGAAAATGCAAGATCTACTTGTCCTTTCCACTCCTACTTTAGTCTTGCATTTCCTGAGGACTGGGAACCCTGACCCTAACCCCTCCTATATATAAAGGGGTACTGGGGGCTTCCCAGAACACAACTACTACACAGACAATTGAGAATCAGTTGCTCTGACAAGTTTTGTCCTCTTTGGTTGAGGTAACCATGAGAGCCCAGGCAAGTCCTACCTGACTAGGGAGGGATAGCCATGAGAGAGCAATAATTGAGGATCGTTGTTGTGGGAGAGCATGTTGGTAACTAGTACACCAACAGGAGGGAAAAATCCTTCCTATCTGTTCTTGTAGGTTAATAGGAGTTCTAGTTGGTCCATGTGGACTACTCTAGAGACACGAGTCTGTTGGTTGCTGCTAGGAGGGCAACGTCAACTCACAGTCCATTACGAGATCTGAGGAGCCACTATAATAGTTGTTCGAGTCTGCTTTCCATGGAGGAGCAGTCAGACGAGTCCGAGTGCGAATAGGAACTGCATAACCATCGTCCAAGATAGAGTACACCTTATATCAACAAGGATTGTCACTGGACTTGCTCCAGGACCAGATATATCTGCGTGAAACTATCCTTCCCATTGCATAGTTATTGACGCGATCTACTGGTTTATGGGAAATATGTCTGTAACTTTTTTATTTCTGCTACATATCCGATGCCGTATTTCCCTACAGTGGTATTCCACATAAAGAACCCAAACGAATATATATTTATTTATTGGATGCAATGTGAATATTTAAACTAGTTGATCTACATGTCTGTCTAATCATCACATAAAGAACCAAAACGAATATATATATATATATATATATATGATATATGATATATATATATATATATATATGATATATATGCAATTTACACATGTCACCATAAAATTAGTTTTGATGGTAGATGTGAAGCATGGTTATGGCAAAATCCCCATATATGTGTGTGCATAGTTGTGGTTCTTATTCCTATTGTTAATCGGTCTGCATACTGAGTGTCTCTCTTCTTTCCAAATATAAATTAATAGTTTTCTTCCTATTTACCCTCAAATATAACTTTAGGTTTTCCCCATATACAATGTAATAAGAAATAGGATAGTTTTAATTTATGTTTCGACGTGAGATGATGATGATATGCACAAAGGTGAAACGACTGGCTCATTAGACAACCCGATCAAATGGAGGACCGAGGAGGCCAAATGATAGGATGATGAACCGATTGACTGGTGGCCCAACTGTCCAGATGGAGGTGTCTAGATGCTGCTTGGACTTGTGAACCAGATGACCATTTCAGACAAACCCAACCGAGAAACTAGGAGGCAAGTTGACCGGTTCATAAGATGAACTGATCAACCCAGATTGGTTTGAACATAGATCATCACCAACAGCAGGTTGCATATGATGTGGACCATAGGTGGTAGTGATTCCTTGTGGCTTTAAGGAACTACATTAGTATGGCCATAACCATCACTTGTGTGTTTTATTTATTGCATGTTCTCATTTGTTGTTATAGCATGTAGATGATACATACTATATATATAGTTATTGGATAAAGTATATGTATTTATCCAAATAAACTCCCTCAATCTAGATGTTAAGTCTTAGATGCTTTCCATAAGGCTCCTATTGGTTTGGTGTAAGTCATGTGTAACATCCCTGACCAGGGTTATGCCATAAACCTATAAGTTTTGTTAAGTAAGTTATTTATAAACTTGTTTTAATCTTTTGAAAAGTAATTAAGACTCTCCTTAAGTTTAGTTTTCAAGTTTGAGCTTTTTTGCAAACTGTTTGTGCATTATATGATAATTTGGGTGTAATTTGCAATTTACCCAAGATGAGGGGTTATATTGCAATATGTCACATTTTGAACATGCTTCAAGTACTTTATCATCATAAGAGAGAGAATGATGCTAAGGGGTAGCTTGTGGAAAGCCTAAGTTCCAAGTTAGAACTTGTTTGAATAATGCTTGTACCTTGTGTACCAGTTTTGGTGCAATTTGCAATTTACTCATAATGTAGGGTCGATATGCATATTACCACCTCTAGAGTATCCCTACTCTCTCTTATCATCATCTATAGGAGAGAGAAATAAAGATGCACTTTGTTTGAATCATCTTTGAGTGATGGTATTCTTGGTGATGAAAAGACCAAGAAAAGATGTATATTTGAAGCCTTTATATGAGTTGTATCGAGTTGTAGAGCTTATATGAGGATGACTATCGACCAAGGAGCCATATAGGAGGTCCCATATCATTTTGTCAACTCTTAGCCTTTTCCATGATAGGTTAAGCACCTCAAGGAGGTGATGGATATCAGTTTGCAACTTTCCTTAGAAAACGTGTATCGGTTTGTGAATAAAGTGATGTTGAGTTGAAATATCTTACTCAACAAGATAACTAATGGCCGAAATCTTATTCCTAGACTATCCTCAAGAGTTTTGCATGTCAATATAAATATGTGTGCATGGACACGTGTAACACCCTCCCCAAGAACACACATGCACAAAGCGGAAGCAACATAGAGTTATCTATAACTCATGTACTCACGGAGGCATTACATAAACCTGCATTCATAACAACAATATAATCGATCAAACATGCTTTAAATAACAAACTTTCCCATATTTGTTCTCACATAAGGAAACTTAACGTCTATCGTATGGAAACCTAATTTAACATCTTCAAACAAAGTTTTAGTTCAGAGTTCTAAATATGAAAACAAAAATCTGAATCTATAAATCTTAGGTTCATCTTATAGTTGGCACGCCACCAGACCTTATTCTTCTCTATGCTGGTACTCCAAGTATCTGTGTGCTATTCCTTCTCCTGCTCCTTTCCTATGGACATCTCATCCCCAACCATGCATTGGAAAAATAGTTGTTAGACTAAGTGGCATGAATATTCTAATAATTGCATTACTGAAGAAATAAGATGCTACAAAATATTCTTGAACATTATAAGCATGAAACTGATATTAAACTCTGTATAAAAACTAAAACACAAATAACTTTTCTTTCTTTAACTTAGCTCTTATCTTTTTACTTTATCTTTCTTTAGAGACCTGTACTCTGGTACCTGAGTCTCACGACATGCACTATGGTGCCTAGGTCACATAACCTGCACAAAGGGCCTCAGTTATGTTTCTATATTGGCCTGCACTAAGGGTCTGGGCCTCATGACCTACAAAAAGGGCCTCAGTCATGTCTCTTCTCTATTGGCCAGCACTAAGGGTGCCTGGGCCACATGACTTGCACATAGGGCCTGGGTCATGTCTCTCTTAAGTTGACCTGCACTAGGGCCTGGGTCTAACTCTATAAGCTGAGGTCATCTTATTAAACTTAATCTTAACATAAGTCTTAAAACATGAATCTTATACATATATAATTTTGCAAACTTAATCAAGATAAGGCATTCTACTCTTATGATCTTATCATGCACTTAATTCTTATAGCTCAACTATTCTAAGGAATTCTAAATAACACTTGTTTCTTAGATCTTAATCTATCTTACAAATCTTGATGACATATCTCAACTCGAGATATCATGCACATGAAAGTATTAAAATATAACTTGCATATGTTAACATAAAATCATAGAACATTGGTTCACATAAACCATGAAAGTCTTATTCAGGAAACATGTAAATATGATGAACTTAATAAGTATGAATACACATGGGCATGGATCACTTACCTTTTGTAAGCCTAAATCTTCTTTACTATGCTTCTCTGGAGACTGGAACTAACTCTATCCTATAAACCCAAAGGCTTTATCAGATCACATATCCCTTTCTAGTTGACATATTTAGAGTCTTGATACTCTTGGGTTATTTTCACATACACTTTACTTGCATCAAGGTGTACGAATACTAGGTCCTTTATATTCATTTAATGTAGTATTACTAGAAGTTATTTTATTCATATTGAAACACAATAGTGTCGTGGTATTAAATCTAGGTAAACATCACACACTACTACAGAACAAGCCTTTAGTGTCGATTAATTAAGGGCTTTAGTGTCAGTTTCCAAGCGACACCCAAGTGGGCGCCGCTAAAGGTGGACCCCTTCGGCGTCGGTTCCCAACCGACGCCAAAACGCTTCCCACCATCGAAAACGCGCCAGCAAAGGGACTATATGCGTCGTTTTTTTTAAGAAAACCGACACTATAGAATTATTACAGACGTCGATTATTAAAAGAACCGAATTCAAAACGCTTCCCACCACCAAAAGATGTGCCAGCAAAGGGCCTATAGGCATCGATTTTGAAAGATAACCGACACCATATCAGCTGAACTGACGTCGGTTTTGTGCTAATAACCGACGCCATACACCCTGACTGCCACCACGGTCGTGCTTCCCAGCACGACCGTGGTTCCTGGCCACATAGACATCGGTTTTTTTTATCAAAAACCGCCGCCATATGTCTTTGGTGTCAGTTTTATATAAATAACCGATGCCTAAGTTATGATTTTTTTTTCTTATCAGTTTGCAGACCTGTTGTATGGCTGGTCAGCAGGATGAGAACCTGCAGTTCAGTTCTGAACTGTAGGTTTACGACATCCATTGATATCAACCAACAACATGCCAAAAACCTACAAAATTAACAAGATGGACTATATTATATATATGTGATTCACACACATGTATAAGCACATTTAATTCATATTATTTTTTCACCACACACATGTAGAAACCAGTAGCAACCTACAGTTCCATTCATTTCATCTCTTTTCACATTCAGACACATGTAGAAATATTTATGTATTGATCATCTTCACACACATATGACAATTCATAAAAATTCATTCACATTCACACAAAAATAATTATGAGAATAAAGTTATTCTTTATTCATCATTGTCATCATTGTCAATAAAATTATATCTAAAAATTCTCACTCTGTGTAGGGATTTTGCCCATTCTTCTCTTACAACATCTAATTCATCTTTCGTATAGGGATCATGTACATCAAAATGCTTTCCACCTATACTAAAGTCAGCAGTTTTAAAGACCTACAAAGAGAATGATGTATATATATAATTAATAATATATAATAAGATTGATATATTTCATATTATCTAATGAGACTATGTATAATACCTGTTGTATCTTATCGATTTCTATTACGGCATGTTTGATGATTAGGTCCATAAATAACATCACATAGTAGGCACATGCCCAGCCGTTGTCTTGTGTAGCACACTATAAATTGAAATATACAAAATATTCAAAAATACAAATAAGCACAGTTCACACAAATAATATATACATTGGAGTCAGGAAATTACTTTCACATTCTCCCAAATTAGTGACAGATCCTTTTTCCTGGGGACCTTTCCTCCAGCTTTTTGTACTCTTGTAAAGCCCTACATATGTTAATGTAGCCCATTAAATTGCATAATTAAATAGTAATGTAGTAACGGATGTTAACAAATATAAAAACATGAAATATTTCTCACGAGAATAATGGCCTTTTAATTGCATGTCCATATAATGTATCCAACTCATTCCCCGCAGGATCTTGATAATAGATAGTGAACGTCTTGGGGACAATAACTAGTAACTCCCAATGCTTACCACTACAGGTAAGAAAGTAGAAAATTAATAACTCAAATTCCATAATAAAATGTAATTTGTTTAAGTCCAAATTATAAGCAAAGTAAACTTACTCGACATTGAATGGAGCTATTATCACCGTCTTATTATTTTTACCGAAATATTGAAAAGCATCATAGCAGTATGAAGTAACTGAATATGGGTCTACATCTACAAGACTAATCAAAGATGGAACCAAAAATCCCATATGGAAAAACCCAAAATATGTACATATCTTGTGTAAGTAGTTGCAAAACATGTATTACGTATGCATTAATATATAAGAAACCATATCAAAGTATATAAAATAAGTTATATGGATGTATAAACAAAATCTCACCATATCCACAACTCTATCATAGATGTGTTCAGCCATTCATAACTAAACAATTCCAAAATATCTTGTATAAATATCTTATTTTCATATGATTGACCTGCATTAATACATATGCATTAATATGTACGTATGCAGAACATGTATTACGTATGCATTAATATGTATACTAAACTTGTATAAATAGATTGTTATCGTATGATTTACCTGTAGCATCCTCTGGAATAGTAACAATTATAGGGCAATTTGTATCATGTTCGCCGATCCATACTGCCACACCCCTACAATTAGGACCTATCGAGGCGTGTAGGTCCCTTGGAAGCCAACTTGGTAGTCAAGGAGGTGGAGGCCGAGATGTAGCAGGTCTTGTCTTTTTGACCTGTATATATAATTTTAGATCAATTGACTCATATATACACACTAATAAATTAAAGTAATAGAAATTTATCATACAATATCAGTACTCAAAAATTCATTACAAAAATCCATAACCTCTCTCGCCACATAACCCTCAATAATACTCCCTTCAGGCCGATAATGGTTTCGAACATCACCTTTAAAAATGCTCATGTATCGTTCAAAGGGATACATCCAATGCAAGAAAACTGGTCCCAACATTTTTACTTCCCTAGTCAAGTGGACAACAAGATGTACCATGATATCAAAGACGAAAAGGAGGAAAATACATCTCAAGATGACATAGGGTAACAACCACTTCTCTTTGCAATTTATTGAGAGTATCAGGGTCAATAACTTTGTTGCACAGACTGTTGAAAAAGAAACAAAGTCTAGTGATTGCAAACCGTACATGCTTCGGCAATATAGATCGAATTGCCACGGGAAATATTTGTTGCATTAGAGTGTGACAATCATGAGATTTAAGACCTATCAACTTCAGATCTTTCATTGATACCAATGTACAGATGTTGGATGAGTAACCCTGTGGTACCTTAACATTTACCAAGCATTCACAAAAAGCTTTCTTCTCCTTTCTAGACAATGTGTAACAAGCAGGAGGTAAGTATGTTCTCCGATCGCTACTAACTACTTCTGTTAATTCTTTCCTTATTCCCATTTCACGTAGGTCCATTCTAGATCTTATCCCATCTTTAGTGTTACTTGGTATATTCAACATAGTACTAATGACGCTATCACATACATTTTTCTCAACGTGCATGACATAGATACAATGCCTGACTGTCAAAGAACTCCAATAAGGAAGATCCCAAAATATTGACTTCTTCTTGAATAAAGACTTGTCACTCTGTGTGGACATCGTACATTGTGATCTCTTACCAAATTCATTGGCGATGTCTTTTACTCATTCATAAACATCCTCCCCTGATATAGGTTTAGGTGCACTTTGTTCTTCATTCCGTCCATTGAATGCTTTGCGTAACCTACGATACAGATGAAATTTTAGAAGAAACCTTCGATGACCAAGATATACAGTCTTGCCGCCGTGTTTTAGTCATATTGAAACAATGTTCTCTTCACATATAGGACACACTTTAGATCCTTTGACACTATATCCGGACAAATTCCCATACGCTGGAAAGTCATTCACAGTGCAAAACAACATAGCGTGTAAACGAAA
The DNA here is from genome assembly GCA_963693085.1 of Alisma plantago-aquatica. NCBI lineage: Eukaryota > Viridiplantae > Streptophyta > Magnoliopsida > Alismatales > Alismataceae > Alisma > Alisma plantago-aquatica. The sequence goes on along the minus strand of OY856411.1, from coordinate 324,059,329 downwards.
TGTCTCTCTTCGTGAAGCATCATAGGTCATCACACCTTCACCCTAGAGCTTCTTCAAGTCATCAATCATAGGTTCTAGATAAACATCAATATCATTTCCAGGTTGTTTAGGGCCCGATATCAAAGACGACAACATAACGTACTTATTTTTCATACACAACCAGGGAGAAAGATTGTATATAACAAGCATAACTGGCCAAGTGCTATGTTGGCTGCTCAATGTCCTGTACGGATTCATCCCATATGTACAAAGCCCAAGTCTTAGATTCCTATCTTCTTCACTGAATTCTCGGTACAATAAATCAATCTTCTTCCACTGTAAGGAATCAGACGCATGTCGTAGGATCCCATCATTATTTTTCTTAACATCTGCATGCCACCTCAAATTCTTCACATCTATAGGATTGGAAAGCAAGCGTTGAAACCATGGTATTATAGGTAGATATCACATCACCTTGATAGGAGAACCAATTTTGGACTCCCCCGAAGTCGTCAATTTATACCTTGACGCACCACATTTCGGACAATCTTTCAAATCCACATAGTTCTTTTGAAATAATACACAATCATTCGGGCATGCATGTATGTTCTTGGCCTCCATTCCCATTGGGCACAACAATTTCTTTAACCAATATGTTGAGATTGGCAGCTCGTTTCCTTTAGGAAGAATTTCTTTCAACATAGACAACAATGACGTGAAGCTTTTGTCGCTCCATCGATTGTTAGCTTTCAGTTTATACAATCTCAACACAACGCTAAGCTTCGTAAACTTACAACCTATGTATAACGGTATCTCAACATCATGCACAATATTTCTAAACATGGGAGGTGGATCGGTGTGCTCTACTCCACAACTATCCAACATCGCATCATGCACATATGTACTTAGAGAACAAACGGGGAAATGCTACCAAAATTTTCTTGAAAACCCAATACACATTATACACTTACATCATAAGTGAGATTAGGTGTTCAAGAACAGTCCCAAACCGGAGACTATCCAAGATTTACTCCTAATGAGTAAATCTTGTATGAGTTTCTAGGCCAACAAATACATGTGCTGTCATTCTATAATATTAATTTCAACATTTCGAGTGTCCATGCATGTTCATCATCAAGATAAAGATTACACATAAATTAGTATGACCTAGGGATGGAGAGATAATTCATAATTGATTCAAAATTTCAAACTAGCTCATACATTATCATCAATCTACATCATACAATAGGGATTCATGTAGATGTTAGGGCGACACATCACTACAAAATCAGAGATTTAACATTAGAGTTTTAATATCTTACATAGATTGATCACAAGATTTCAGCAATATAGTTAATTCAACATGCATCAAAATGCATCAAAATTTACAAAATTAGGGCAAGCATTAGTATTTAATTGCAAATGTATGTTTTTCTTCCTGCTCCCTCCTTACCAAATGGATAAAAGCATGGTACGACCTGCATGTGGGATGGACACAGTGCCCGTGGCTGTGTTGGCCAACCACGGCCGTGTTGGCCCAGCCCACATGCAGGTCGTGCCTTGCTTTTATCCATACATTTGGTAAGGAGGGAGCAGGAAGAAGAAGAGGTGGAGGAAGAAGAAGAGGTAGAGGAAGAAGAAGGGCAACTACTTACTTGTCAATGGTGTGGAGGAAGAAGAGAGCAGGGAGCTAGAAAGAGAGTGGCGACCAGCCGGAGCAGCGATCGAGCTGGAGAGCAGTGGCCGGAGCTAGCAGCGAGCGGCGGCGGTGAGCAGCAGACCAACAAGCGGCAGCAGAGGCGGGGGGCAGAGGAGCAGCGAGTGGCGGTGAGCAGAGGAATTGCCAGACCTAAAACCCTCAATTTTGGAATGAATGAAACAGAAGGGGAAGAGTCTAGCTCGCGCGGGTGCTGTTAAGTTAACAATAGGCATCTGTTATTAAAAATAATTGACGCTAAAAACTATAGGCGTAGGTTACCAACAAAAAACGGACACTATTGTTCATTTATAGTCGTCGGTTCCAACTAGAAAAACCGACGTCTATCTTTATATGTTGACAAAAATAAATGTTCTCGAATTAAGATCATAGTCGTCGGTTTCCATATAAAAGCCGACGCTAAAGGGAGGTGAAAATTTTTGCAGTTAAGCGCATGAAAATACAATGACGTCGGTTATTGTAACACAACTGATGATATAAATTGGTCAAATTTCTATCTCGCGGAAAACCTTTTGTCATCGGTTTCTTTTTTAACTACCGACATTGTATGTTAAATTTTGGCGGTTTATTTTTTCATTCGAAAATTTGGATTTGGCGGTTAATTTTAGGCGTCGGCTGCTTATTAAGGAACCGATGCTAAATAAAAGTGATACCCGTGTCTGGTCGCCCTTCATAGATAGATGTTGGGTTTTTTATTTAATCGGCACTTTATGTTTTAGGCGTCGGTTTTTTTATACAACTGACATTTTTAAAAGTGACGTTATAAACCATTTCTGTAGTAGTGATGATTCTGATTTCTTGGTTAATATAGTAGTTAACAGGACAACTTTTATATTACTCATTATTAGCCTCAAAATTGGTGGACATATATAAATTGGTGATATAATATTATAGTATCATAAAAGGAGTCGTCATTTAGGGATTATATAATAAAGCCTCAACTTTTGTTTATTCAAAACCAGGCAGTCGGAATCATCGATACAGGTACTGATCTTTGGATCAGTGATTTCAACTGGATAATTGGTTCCAGATTAGCAGTCACGAAAGGTATACGGAGACGGAAAAATGAACACAGTAGGTAGTTGGTTACATACCAACTTTCTACGAACGCAATAGGTGGTTTGTATATTTAACTTACAATCACGGTTGATTTTGAAGTGAAGATGAACAAAGATCAATGAAACATTGGCTTTACTGGCTTGGTCCATTAGAGGATTCCCTAAACAAGGTCGGGAACAACAAAGGCAGTAGACTTGAACTGCCATGGCTGAGTACCGGAATAACAGGGGGACGAGGGTGGAAGTCCAAGACACAAGGGAAAAAGGGGACTCGTGCCCTTTCAAGAAGAAAGAAAGGAAAATAGAACTAGCTGGCATGCCCAAGATGATCAAGAAAAAGAAAACAACCAGGGAACATCAACCTCAACCCATGCGAGAAGAAAGAGAAAGGTTCAAGCCCTCATAAGCATCTAAGTGTGCTCGTAAGATCATAACTGTGATCTTCGTGTGTTCGTAGGGCCACAACAGGGAGACTCGGGCCAATGCAGCTATGGAACCCAGGGAAAAGAACGTACAGGGGACATCAGGATCTAGGAAATTACCTCAAAAATTGTTTATAAGGATCTTGGAGGAGCTTTACAAGGCCTTGAAGAGCTCTCTTATCGTCTGTCTGCAAGCTGAGAATGACCAGGTGATACTGAAGACAAGCTGACACAACAACCACACCCAGATTGTCAGGAGACCACAGGAAGAGATGGCGTAGGTTAGGGGAATTGAACAATGGTGGCACTGCTGGGGAGAACAACGTTGTGCGCCGGCTGTAGAGAAACAGAGAGGTGTTGAATTGAGAATCTTGTGGAGATGAGGGTGTTAGGGTTAAAACATGATATTTATTATATTGGTAATCGTGTTTTGGTTCAATTTGGGCTCCCGATTTGCAAGGGCATTCACTGAAGATCGAGGAAAATTTGGGGAAATAGAAACAATTGTAATATGGAGAACCCGTGTATAAGAAAATGTCTGAGGGAAAATATGAAACCATCAGACTCACCATTATCCAGGTTCACTTAGGTGAAAAAGATAAATTGAATGTCATGACTAGATAATAAGGTGGTAGAATATGTAATTATTCAACTTATCTTCCCCATATAAGTTCAAATATCTAGGATTTATCTATTTAAAAGAAAATCGACAAGTTTGTTAAATTGAGTCTGAGGAATCCAAATATTGAGTTAGATTATGTGTTTAAGATAGGAATCATGGACTTTGATGACATTTGGTAAATAATGCATTAATATTCATTAAAAGGAAGTTATATTACCAAAAATTGATGGAAGTCCTAATATCTCATAAATTTCCCATAACTTAATCTAGGGAACATGTAATGCATAAGTGTGGGGTAAATACCATTTTAACCCTAACTAATCAGCATGTCATGATTAGGGCTCGATATTGTGCATTAGATGACCATGATGCAAAATAAGGTATCATCATCCTATACATTGGTTATTCTAGGGTTTTACATCATGTTAAGAAACTAGACTTGTAGTTTAGTATTATATTTATTGGTCACTTTCTATACTAAAATTTTGGGATGTTACAATACTACCCACCTTATAGGAATTTTGTCCTTAAAATTCTACTAGTCTACCCACCTTAGGGTTTCACATATTATATACTCTCAAACTCCCAACATTTACCATAATGAACTTTTCAAGTTATAACCTCCACTTGGCTAATTATCTATATCTCACATCATAAATAGAACTAGTATTTGCAGATATTACTATTGGAATATAAATGGTACCTTCGTCATCCACCATGGCAAAGATCCTTGCTTGCCTCATTTCTGGGGGATCTGGATTGGGTTTCTTATTGAGCTGATCTTCCTTACCTAGAAACTTTGGACAATCTCTTTTGACGTGTCCCTCTTCGTTGCAATAGTAAAAAGCAGTGCTACCCATCCTACAGACCCCAACATGGGTCTTGCAACATTTTTGACACCTGACCCATTGAGAAGCATATTCCTTAAGAGCCTTCCTTTTATTCTCATAATTGGGTGCATGGTGTTTGTTGTTGTTTCCTCCTTTATTCTAATGTCATCCTAGATGAACCTCTAACTCTATGGACGATTCCAGTGCCTCTTGCACTGTCCTGATGCCACGTCCCACCAAAGAGTAGATGAGGTCGGGCTTCAGACCACACATAAACTTCTTGGCTAGTCGTACCTCATCTAACACAGTTCTATATTTTGCAGCATACATAACTTCATTGCATACTGGGTGACGGTCAAGTCATACTTCTTAAGGCACTTGAAATCCATCTCATTCTTCTCAACCATGGATTATGAGATATATCAATTCTGGAAGGCAGTGGTGAACTCTCCCCAGGTCAGCGGTGCAACATCGAGTCTTTGGGCGTTGGTGAAGTTCTCCCACCAGACACGAGCCGTGCTCTTTAGCAAATGGGTCCTGAAACGGACCTTAGAATGCTCAAGGCATTCCAAATCATAGAATCAATGCTCCACACTCAGTAATCACTCCTCAGCACGAGTGACTACATCTGTCTCAACTTTGCCAGAGAAGGTCTCTGGCTTGATCTTCAGGAAGTCAACTAGGGTTATCTCCTGATTTCCTGGCTGCGGATGTCCACCATGCTGGCTAGTCAGAGCATCAGTCAGGTCCTTGACGAGCATGTCAAGAGGAGGATTGGGGTTGGGCCCTCTAGAGCCAGCATGCCCTCTCCCCACACTATAGGAGCTTTCCTCTCCATCTGCATGATCCTTTCCTTTATTAGATTTCTTCTTAGGATCCATCTTAAGGGACAAAAGGGACTACATAAGAACTTGAGAAAATAATCATCTGGTGGCTAACTATAATGTTACTTTGATACCATATTATAACACCCTCGCTAAGCACACACATGCACATTGTGAAAGCAACACAGTTATCCATAACTCGTGTACTCAGGGAGGCATTACATACAATTGGCATTCATAACAACAATATAATTGATCAAACAAGCTTTAAATAACAAACATTCTCATATTTGTTCTTAAATAAGGAAACTTAAAGTCTATCGTATGGAAAACTAATTTAACATCCTGAAACACAATTTTTAGTCTAGAGTTCTAAATTTGAAAACATAAATCTGAATCTATAAATCTTAGGATCATCTTATAGTTGGCACCCCACCAGACCTTATTCTTCTCTATCATAGTACTCCAAGTATCTGCGTGCTATTTCTACTCGTGCTCCTTTCTTGCGGACATCTCGTCCCCAGCCATATATTGGAAAAACAATTATTAGAGTAAGTGTCATGAATATTCTAATATTTGCATTAATGAAGAAATAAGATGCTATAAAATATTCTTGAATGTTATAAGCATGAAACTAACATTATACTCTGTATAAAAACTAAAACATAAATAACTTTTCTTTCTTTAACTTAGCTCTTATATTTGTACTTTATCTTTCTCTGGAGAGCTGTACTCTGGTACCTGGGTCTCATGACCTGCACTATGGTGCCTAGTTATGTTTCTATATTGGCCTGCACTAAGGGCCTGGGCCTCATGACCTGCACAAAGGGCCTCAATCATGTCTCTTCTCTATTGGCCTGCACTAAGGGTGCCTGGGCCACATGTGTAACATCCCTGACCTAGGTTATGCTTAACCCTAGATGATTTGCCTAATAAGGCTGAGTAGATGCTTAATCATATCTTGTGAAAAGTAATTAGGTCTCATGAGGAACTTATGTTTCAATTTTGGACATGTTTGAACAATGTTGAAACATTATTTTGTTAATTTTGGACTAAAGTGCAAATTACCCAAGTTGAGGGGTTAACTTGCAAATTGCACATGATAAAATGTTCCTCTGATGATTGATACATTATAAGAAATAATATGATGTAGTGTTATGGTTTCCACAAGCATGGGCACCAAGATAAAGCTTGTAAAGCAATCCTTGTGCATTAAAACCTAGTTTTGGTGTAATGTGCAATTTACCCAAAACCTAGGGTGCAATATGTAATTACCTCTTCAATAAGGTCCCTAATGCTTCTTGGAAACATGTGTAGTAAAGAAAATGAGAGGGGCGCCTCATTTGAATTAAGTTGGAGGAGAGAGAATCTTGATATTAAAATAATCAATATTTAAGCCTAAGTGAAACCCTAATTCAATTTAGGGCAAAAATAAATATATTAATTAAAGGGATTTCAACCAAAATTAAAATGGTTGGATTCAGATGTGTGTGGACATCCTTGAGCTATGCAAGGACCACGAAATTTCCCAAGGAGGTGAAAAATCCACTCACCATTATTATAAGAAAAAGAATTTCCACCCAAAAATGGATATTACTATTATAAGGGTTAAGGTGCTTAATTCCTTTTCCATTAATTCTTGAATAATGAAGAGGTTTTTCAAGATAATGAAGATGTCTTAGTGGCCAAGAAATGGTGGGGGATTTGGTGGAAATTATTTTGGAATTTAAAGAAAATAATCCTATTTTCTCTTTCCTTAAAAATCCCTTATGTATATCTTTTTCCAATACACATAAGGATCGCTTCCTTAGTTTCCTCTTCCCATCTTTGCTTTGGCCGACCAAGTTAGAGCTCAGGAGCAGGAGAAAGACGACCATAACCTGTTGGTAAGTTTTGATCATCTTCTACCTCGGATTCATGGTGAAAACCCCAAAAGCAATGCTTGATTATTGGTTTTCTTCACCCGATTTCCAATCCTAGCCATCTTGTTCATCCAAAAGCTCAAGGACGGAGCTTGGACAGTTGCTGTAACTCCATACACCATTAAATCCATGGAGTGTGGAGCTTGGGATCAGTTATATAGGTGGGTTTTATAACTCAAACCCTTAATCATTGCTATTGCATCCATTACTATAATAATCGTTGGTTATTCTTTTCTTTTTGATACTATTTTTGGTTCATTGCTGAAAATCCCATGAAAAATGGTTTCGTTTCTTAGTTGTTCTAAGGAGGACGATGATGACATCATCATATATGTTTATCCAAGAAAAATACCAGGTCAAACGGTCTCCTTAGTTGCTCAAATGGTTTCCCAAACCGTTTGGGAGCAAACTGTTTCAAACCGTTTGGAATGAAACAGTTTCATCAAACCGCATGGAGGGAAATGGTTTCAAAGTGTTTGGTGATGTTGACCAGGGTTGACCATTTGGGGATTTATTCAAAATGATCTAGGTTAATGAACCATCAATTATAATTGATTAAATCTAATTGGTTCATGAGTTGAAGGTCCAACAATCACCAATACCCTAATCGGGTTGAGTGCTGATTTCATAAGTGTTTAAGTTGGAAACTTGGGTGGATTGACCCAAACGGTTTCAAAACCATTTGGAGGATCATCCAAACGGTATCAACACCATTTGGTGGCCACCCAAGACCATTTGGAGGTCTAGGGTTAGGTATGGTTAAGCAATTGAAGATCCAAATATACTAAGTTGAACTGTAATCAATTGATGATTTGGTGATCAATCCAATGATCCAAACCCTAATTGGTTGATTTGGATTTTGATGTTGACATAGGCAAATGGTCTCAAGACCATTTGGAGGACATACAAACGACCTCAATACCGTTTGGGGTCAGTTCATGTCCAATTTGGATGATGGTCCAATAGTTTTAAAGTAACTAGTCACACATTGATTAATGTTGAAGGATCATCGATTACAAACCCTAATCCAATTGATTAAAACCCTAAAGGATGACCAATTGAGGGTCAATTAAGGGTCAAATCAGTTGAAGGTTGACCTATTTAACTCAATTTAAGTATGATGATAGGTCTTATTGATGATTGGTTACATGAATTCAATGATTGAAGGAATCAACATTGGAAACCCTAATTCAATTTGATTGGTTGAGACCATATTTGGTCCATGCGGTTTTGAGGAGGATTGGACCAAATGGTCTCAAGACCGTTTGAGTCCAAACGGTCTCAAGACCATTTGGGACCAAACAATCCCAAACCGGTTGAGCTCATGCGGTTTCAAAAAGGTACTTTAGCAAACGGTTTCAAGTGACCAACTTTAGCAAACGATCTTGAAGGTCACCTTTAGCATACGATCTTGAAGGTCACCTTTAGCAAACGATCTTGAAGGTCAACTTTAGCAAATGATCTTGAGGGTTACCTTTAGCAAACGATCTTGAAGGTCACCTTTAGAAAACGATCTTGAAGGTCACCTTTAGCAAATGATCTTGAAGGTCACCTTTAACAAACGATCTTGAAGGTCACCTTATTTAATAAACCGTAATTCTCTCATTATGAACAAACATGTAATCAGGATTTGATCCATATTATGAGATCATGAAATCCTCATTGAAATAATTAATGTACCTTGATCCTAATTTAGGGCAAGGTTATGTGAAACCCTAATTTGGGTATGAGACAAGAGAAACCCTACTTGGATGTGAATAGTAAACCTTAATCCCTCAAATGGGATAAAGGTATATGAAATCCTAATATAGGGTAGTGCCATTAATGCTAATGTGAAGCTTTAACACTGGGTGATGTGTTGTGAAATCTTAATTTCACATAATACTAGGTGAAACCATGATATAGAAGAATGTTATGTGAAACTCTAATGAAGAGTGATCCTAGGTGAAATCTATATAGGTTTGTGGGATGCTAAGTGAACCTCAATTTATAATTGTGGAAATCCTATTACTATTAATGGAATAGTGATTGATGTATTGACAAATGAAATACCTAGAGGGGTTGATTATGGATATCCTTACATTAATAGTCCCTGACTCAAGGGTGAGTCCATATCATTGGCAATGGTTGTATTTTCTAAATAGATGAAACATGACCAATACATTGCATGATGAATGTGATGATCTAGTGCATTAGTATTAGGATGTGAAATACCCTAATACAAGCTAAGTGAATAAACTCAAGTAAGACGAAGGTGTTGAGGGAAGTGATACATCAAGGTATGATAGATATCACATCCAACACTCAAATTCTGATATACCATGATGTGTTATAAGTCCATTATAATTGGAATGGATGACACATGAAATGTGTCATGTCAATTGTTACATTGAAATGTAATGCACCTTGATAATTGTAGGCTAACATGCCTTATGAAAAGGTTAATCCAAATCAATATACTATGATACAATCATAGTCTGATATAGATGATAGAGAAACTCATACTTTGTGTTGATAATACATTCAATGATGAATGATGAGGATATATAAGTATGTTTGAATACTTATGATATCCATTTTTGGCCTCTAGCTATGAGAAGTAATGGAACAGGGCTGATCATTAATAGTATGGTCTTAAGAACCCAAGTGGTCATTTATGGAAAACCCTAATGAAGGGTGCTAATATAAAAGAGATACCATGAACCCTAAAGAGGGAATAGTGGTATTACTTAGTGTTGTATGGTATTGATGTGAAAGAGAAATCATGAACCCTAAAAAGGGAATAGTGATATTACTTAGTGTTGAATGATACTGATATGAAAGCATTATAATTATTATCATGAATGCTAATCATGCATGGATGATGAGATGAGGAGTATAGCCAAGTATGGGCTATGATGCTTTGTTTATTGAGAATGTTTTATAAGATTTATAAGCCTTCATATGCTTTGTGTAGTAAGAATCATTGAACTTTGTGTACTATGTGCAATACATTGTGTAGCAAGAATCATGATCTCCTTGGTCAGATGATCTGAAGGTATTAAGTTACCTAATAAATAGTAATAAGTATCCTATGGTGAGTTATGGGTTCAAATACCCAAATGCTATAATCATGATGATGAGCTTGTTAAGAAGTGGAATTGTACTTGGTGAGTTGAGGGATTAAGATCCCAATACTTTGTGAAAAGAGTATGGCTACATGCCATGACTCCATAATGACAATGCCAGGCATTAGATATATGATCTAAGCCTGAAGAGAGTTAATGCTATGGTAATGATTCTGTTGTGAATAAATGTTATACATATTCTTCATATTCCTTAAATGGATAAGTGACATGTTGCTCTTTCAAATGATAGCTGCAATGTTTTAGATAAGATTAATATTCTAATCTATTAGACTTTGAATTAACTGTTGTCAAATAAATATGATTCCTCTATTCATATTTATCTTCTTAAGCTACAATAATAATGTTACTGGCAGAGAGTTATATCTCTCGCTGGGACAATTTACAATTGTCTCACCCCCGTGGGAACTAAAATTTTAGGTGGTCGCGAACGAGGAGACAAGAATCCTATAATAAGAGAAGGACAACAACAGAGAAACAGGGACAACAGTGAAGTCTCAGGTGGAGACACTGGATGTTATGCCTTGTATATATGTAGATAGAGTCCTATGTGTCGTCTCTGTACTCTCTGGTCCTCGGAGTTGTAGTTAGTGCTTTCGAGATTTTGGCTCAGTGCCTCGAGATTTTCATATTGCCTGTGTTTAGTTTAATAGGGCAGCTGATGCTTGTAATTCACAGAAAGAGATGATACAAGATATGTACTTTTGAAAAACAGAATGTAAATGTGTTACTTTTGTTCTATGTGAGAAAGTTTTCATTTGATGGACCTCTTGATAAAAAGTTTTAATTTTTAGTGATTTTTGTTAATCCACTTCTTAGAGAATGCTTCCGTATTAGTTAATTATGTTTTCATGAGTTGGATTTCACAATTAAGTGGTATCAGAGCTCTAGGTTCACTGAGTCTACAGAGACATAGGACTAAGGTTGTAGAGTCTGTTCTAAGTGTCTTCCAGTTTATCTGATAGTATCTTCTGCTCACATAGGAGAAGAAGAACTTGAAGATGTTTGGACCACATGAAGAACATGCTGTTGAGGGAAGCACTACTGTACCAGGAGGAGGTGCAAGAGACCAGAATAGGGAAGAGCATGTACCTGAACATCCCCAGATTGACCCAGCTGTGATAGAAAACCCATCCCTCCATGCTCTATTTGAGAAATTCCTGACAGCCATGACACATATGGCAGGGAAGATGCCACCACCTGCACCTAGGGCACCAACCTATTATGAGGGTTATGGAGCAGGCAAGACTTTTGAGAGACTTCGCCAGGTTGGAGCCATAGATTATGGTGGTACATCTGATCCAGCAGATGCTGATTTGTGGCTGACAGAGCCGGAAAAGGCTTTCAGGATCCTTGATATCCCTAAAAATGAAAAAGTAAGACATGATGTATACCTCCTAAAAGGGAGTGTTGGTCATTGGTGGATGATAGAAGAAGATAAGAGACCAGGTGAAGAAATTGGATGGGAGGTATTCTGACGAGAATTCATCCGTAGATACTTCCCTAAGACGTATCTAGATGAGAAGATCTCTCAATTTGAGAGGATCAAACAAGGACAGATGAATGTTAGTGAATATGAAACTAAGTTCATGGAGTTGTTGCAGTTTTGTCTGCAAATGGCAGTTAGTGATGAGGAAAGAATTCAACATTTTGAGAAGGGGTTGAACGCTGAACTAACCACTCATGTGTCTGCTTTAGAGAATAGGGAGAGGTTTTCCACCTTTGTGGAGTCAGTAAGGAGGATAGAGAGGTCTGAAATTGAGAAACAACAGACTAGTGGCAAGAAGGTGTACACCCAGTCTCAAGGACAAAGGTCCGAAAGTTTTAAGAAGATGAGATTTTCTACATCGGCAACATCATCAAGATTCCATTCCCAGACACAATGGATGTCAAATAGGGATATGGATCGTAGTAGTGTTCCAAATAGAGCCTCCGACATAACATCAACATCGGTGACTGGATCTCACAGATATTTTGCACCCAGGATTTGTTACCAATGTAGACAACCGGGACATCTGGCAAAGGATTGTCCAGACGGGAATTCGAGGATGACTCAGCCTCAGGGGTAGAGTCAACAAGGCTCACAAAGGAGGCAATTTTCTAGTAACAATAGAGGACGTGGACAGACGTCCCAGACAGGTCATATGAAATAATTTTGTTTTGATATTTCATCTCATGATTTTATGTGTTAAAGATATGAAAGTAGTTGTTTTTGAATTCTTTTGACTAGTCCTATAAGGACACAGGGAAGATGAGAATTTACATTTTACTCAATGTTCCTTAAAATTCTTTATAATCTCCCTTATCTGTGTGTTAAAAGATGAGATATAGAAGTGATGCCTGAAGAAAATTCAAGAATGGAAAATCCTGTGTGTATAATGATATGAAAAGTGAGGAACATGATAGTAAATAAAGTGCATACTACCTAATCTCAATACTTGTATACCCTGGCCAGGTATATGATTATTGTAGAAAAGGAAAGTATGAAACTCTTAGATTGTTATCTTTTTGATTACTCTGATCAAGTAGTCATTCTGAAACAATCTAGAGAGTATAATGAAAGTAAATAGGAAGAGCTAAGTGAACTTTCTCAGTGAACTTTTTCTAAATAAATTTCTTAGTGAACTTTCTTAGTGAATTTTCCCAAACAAATTACTTAGTGAACATCCTCAGTGAACTTTCTCAGTGAATATTTTCGAAACAAATTACTTAGTGAACATCCTCAGTGAACTTTCTCAGTGAATATTTTCAAAACAAATTACTTAGTGAACATCCTTAGTGAACTTTCTCAGTGAATATTTTCAAAACAAATTACTTAGTGAACATCCTCAGTGAACTTTCTCAGTGAATATTTTCAAAACAAATTACTTAGTGAACATCCTCAGTGAACTTTCTCAGTGAATATTTTCAAAACAAATTACTTAGTGAACATCCTGAGTGAACTTTCTCAGTGAATATTTTCAAAACAATTTACTTAGTGAACATCTTCAGTGAACTTTCTCAGTGAATATTTTCAAAACAAATTACTTAGTGAACATCCTCAGTGAACTTTATCAGTGAATATTTTCAAAACAAATTAGTTAGTGAACATCCTTAGTGAACTTTCTCAGTGAATATTTTCAAAACAAATTACCTAGTGAACATCCTCAGTGAACTTTCTCAGTGAATATTTTCAAAACAAATTACTTAGTGAACATCCTGAGTGAACTTTCTCAGTGAATATTTTCAAAACAAATTACTTAGTGAACATCCTCAGTGAACTTTCTCAGTGAATATTTTCAAAACAAATTACTTAGTGAACATCCTCAGTGAACTTTCTCAGTGAATATTTTCAAAACAAATTACTTAGTGAACATCCTTAGTGAACTTTCTCAGTGAATATTTTCAAAACAAATTACTTAGTGAACATCCTCAGTGAACTTTCTTAGTGAATATTTTCAAAACAAATTACTTAGTGAACTTTCTCAGTGAACTTTCCCAATTAAAGAGCTAAGTGAACTTTCCCAAACAGATAAAGAATTGCTGAGTTAATTATCTCTGTTAGATATATATGTTTCTCTTTTGGTAAATATTCTTGGGTGATGATAGAAGTATGTTCTTTTATGCTTCTTCCTTTCAATTATATGGACATCATATGTTAGGGGTTTATGCTTTACATAAACATAAACATTGATAAGGTTGAATTAGTGAAAGGAAATTTGATTGAATTACAGATCTATGGTATCTCCATAACATTAAGAAGTTAGGTCGAGACTTGAGGGCATGATTAATGAATAATCATTCCCTCCTTTTTCTTGGAATTTCAGGGACGAAATCCTTGTTAGGGGTTTATAATTTGTAACATCCCTGACCTGGGTTATGCTTAACCCTAGATGATTTGCCTAATAAGGTTGAGTAGATGCTTAATCATATCTTGTGAAAAGTAATTAGGGCTCATGAGGAACTTATGTTTCAATTTTGGTCCTGTTTGAACAATGTTGAAACATTGTTTTGTTAATTTTGGACTAAAGTGCAAATTACCCAAGTTGAGGAGTTAACTTGCAAATTGCACATGATAAAATGTTCCTCTGATGATTGAGACATCATAAGAATGAATATTATGTAGTGGTATGGTTTCCACAAGCCTGGGCACCCGGATAAAGCTTGTAAAGCAATCCTTGTGCATTAAAACCTAGTTTTGGTGTAATGTGCAATTTACCCAAAACTTAGGAATATTAAAATAATCAAGATTTAAGCCTAAGTGAAACCCTAATTCAATTTAGGGCAAAAATAAATATATTAATTAAAGGGCTTTCAACCAAAATTAAAATGGTTGGATTCAGATGTGTGTGGACATCCTTGAGCTATGCAAGGACCACAAAATATCCCAAGGAGGTGAAAACTCCACTCACCATTATTATAAGAAAAAGAATTTCCACCCAAAAATGGATATTAATATTATAAGGGTTAAGGTTCTTAATTCCTTTTCCATTAATTCTTGGATAATGAAGAGGTTTTGCAAGATAATGAAGATGGCTTCGTGGCCAAGAAATGGAGGGGGATTTGGTGGAAATTATTTTGGAATTTAAAGAAAATAATCCTATTTTCTCTTTCCTTGAAAATCCCTTATGTATATCTTTTTCCAATACACATAAGGATTGTTTCCTTAGTTTCCTCTTCCCATTTTTGCTTTGGCCGACCAAGGAAGAGCTCAGGAGCAGGAGAAAGATGACCATAACATGTTGGTAAGTTTTGATCATCTTCTACCTCGGATTCATGGTGAAAACCCTAAAGCAATGCTTGATTATTGGTTTTCTTCACCTGATTTCCAATCCTAGCCATCTTGTTCATCCAAAAGCTCAAGGACGGAGCTTAGACAGTTTCTGGAACTCCATCCACCATTAGAGCCGTGGAGCTTGGAGCTTTGGATCAGTTCTAGAGGCGGGTTTTATAACTCCAACCCTTAATCATTGCTATTGCATCCATTACTATAATAATCGTTGGTTATTCTTTTCTTTTTGATACTCTTTTGGTTCATTGCTGAAAATACCATGAAAATTTGTTGCTTTTCTTGGTTGTTCTAAGGAGGAAGATGATGAGATCATCATAGATGTTTATCCAAGAAAAATCCCAGGTCAAACAGTCTCCTTAGTTGCTCAAACGGTTTCCCAAACCGTTTGGGAGCAAATGGTTTCAAACCGTTTGGAATGAAACGGTTTCATCAAATCACATGGAGGGAAATGGTTTCAAACCATTTGGTGAAGTTGACCAGGGTTGACCATTTGGGGATTTATTCAAAATGATCTAGGCTAATGACCCATCAATTATAATTGATTAACTCTAATTGGTTCATGAGTTGAAGGTCCAACAATCACCAATACCCTAATCGGGTTGAGTGCTGATTTCATAAGTGTTTAAGTTGGAAACTTGGGTTGATTGACCCAAACGGTTTCAAAACCATTTGTAGGATCATCCAAATGGTCTCAAGACCGTTTGGTGTTCACCCAAGACCGTTTGGAGGTCTAGGGTTAGGTATGGTTAAGAAATTGAAGATCCAAAGATACTAAGTTGAAGTGTAATCGATTTCTGATTTGGTGATCAATCCAATGATCCAAACCCTAATTGGTTGACTTGGATTTTAATGTTGACATAGGCAAACGGTCTCAAGACCATTTGGAGGACATCCAAATGACCTCAAGACCGTTTGGGGTCAGTTCATGTCCAATTTGGATGATGGTCCAATTGTTTTAAAGTAACTAGTCACACATTGATTAATGTTGAAGGATCATCGATTCCAAACCCTAATCCAATTGATTCAAACCCTAATGGATGACCAATTGAGGGTCAATTAAGGGTCAAATCAGTTTAAGGTTGACCTATTTAACTCAATTGATGTATGATGATAGGTCCAATTGATGATTGGTTACATGAATTCAATGATTGAAGGAATCAAAATTGGAAACCCTAATTCAATTTGATTGGTTGAGACCATATTTGGTCCATGTGGTTTTGAGGAGGTTTGGACCAAACCGTCTCTAGACCATTTGAGTCCAAATGGTCTCAAGACCGTTTGGGACCAAACGATCCCAAATCGGTTGAGCTCATGCGGTTTCAAAAAGGTACTTTAGAAAATGGTTTCAAGTGACCAACTTTAGCAAACGATCTTGAAGGTCACCTTTAGCAAATGATCTTGAAGGTCACCTTTAGCAAATGATCTTGAAGGTCACCTTTAGCAAACGATCTTGAGGGTTACCTTTAGCAAACGATCTTGAAGGTCACCTTTAGCAAACGATCTTGAAGGTCACCTTTAGCAAACGATCTTGAGGGTTACCTTTAGCAAACGGTTTCAAGGGTCACCCTTGGCAAACGGTTTCAACCTCAACTTTACCAAACGGTTTCAAATATGTAACCAAGACCATTTGGAGGTTTATTGAGCACGACCGTTTGAGGTCTGATTGGTCAAAACCATTTGAGGTCTAAGTGACCAAGACCGTTTGAGGCCTAAGTGACTAAGACCTTTTGAAGTTCAATTTGGTTAAACCATTTGGACACCTAATATGATCAAGGGTAAATTAGATAATTGATTGTTAATGATGTAGACCAATGATGATTATGAAGGTTAACCCTAGCTCTATGTACTCAAGTGAAGAGTTGACCTAGATTAATCTTAGATTATTTATCACCCTAAAGAGGATGAGAGGGAGAGAGAATGGGAGATATGATGGATTATTTAATAAACCCCTAATTCTCTCATTATGAACAAACATGTAATCAGGATTTGATCCATATTATGAGATCATGAAATCCTCATTGAAATAATTGATGTACCTTGATCCTAATTTAGGGAAAGGTTATGTGAAACCCTAATTTGGGTATGAGACAAGAGAAACCCTACTTGGATGTGAATAGTAAACCTTAATCCCTCAAATGGGATAAATGTATATGAAATCCTAATATAGGGTAGTGTCATTAATGCTAATGTGAAGCTTTAACACTGGGTGATGTGTTGTGAAATCTTAATTTCACATAATACTAGGTGAAACCCTGATATAGAAGAATGTTATGTGAAACTCTAATGAAGAGTGATCCTACGTGAAATCTATATAGGTTTGTGAGATACTAAGTTAACCTCAATTTATAATTGTGGAAATCCTATTCCTATTAATGGAATAGTGATTGATGTATTGACAAATGAAATACCTAGAGGGCTTGATTATGGATATCCATACATTAATAGTCCCTGACTCAAGGGTGAGTCCATATCATTGGCAATGGTTGTATTTTCTAAATAGATGAAACATGACCAATACATTGCATGATGAATGTGATGATCTAGTGCATAAGTATTAGGATGGGAAATACCCTAATACAAGCTAAGTGAATAAACTCAAGGGTTTTAATTTTTAGTGATTTTCGGTAATCCGCTGCTTAAAGAACGCTTCCACATTAGTTAATTATGTTTTCTTGAGTTGGATGTCACAACATGACTTGCACATAGGGCCTGAGTCATGTCTCTCTTAAGTTGACCTGCACTAGGGCCTGGGTCTAACTCCATAAGCTAAGGTCATCTTATTAAATTAATCTTAACATAAGTCTTAAAACATGAATCTTATACATATATAATTTTGTAAAATTAATCAAGATATGGCATTCTACTCTTATGATCTTATCATGCACTTAATTCTTATATCTCAAATATTCTAAAGAATTATAAATAGTACTTGTTTCTTGGATCTTATTCTATCTTAGAAATCTTGATGACATATCTCAACTCAAGATATCATGCACATGAAAGTATTAAAATCTAACTTGCATATGTTAACATAAAATCATAGAACATTGGTTCACATAAACTATGAAAGTCTTATTTAGGAAACATGTAAATATGATGAACTTAATAAGTATGAATACACATGGGCATGGACCACTTACCTTTTGTAAGCCTAAATCCTCTTTACTCTACTTCTCTGGAGATTGTAACTAACTCTATCCTGTAAACCCAAAGGCTTTATCAGATCACATATCCCTTTCTAGTCGACATATTTAGAGTCTTGATACTCCTTGGGTTATTTTCACATGCACTTTACTTGCATCAAGGTGTATGAATACTAGGTCCTTTATATTCATTTGATGTATTATAACTAGAAGTTAGTGTATACATCTTGAAACACTATAGTGCCTTGTTATTAAATCTAGGTAAACATCACGATTCTGACTTCTTGGTTAATATAGTAGTTAACGGGACAAAATTGTTATATTACTCATTATTAGCCTCGACATTGGTGGACATATATAAATTGGTGATATAATATTATAGTATTATAAAAGTAGTCGTCATTTAGGGGTAATATAATAAAGCCTCAACTTTTGTTTATTCAAAACCAGGTAGCCAGAATCACCGATACGGGTACTGATCTTTGGATCAGTGATTTCAACTGGATAATTGGTTCTGGATTAGCAGTCACGAAAGGTATAGATTTACAGAGATAAAAAAATGAACGCAATAGGTAGTTGGTTACATATCGGCTTTCTACGATCGCAGCAGGTCGTTTGTATATTTAACTTACAATCACGGTTGATTTTGAAGTGAAGATGAACAAAGATCAATGAAACATTGGCTTTACTGGCTTGGTCCATTAGAGGATTCCCTAAACAAGGTCGGCGAACAACAAAGGCAGTAGACCTGAACTGCCATGGCTGAGTACCAAAATAATAGGGGGACGAGGGTGGAAGTCCGAGACATAAGGGAAAAAGAGGTCTCGTGCCCTTTCAATCATCTGAGATGCTGCCGAAAGAATATGCGAAGGCATATCAAGCAGAAAGAAAGGAAAATAGAACCTGGCATGTCCAAGACGATCAAGGAAAAGAAAACAACCATGGAACATCAGTCTCAACCCATACGAGAAGAAAGAGAAAGCTTCAAGTCCTCATAAGCATCTAAGTGTGCTCAGAAGATCATAATTGTGATCTTCGTGTGTTCGTAGGGCCAAAGCAGGGAGACTCGGGCCAATGCAGTTCTGGAACCCAGGGAAAAGAACGAACAGGGGACACTGGGATCTAGGAAATTACCTCAAAAATTGTTTATAAGGATCTTGGAGGAGCTTTACAAGGCCTTGAAGAGCTCTCTTATCGTCTGTCTGCAAGCCGAGAATGACCAGGTGATACCGATGACAAGCTGACACAACAACCACACCCAGATCGTCGAGAGACCATGGGAAGAGATGGTGTACGTTAGGGGAATTAAACAATGGTGACTCTATTGGGGAGAACAACGTTGTGCGCCAACGACGATGGTAGAGAAACAAAGAGGTATTGAGTTGAGCATCTTGCGGAGATGGGGGTGTAAGGGTTAAAACATGATATTTATTATATTGGTAATCATGTTTTGGTTCAATTCGGGCTCTCGCTTTGTACGGGTATTCATTGAAGATCAAGGAAATTCCAGGGAAATAGAAACAATTCTAATATGTGGAGAGCCCGTGTATAGGATAACGTCTAAGGGAAACATGTAACTGTTAATCACGGGGGATGGGGAATTATCAACTTAGAAACTCATGCTTTTTGTTTGATCACAAAAATAATTAACTGCCTGGCCAATAACAACAACAAAATTTGGAGAAACTTGCTGACAAATAAATATTACCAAAAGCTCCCTCCCTGGAATAAAACACACAACAAGATCGCCTCGCCTCTTTGGAAATACATAAACAAACACATTCCTCACATTAAAAAAATCATCAACACCCCCCTCACTCACACAAACTCATTTCGTTCTGGGAAGACCCGTGGTATAAACACCAAACTATTCTCAACATGAATACTTCTTGGACTATACCAAATAAACTCAAAAAGCTAAACACTGCCAAAGCTCTTGGCCTCCTATCAAGCAGGAGATCAAACTCCTTAAATAGGTGTTTGCTTCTACACCTTAATCAAGAAAACATTAGGAACCTGACACTAGAACTAGAAAATAACTCCTCAAACCAGATTACTTGGATATGGGGGGAACTCTATACTATCAAACTTGCCTACAACCACCTGACTTTTGGAAGCATTTCCCCAACTTTCTCCTATATCTGGAAACAAAAGTGGCCACAAAATTACAAAACCTTCTTCTGGCTTCTGCTTAACAATAAACTACTAACTGACCAAAACATTAACAAAAGAGGGTTCTATGGTCCTTTGAGATTCTCTCTATGTCTTTATAACTCTGACTCTGTGAATCACTGATTATTCCATTGCAGCTTTTCCAACAACATCTTCTCGCATTTTCTTAGGGTTGATAAACTAAACCACAACTTCACAACTTTTCCAACTGGTCTCACACCGATCAGAAATAACTACACCCTCAATGGGGAGGATTTCTTAGTCACCATTTGTTGGAACTTATGGAGAGAAAGAAACAACAGAATATTCAACAACACCATAAAACCAAGGAGCACCATCATCACCCAGATTATTTTCGATCTTCATATCCTTTCACTATGTAGGGAAGAAGATAAAGGAGGGCTCAGATGGCTCACAGGAGGGGGAATCAGAGGCTCGTTTTCTCTGTGACCTAAAGGCGATGATGGATGATGAAACTGGAATCGGCCTACTACAGTAATAGACATGATTTTTGCACTATCTACAGTGATTGACGTTTTCAGCATTTTACCTCTAGTTGTCAAACTTCGAGGCTTGTTATGGGGTGCCTCCCCCACATACTTTTTTCTTCTTTCTACAGAACTTCCCACCCTTTTTTTTAGCATACCAGTAGTGTAACAACCGACATAGCAAGTGCTAGCTTGCTTTTGTCTTTTTAATGAATGATCTTTTATAAAAAAAAAACATGTAACCGTCAAACTCACCATTATCCAGGTTCACTTAGGCAAAAAAGATAAATTGCATGTCTTGACTAGATAATTAGGTGGTAGTATATGTAATTATTCAACTTATCTTCCTCATATAAGTTCAAATATCTAGGATTTATCTATTTAAAAGAAAATCGGTAGGTTTGTTAAATTGAGTCTGAGGAATCCAAATATTGAGTTAGATTATGGGTTTAAGATGGGAATCATGGACTTTGATGACATTTGGTAAATAATGAATTAATATTCATTAAAAGGAAGTTATTGAAAAAACACTAGAGGGGGGGTGAATAGAGTTTTTAAATTATTTTAACAATTATTTAACTCAAACAACCAACCACAAGAATTTTAGACAAGGGGACAAGAATTTAGAGTGGTTCCTACCTTAGCAAATACTAAGTTAGTCAGTCCACTACCCGGTTGCTTACCCAACCGGGATTTGGAAAGAATTTAATTTTATTACCTCACAAGGACTTTACATAAAATTACAATTCTTTCCCTAAACCCTTCAAGCAGCCTTCACCTTGAAGTAATTGCACCAACCTTGAAGCAGTCTTCACCTAGAAGTAATTGCACCAACCTTGAAGCAGCCTTCCTCCTGAAGTAGCTTCCAATTGCAATAGCCTTCTTGAAGTAGCTTCCCGTTGCAATAGCCTTCTTGAAGTAGCTTGAAGTCCACCTTCTCCTCCGAGAAGAACCTTCTCCAATCCGCAGCCTCCAACCCTAGGAATAGCAAGGAGAATACAAAGAATAAAAGGAACAAGAAGGAAAATGGAAATTACAACTTAACCTTTGAAGCACAAGGCTTGATTTGCCTATATCAAGCGTGTAGATCTCCTAACCAATGTATATGCACGTGTGATTGTAGTTGATAGGAGATACTAGCCTATAGGACATGAAATTAGAGCAAGTAGAGGAATCGCCAATGCAAGTGTTGCTCAATTTCTCAAAACAGATTGCCAATTGTAAGTGTATGCTCAAGTGTATCACAAGTGTAGCTTAGGTGTCTTTTGGTGTCCTAAGGCATGTCCTATTTATAGGAATGACCTACAAGTGCTTAAGGACGTTCTAGACACTTTCTAGGGGGTTCTAAGTGCTTAACTAGCCGTTAGGTACAAGTTAATTGCTTTAGCAACGGCTAGTTAATTAATTCTACAGTTGCTGTCAGAGTCCATCTCGGTCAAGGAATTGTCGACCGAGACACCTACTCGGTCGAAGTTTTGTCGACCGACAGGCTCTCTGGATCAAGTGTTAGCAACGTTCATCTCCAACTGCCAACTACTTTCTCAGCTGTGTCTAACGGCTACTTGGGTCATTCTCGGTCGAGAAGTTTGTCGACCAAGAGTGTCTCGGTCGAGGAGTTTGTCGACCGAGATTGACCCAGTTTCAATGTTTCACTTTAAGGCATTAAGTATGTGTATGAGTGTGCATAGGTGACACTGTTGAAGGGGATGACCTATCTAAGTGTAGTGATTGGCTAGGGAAGATCTAACGCTTGATTTACATGATGTCTAAGTACTTGTACATTATATACTTGTACAAGTTTACAACTGATTACATTTCATGAAATTTACAAGCATTCAAGCATATAGATTCCCTAGTACTTTGTCATCCACCTTATTCCTGCAACACTCAAGTAGCTCGTTAGATCGACAAGAATGAAATGTTTGTCATCATCGAAACAAAGGGATTTATCATAATGTCAATTTAGCCAACAATCTCCCCCCTTTTGAAGATGACAAACATTTCCTAAATATGAAATAAGGAAATATAAAGCATGTGAGTTTCATACCTGAGGATTACCTTTTGTCGCCATTCTTGTTTTGCAAGTGAGTGCTGGCTAAGATGTTATGAAACTCATTGACTCATGTATATTTTTGATTTTATATTCTTTCTCCCCCTTTGTCATTTCAAAAAGATAACCAAGTTGAATATTTTATATTTCTTCTCCCCCTTAATTTTATACTATGCTCCCCCTTAGATAGATATTCTATTAGGAACATGGATCTAATATCATTTTTGTCTAATTTAGCCACAATTTGTTTCTCAATCATTTGCAAAGGATGTTAAGCCTTGAAATGATATGAGATCCTGTTAGGTTCATGGCATATGTATTGATTTCTCACCCATTTTACAAGGGATGTTAAACCCTGAAAATGAAATGAGAATCCTTTAATCTTTCAGTACATAAAGATGTCTCTAACCAAATGCACGGGATGTTAAGCCCTGATTTGTTTAGAGAATTCCAGGATATATCATTTTTATGAAATTTGTAGATTTCTTCATAACCAAGAGTCAAAATACTAAGGTCATAACTAGCTTCAAATGATTTTTACAATGTTTTTGTAAGCGTCTTAATCAAATAATCAAATTTGTTTTATGAGCTCCCCCTTAATCTTACAATTAAAGCAATTTAAAGCTTCTAAGGTCACATATGATTTTAAATTTTGATTTTGACTTTTATCAAAAGTATACTAAGATTAAGTATAATAAAATGATGTTCAAATAAGCATTTTGTCAAAGCTTATTTTAGGTCGACCTTGACTTCGACCATAGCGCCCCTTGGTCAAATTTCATTTCAACCAAGAGGCAAATTTGCAGATTTCCAAATTGAATACTCATATATGAAGTATAATATCTGCATGTAATTTGATTAGATATCAATTTGAAGTATTTTAAATAATACTCAATATGAAAACACGATTAATATCTCAAGTCTTTAAAGATACCAATTGAGAAATTTTTTATCTTATGTGTTGCAAGCATTAAAACAACATATTACCAACAAATCATTTTGCTTGCCTATGTATCATCAAGGATCATTCATGCAATAATCATTATTCATGCAACAAGCATCAACTTTATATATAGAAAGTTGAATAATTAAATGTTGAAAGTATATCCATGATGTAATGATAGAACAGTAATAACATGAAATTCAACATATGGTTTCTATGTGAATAAATCAAAGAATACTTAGAACAGACCATGAAGGCAGTAATTTGACTTAAATCAAAATGATTCATAATTTTCAGTTTTAACTTAAATCATTTAGAGAATAAACCAAATTAATCTCATATAAGTTTTCAAGGATGATTTCCAAAATGTATACAGTCATTAATCACAAATAGATAGCAATTTGATCAATGACAAAAAGAATTCAGCAATTTTACAGCAGACTGGAAATTAGTGACCTGCTCGGTCGACAATTTCTCGACCGAATGTTCACTCGGTCAACAGATTCTCGACCGAAAAAGTTTCTGGAATGTTTTCAGAACTGTTAATTGATTCCAAGCAAAATAAGATTATGCAAGTTAGAGCTCGATTGTGTTGAGATATGACATTTGTATATCAAGAATCAGTTTAGGTCAAATCTCCTAACCAATGTATATGATGTGTGATTGTAGTTGATAGGAGATACTAGCCTATAGGACACGAAATTAGAGCAAGTAGAGGAATCACCAATGCAAGTGTTGCTCAATTTCTCAAAACAGATTGCCAATTGTAAGTGTATGCTCAAGTGTATCACAAGTGTAGCTTAGGTGTCTTTTGGTGTCCTAAGGCATGTCCTATTTATAGGAATGACCTACAAGTGCTTAAGGACGTTCTAGACACTTTCTAGGGGGTTCTAAGTGCTTAACTAGCCGTTAGGTACAAGTTAATTGCTTTAGCAACGGCTAGTTAATTAATTCTACAGTTGCTGTCAGAGTCCATCTCAGTCGAGGAATTGTCGACCGAGACACCTACTCGGTCGAAGTTTTGTCGACCGACAGGCTCTCTGGATCAAGTGTTAGCAACGTTCTTCTCCAACTGCCAACTACTTTCTCAGCTGTGTCTAACGGATACTTGGGTCATTCTCGGTCGAGAAGTTTGTCGACCGAGAGTGTCTCGGTCGAGGAGTTTGTCGACCGAGATTGACCCAGTTTCAATGTTTCACTTTAAGGCATTAAGTATGTGTATGAGTGTGCATAGGTGACACTGTTGAAGGGGATGACCTATCTAAGTGTAGTGATTGGCTAGGGAAGATCTAACGCTTGATTTACATGATGTCTAAGTACTTGTACATTATATACTTGTACAAGTTTACAACTGATTACATTTCATGAAATTTACAAGCATTCAAGCATATAGATTCCCTAGTACTTTGTCATCCACCTTATTCCTGCAACACTCAAGTAACTCGTTAGATCGACAAGAATGAAATGTTTGTCATCATCAAAACAAAGGGATTTATCATAATGTCAATTTAGCCAACAATCTCCCCCTTTTTGAAGATGACAAACATTTCCTAAATATGAAATAAGGAAATATAAAGCATGTGAGTTTCATACCTGAGGATTACCTTTTGTCGCCATTCTTGTTTTGCAAGTGAGTGCTGGCTAAGATGTTATGAAACTCATTGACTCATGTATATTTTTGATTTTATATTCTTTCTCCCCCTTTGTCATTTCAAAAAGATAACCAAGTTGAATATTTTATATTTCTTCTCCCCCTTAATTTTATACTATGCTCCCCCTTAGATAGATATTCTATTAGGAACATGGATCTAATATCATTTTTGTCTAATTTAGCCACAATTTGTTTCTCAATCATTTGCAAAGGATGTTAAGCCTTGAAATGATATGAGATCCTGTTAGGTTCATGGCATATGTATTGATTTCTCACCCATTTTACAAGGGATGTTAAACCCTGAAAATGAAATGAGAATCCTTTAATCTTTCAGTACATAAAGATGTCTCTAACCAAATGCACGGGATGTTAAGCCCTGATTTGTTTAGAGAATTCCAGGATATATCATTTTTATGAAATTTGTAGATTTCTTCATAACCAAGAGTCAAAATACTAAGGTCATAACTAGCTTCAAATGATGTTTACAATGTTTTTGTAAGCTTCTTAATCAAATAATCAAATTTGTTTTATGAGCTCCCCCTTAATCTTACAATTAAAGCAATTTAAAGCTTCTAAGGTCACATATGATTTTAAATTTTGATTTTGACTTTTATCAAAAGTATACTAAGATTAAGTATAATAAAATGATGTTCAAATAAGCATTTTGTCAAAGCTTATTTTAGGTCGACCTTGACTTCGACCATAGCGCCCCTTGGTCAAATTTCATTTCAACCAAGAGGCAAATTTGCAGATTTCCAAATTGAATACTCATATATGAAGTATAATATCTGCATGTAATTTGATTAGATATCAATTTGAAGTATTTTAAATAATACTCAATATGAAAACACGATTAATATCTCAAGTCTTTAAAGATACCAATTGAGAAATTTTTTATCTTATGTGTTGCAAGCATTAAAACAACATATTACCAACAAATCATTTTGCTTGCCTATGTATCATCAAGGATCATTCATGCAATAATCATTATTCATGCAACAAGCATCAACTTTATATATAGAAAGTTGAATAATTAAATGTTGAAAGTATATCCATGATGTAATGATAGAACAGTAATAACATGAAATTCAACATATGGTTTCTATGTGAATAAATCAAAGAATACTTAGAATAGACCTTGAAGGCAGTAATTTGACTTAAATCAAAATGATTCATAATTTTCAGTTTTAACTTAAATCATTTAGAGAATAAACCAAATTAATCTCATATAAGTTTTCAAGGATGATTTCCAAAATGTATACAGTCATTAATCACAAATAGATAGCAATTTGATCAATGACAAAAAGAATTCAGCAATTTTACAGCAGACTGGAAATTAGTGACCTGCTCGGTCGACAATTTCTCGACCGAATGTTCACTCGGTCGACAGATTCTCGACCGAAAAAGTTTCTGGAATGTTTTCAGAACTGTTAATTGATTCCAAGCAAAATAAGATTATGCAAGTTAGAGCTCGATTGTGTTGAGATATGACATTTGTATATCAAGAATCAGTTTAGGTCAAATCTCCTAACCAATGTATATGACGTGTGATTGTAGTTGATAGGAGATACTAGCCTATAGGACACGAAATTAGAGCAAGTAGAGGAATCGCCAATGCAAGTGTTGCTCAATTTCTCAAAACAGATTGCCAATTGTAAGTGTATGCTCAAGTGTATCACAAGTGTAGCTTAGGTGTCTTTTGGTGTCCTAAGGCATGTCCTATTTATAGGAATGACCTACAAGTGCTTAAGGACGTTCTAGACACTTTCTAGGGGGTTCTAAGTGCTTAACTAGCCGTTAGGTACAAGTTAATTGCTTTAGCAACGGCTAGTTAATTAATTCTACAGTTGCTGTCAGAGTCCATCTCGGTCGAGGAATTGTCGACCGAGACACCTACTCGGTCGAAGTTTTGTCGACCGACAGGCTCTCTGGATCAAGTGTTAGCAACGTTCTTCTCCAACTGCCAACTACTTTCTCAGCTGTGTCTAACGGATACTTGGGTCATTCTCGGTCGAGAAGTTTGTCGACCGAGAGTGTCTCGGTCGAGGAGTTTGTCGACCGAGATTGACCCAGTTTCAATGTTTCACTTTAAGGCATTAAGTATGTGTATGAGTGTGCATAGGTGACACTGTTGAAGGGGATGACCTATCTAAGTGTAGTGATTGGCTAGGGAAGATCTAACGCTTGATTTACATGATGTCTAAGTACTTGTACATTATATACTTGTACAAGTTTACAACTGATTACATTTCATGAAATTTACAAGCATATAGATTCCCTAGTACTTTGTCATCCACCTTATTCCTGCAACACTCAAGTAGCTCGTTAGATCGACAAGAATGAAATGTTTGTCATCATCGAAACAAAGGGATTTATCATAATGTCAATTTAGCCAACGATCTCCCCCTTTTTGAAGATGACAAACATTTCCTAAATATGAAATAAGGAAATATAAAGCATGTGAGTTTCATACCTGAGGATTACCTTTTGTCGCCATTCTTGTTTTGCAAGTGAGTGCTGGCTAAGATGTTATGAAACTCATTGACTCATGTATATTTTTGATTTTATATTCTTTCTCCCCCTTTGTCATTTCAAAAAGATAACCAAGTTGAATATTTTATATTTCTTCTCCCCCTTAATTTTATACTATGCTCCCCCTTAGATAGATATTCTATTAGGAACATGGATCTAATATCATTTTTGTCTAATTTAGCCACAATTTGTTTCTCAATCATTTGCAAAGGATGTTAAGCCTTGAAATGATATGAGATCCTATTAGGTTCATGGTATATGTATTGATTTCTCACCCATTTTACAAGGGATGTTAAACCCTGAAAATGAAATGAGAATCCTTTAATCTTTCAGTACATAAAGATGTCTCTAACCAAATGCACGGGATGTTAAGCCCTGATTTGTTTAGAGAATTCCAGGATATATCATTTTTATGAAATTTGTAGATTTCTTCATAACCAAGAGTCAAAATACTAAGGTCATAACTAGCTTCAAATGATGTTTACAATGTTTTTGTAAGCTTCTTAATCAAATAATCAAATTTGTTTTATGAGCTCCCCCTTAATCTTACAATTAAAGCAATTTAAAGCTTCTAAGGTCACATATGATTTTAAATTTTGATTTTGACTTTTATCAAAAGTATACTAAGATTAAGTATAATAAAATGATGTTCAAATAAGAATTTTGTCAAAGCTTATTTTAGGTCGACCTTGACTTCGACCATAGCGCCCCTTGGTCAAATTTCATTTCAACCAAGAGGCAAATTTGCAGATTTCCAAATTGAATACTCATATATGAAGTATAATATCTACATGTAATTTGATTAGATATCAATTTGAAGTATTTTAAATAATACTCAATATGAAAACACGATTAATATCTCAAGTCTTTAAAGATACCAATTGAGAAATTTTTTATCTTATGTGTTGCAAGCATTAAAACAACATATTACCAACAAATCATTTTGCTTGCCTATGTATCATCAAGGATCATTCATGCAATAATCATTATTCATGCAACAAGCATCAACTTTATATATAGAAAGTTGAATAATTAAATGTTGAAAGTATATCCATGATGTAATGATAGAACAGTAATAACATGAAATTCAACATATGGTTTCTATGTGAATAAATCAAAGAATACTTAGAACAGACCATGAAGGCAGTAATTTGACTTAAATCAAAATGATTCATAATTTTCAGTTTTAACTTAAATCATTTAGAGAATAAACCAAATTAATCTCATATAAGTTTTCAAGGATGATTTCCAAAATGTATACAGTCATTAATCACAAATAGATAGCAATTTGATCAATGACAAAAAGAATTCAGCAATTTTACAGCAGACTGGAAATTAGTGACCTGCTCGGTCGACAATTTCTCGACCGAATGTTCACTCGGTCGACAGATTCTCGACCGAAAAAGTTTCTGGAATGTTTTCAGAACTGTTAATTGATTCCAAGCAAAATAAGATTATGCAAGTTAGAGCTCGATTGTGTTGAGATATGACATTTGTATATCAAGAATCAATTTAGGTCAAATCTCAACTAGTTAATTTTGAGCTACTAAGTTTTAGGAATGCAAGCTAAATCATCATTCTTTGTCTTATATGGGCATGAAAATGAATAATGTCCAAGACACATGCAATAATGACAACTAATAGAGCCAACTTCATTTCTTTTTCTAGGAATTGTGTTCCTAGGTACAAACATAATCTTAGTCTTGGATGCTTTAGCTCTTTTGGGTTTATTTCTCTTTGGATCATATCCTAATCCTCTTCTTCCATTATAACTAGAGGAAATTTTCAGAATATTTTCAAGCATGTCATTTCCTCTTAACTTATTTACATTTCTTTGTAACTTAGCAATATCATCCATTTTCTCGTTTATATCTTTCTTTGCTTGATCTCAATCAGATACTAGAGAGTTTATTTCTTTGACAACCTCATCATAATCTGTGTGTGAACATAGAACATGTTGTTTCTGAAGATCATTCACTTGAGTTTGCAAATTTAACTTTTCTAAAGAAAGAAGATTGCAATCAGCTTCTATAGATTTTAACTTAAGATCATAATCTTCATTTGCCTTTTTGAGATTTTCATTTTCAGATGCAAGAGCAAGAAGTTTAACATTTAAATCATTATTT
This sequence comes from Alisma plantago-aquatica, assembly GCA_963693085.1. Taxonomy (NCBI): domain Eukaryota; kingdom Viridiplantae; phylum Streptophyta; class Magnoliopsida; order Alismatales; family Alismataceae; genus Alisma; species Alisma plantago-aquatica. The sequence goes on along the minus strand of OY856411.1, from coordinate 324,028,954 downwards.
ACTTTATTTGATTTCTTAAGTTTCTTCTTGCACTCAATATATTTCTCATGAGTATCTTGAAGACTAGCAATTAGATCTTCTTTTGGTAGATCAAAAAGACTTACCTCTTCTTCTTCTTCATTTGTTGTAGCAATGAGGCATTCTACTTCTTCTTTTCCATCATCACTATCATCACTTGAATCATCCCATGCAGATTTATATGCTCTTTCTTTCTTTTTGTGAGATGATCTCTTCCCTTTCTTGAGTTTTGGACAATCATCTTTCATGTGTCCCTTTTTGCCACATTCAAAGCACCTGGAAGAAGAAACACTAGAAGTTTTATTAGTTTTAAAACTTTTATATTGCTTACCATTTACAATGAGAGTTTCTTCTTCACTATCATCTTCACTTGTGTCATGATTGTCCTTGGTTGATGCTTTGAATGCAATGTCCTTCTTTTTCCCTTGTTGACGTTCACGTTCTCTTCTTTCTTCCTCTTCTAAAGTTGCCTCATGAGCTTCTAGATTGCCAATGAGTTGCTCCATTTTCAGTTTAGTGAGATCATTAGCAATGGCTATCACCTTGGGATTGTATTTGGGAGGAAGTGATCGAAGTACCTTTGATACCTGATCTTCTTCAAGAACAGTTTTTCCTAAGGCATTCAAACCATTAACAATAGAAGAGAATTTTGCAAACATTTCACTAATGGATTCATTCGGATCCATACGAAAGTGTTCAAACTTCTGTTTAAGCATACTAATTTTAGAATTCTTAACTTGAACCGTACCTTCATAAGTTATGGACAGTCTATGCCAAATGTCATAGGCTGTGTCACAGTTTGATATTCTATTAAATTCTCCTACTGAAATTGAACAATATAAAATACTTACAGCTTTGGCATTCATTTGAGCCGACTTTACCGTATTTTCATCCCATTCTGCATATTGTGTTTGAGGAAGCTCGTATGGGGTTGACACCATCCTCCATAAGTCCCAACTGATGCCTTGGAAGTAGAACTGCATCCTTCTCTTCCAATATGTGTAGTTTGTTCCATCAAACACTGGAGGCCTAGCAACAAATGTCCCTTCAAGGTTAAGGTTGTTGAGCACCCCGTCACCCATTCTTCAAGACCTTGTTTAGGGTTCCTTGAAGCCTGCTCTGATACCAATTGACAAAACACTAGAGGGGGGGGGGTGAATAGAGTTTTTAAATTATTTTAACAATTATTTAACTCAAACAACCAACCACAAGAATTTTAGATAAGGGGACAAGGATTTAGAGTGGTTCCTACCTTAACAAATACTAAGGTAGTCAGTCCACTACCCGGTTGCTTACCCAACTGGGATTTGGATAGAATTTAATTTTATTACCTCGCAAGGACTTTACATAAAATTACAATTCTTTCCCTAAACCCTTCAAGCAGCCTTCACCTTGAAGTAATTGCACCAACCTTGAAGCAGTCTTCACCTAGAAGTAATTGCACCAACCTTGAAGCAGCCTTCCTCCTGAAGTAGCTTCCCGTTGCAATAGACTTCTTGAAGTAGCTTCCCGTTGCAATAGCCTTCTTGAAGTAGCTTGAAGTCCACCTTCTCCTCCGAGAAGAACCTTCTCCAATCCGCAGCCTCCAACCCTAGGAATAGCAAGGAGAATACAAAGAATAAAAGGAACAAGAAGGAAAATGGAAATTACAACTTAACCTTTGAAGCACAAGGCTTGATTTGCCTATATCAATCGTGTAGATCTCCTAACCAATGTATATGCACGTGTGATTGTAGTGGATAGGATATACTAGCCTATAGGACACGAAATTAGAGCAAGTAGAGGAATCGCCAATGCAAGTGTTGCTCAATTTCTCAAAACAGATTGCCAATTGTAAGTGTATGCTCAAGTGTATCACAAGTGTAGCTTAGGTATCTTTTGGTGTTCTAAGGCATGTCCTATTTATAGGAATGACCTACAAGTGCTTAAGGACGTTCTAGACACTTTCTAGGGGGTTCTAAGTGCTTAACTAGCCGTTAGGTACAAGTTAGTTGCTTTAGCAACGGCTAGTTAATTAATTCTACAGTTGCTGTCAGAGTCCATCTCGGTCGAGGAATTGTCGACCGAGACACCTACTCGGTCGAAGTTTTGTCGACCGACAGGCTCTCTGGATCAAGTGTTAGCAACGTTCATCTCCAACTGCCAACTACTTTCTCAGCTGTGTCTAACGGCTACTTGGGTCATTCTCGGTCGAGAAGTTTGTCGACCGAGAGTGTCTCGGTCGAGGAGTTTGTCGACCGAGATTGACCCAGTTTCAATGTTTCACTTTAAGGCATTAAGTATGTGTATGAGTGTGCATATGTGACACTGTTGAAGGGGATGACCTGTCTAAGTGTAGTGATTGGCTAGGTAAGATCTAACGCTTGATTTACATGATGTCTAAGTACTTGTACATTATATACTTGTACAAGTTTACAACTGATTACATTTCATGAAATTTACAAGAATTCAAGCATATAGATTCCCTAGTACTTTGTCATCCACCTTATTCCTGCAACACTCAAGTAGCTCGTTAGATCGACAAGAATGAAATGTTTGTCATCATCAAAACAAAGGGATTTATCATAATGTCAATTTAGCCAACAGTTATATTACCACAAATTGATGGAAGTCCTAATATCTCATAAATTTCCCATAACTGAATCTAGCAAACATGTTATGCATAAGTGTGGGGTAAAATACCATCATTACCCTAACTAATCAACATGGCATGATTAGGGCTCGATATTGTGCATTAGATGACCATGATGTAAAACAAGGTATCATCATCCTATACATGGGTTATTCTAGGGTTTTACATCATGTTAAGAAACTAGACTTGTAGTTTAGCATTATATTTATTGATCACTTTCTATACTAAAATTTTGGGATGTTACAACACGTGTCAACCATGCATGGACACGTGGAACCTAGTAGTGTAAAATGATGGCACCTCTTATACACTCTCTCCCATGAGCCTCAATTAAATATACCACTCCTTTCACCTACTAGTGAATATTTTCGAACCCTATCACTCCATTTCTCTTAGATATCATGCAAAGAGTTGAGGATCAAGGAGGATCTCGAGCCATTAAGCTTAAAGGTGAAGCCATGGTCACCTTCAACCTTGGATAAAGCATGATATCGGGTTGTGATTCTTCCTTTCTTTTCTTCTTCACCAAGTTCTTAACTATGGTGATCCTTGCATGTAGAGGAGTTGTGAATGACTCTTGGATCTATGATAAATTCATCTTCAACCTTGGGAATGTGAAGCTTTGGAGCTTGGAGCTTTGAAGTTGTTCTTGAGGAAGGCTATATAACTTGAACCCAATCATGTTATTATTCACCATCAATCTTGCCATACTTGATGATCTACTTTCAATTTTGAGTTTTCTTGTATAATTGATGAATCCATGAGTTCTATTAGTGACATAGGACTGTTGCCCATGAACTAGAACAGTAAGGAATGAATTCTAAAGCTTGATGATGATGACATCATCATGACTCAACCCGATATCAGGTTGAAGATCCTCTAACCCGATATGGTGTTGAAACCCAACATGGTGATATGAAACCTGATATACCTTGGAACCTCATACCCCTATTGGTTTGTACACTTGGTTTGGTTTATACGAACCTATTGTCTAGACTGCCACTTAACCCATGGTGAAGGGTAGGATGATACCATGAAGGTTTGAAGAGGTATGAGCATAAGGGTCTAACCCGATATGCAAACCCTAATTTTGAGCAACCCGATATAAGTGATACACACATGCCTCATGCAAGATATGGTGATCAAGGATACACCTCATGACCGATATGGTAAGCATACACACACCTCATGCCCGACATGGAAGAACACATACACCTCTTGGGTTATATGGTGAGCATACATACACCTCATGCCCGATATGGTAAGCACATACACACACCTCGTGCCCGATATGGGAGCAAGTACACACCTCATGCCTGATATGGTGGAAGCACCTCAATCCACTATACTTGATGGAGTAACACATGAAGTGTGTTATGTCAAAAGATACCTTAAGAGGTATAGAGTTTAATGCATTTTGATAAATGTAGGCCAATGTACCTTGAGAAAAGGATTGAGCCAACTTGATAAAGTATGATGAAATCTATATCCTAGTATGGATGAGAGAGAAACTCATACTTTGTGTGATAATCATTTAATGAGCATACATTGATACTCCTAATATATGAGGAGCTATGAATTAGGGTTTTGATTCTTGATAATATGAACTTGAAACTCTAATCAATTTGCAACCCTAATTAGTTTGAAACCCTAATTGTCTTGAAACCCTAATTGGTTTGAAAGGGAAACCCTAACCCTAATGATGGGAAGGTTGTATTTCTCATGTATTGCATGGTGATGCTATGTACTTGAAATTGCTTCTATCTTGAAATACTAACCATGCATGTATTATGAGATGATGAGCATAGCCAGGTATGAGCTATGATGTTTCATATGATACAGATTAAATGGGCCTTGTGAGGCATGTGAAATACTTATACAACAAGTATTATGTATACCTAGTTCTGAGGACCTAGAGGTAATAGTTACCTGATAAGAGCTAACAATGTTCAGTGATGAACTAAGGATTTGATTACCCAAATCTAGCAATCATGATGATGATAAGGTTAAGGGATGAGAATTCCCAATAATGTGATAAGGGACTGAGATCCTGAGTGTTATGTATTCAATGTGTTCTAAAGATTATAAAAGTACTTGAAAAATGTATTACACCTTTCTTTGTAGCATATGTTACAATTCTTGCTTGTAACATGATTGATGCTAAAAGATATTGTAATACACCTAATTAATCAAGTGGAACCTTATCATGTAGTTGCCAAGGCCTTAGGTCTATTCGGTGTCAGAATTTGTTGAATGGTGAAATGAGTTTAAATTGGAGAGCATATTTTTGAGTATGTGGGGGTGAAGGATGAACATATCCTTACGTCCAGATGGGGATTGATGTGTTATCTCCCCGATGAATGTTGGTGCGATTCCGCTAGAGGTGCAACACACTAGCCGATTTGACCCGACTAGATGCACCCAACGAGGTCGGAACACACGTGATGGGTTTTTGCTTTCAAAATTTATAAGCCTAACTTAACACCGACTCACACTAAAACAACTACACCCGCAAGCGCATAGGGTCGTGTCGTAGTATAGGAAGGTGGCAAGTATAGGGTCGATCCATAGGGAAAAGAGGGGGCACTAGAGCTAGGTTAGTTTGGCTGGGTTCCTACTGCGGAGACTAGGGTTAAGGGTTTAAAGGTTATTTTGATTGTTAACTAAGGATGGACAAGAAAGCAGTTAAAGGCAGGAATGAAATCTACATTAACCCTAGACTAGATTAAGACTAAGCAGGAAAGAAAGGACTAAGCTAGGTATGAAAAGACAAATTATGCTAAGGCAAGCAAGAGAAAAGCAAAAGAGTAATTAAAGAACTAAATTAGCATAAACAAGGCAAGAAGCTAACTAAGCAAGAAAAGAACTAACTAAGCTAAGCAAGCACAGAACTAGGGTTTTAAGCAGTAAAGAGATGTGTGGGCTGTTTAGGGGTATGAACTTATCACTTAAGTTGGGCGGTGACATATGAATATTATTATTCCATTTAGATTATCCAAACCAAACAACAAGTTAGAGTCTAATGGATTAACCTAAGCTACTAACTGGCCATGGATATGCTAGGTTGTGTATAGGGGAACTAGTCCCTAACACCCCCTACTACCCTTACGAGGCTCAATTGGGTTAGGGGTTAGGTTCAATCCAATTAGAGTCTAATCAAGTCTAGGTTTCTAGATTATACATTCCTAGGACAATTAGGGGCCGATGGTAGTAATGGGGAGGTGAAATTAGGGTTTTGGACCCCAATTCCCCCACATTCTAGCCTTGAGAAGGCTCCATGCTAATTGCACTAGAATTATCTAATCTAGCTACTTAGATCTCTCACTTAGGTTTAAGGATATTGATTAGGATGTAGGAAGATGGGAGGCAACCTAGGGATCCAAGAATTGGACCTAGGGGCAAATCCCAAAATTCACACATATAAGCAATATGCCTGAATTCCTAGGTGATTTCACACACAAACCAACAAGCAATCCATGGAGAATGAGATAGAAATAGAATATAATCATTAACAAATGAAATTACAAAGTTTACATGTCATTTTCCACCAACATGGTATCAAAGTAACATATTTTTCCCCAAATAGCCCACCCAAGGGGCCTAGCTACTCATACCAAAGCAAAATACAAAAAGAGAGAAGAAAGAGGTAGAAGAAGCCATGGATCTAGGAGTAGTGGCTGAAATCCTTCTCTCCAGCAGCTGTAGGGTCGTCCTCCTCCTTCTTCTTGGATGGAAAGGTGTAGAATGGTGGTGGGAAGTGGATGGAAGGCATAGATATGGGGGTTATGTGGTGGAAATGGTGAAATGGAGTGGATTTGAGTTGGAGGTGAAGTGGAATGGAGTGGAGGTGACAAGGGGGCAAAAATGGGACTCTAAGAAGCCAACCCCCAACCCTCAGCCACCACTAGGGATTATATAGGGATCTAGGGGGTCTAGGGTTAAGTTAGGGGCAAAATAGGGAAAGTAGTGAAAACTAGGTGGATTTTGTGAGTAGCATGGCCGTGGTGGGTAGGGTAGACCACGGCCGTGGTGGATGGGCATGGTCGTGGGTTTATTAGAATATGGATATGACAGGGAGGTGTGTATGGATGGCCACAGCCGTGGGGGGTCACCACGGTCGTGGTGGGGACCTATGGCCACGGTCGTGTTGATCACCATGGTCGTTTTGGCCATTTTCATCAATTTCTGGGAGTTTTATTGATTTTTTGTACTTGGGGCATGTCCACCACGACCGTGGGGACTCACCACGGTTGTGGTGGTGTCTCTCCCATGCATTTGAGCCTTAAACTTGATCATCCATGGAGGGTATTGCTTCAAAACTTTCTTTGACCACTTGGGGTAGGTTGGAAGTGGTTTTGGCCTCATTTTGAGCTCCTCCAAGCCTGAGGAAACCCTAGACTGGACCATCCTCTTTCCATGCCATCAAGTAGTGGACAAAGTACCTATAAAACATGCAAAAAGCCTCCATAAGTGCATTTGATATAAATAAGCATATTGGGAGAAATAACATGTAATCTAACAAGTATAGATGTGGCTGAAATGCAAAATGACACAAGATAAAGCCCTAAAATAGGGATGAATCACCACCCCAAACTTGAATCATCTTGTCCTCAAGTATGCTCCAACTCAATATCTCTACAAACGTTTCACAGTCAAGACATGAAAAATGCAATGTAAAAGATGATTATCACTGAATGGGATCAAAGATGACTAAGTGCATGCATTTCACCTCTCTCCTCTCATGCTTTCACAAACCAATCAGGAAAAGAGCACAAAGCATATGAACTTCAAATATAGTGCATAGAATACACAAGTTATCCATATTTCTTCCATAAAGTTCCGGGTAAACCGTTTCATGGTGGCGTTAATCAAGAATGACTAGGAGTGTTGTTTCACATTCATGCATTCAATATTATATTTCTAATCACACCAAATGACCCACGTGGCTACAGAAAATGAAAAAAATGAGCTAAGTTTGATGCTTCTTACCTCAATGGGTATGAAAATGGAAGAAAGGGTTGCGGTAAGATTTTTGGAGTGTTTTGACACACTCATCTTTTCTTTATTTGAATGCTCTTAAATAGGGCATCCTTTTATTTTCTTTTTCTTTTATTTTCTTTTCTTGCCCTTGGTGTAGATAGGGCATATGGTGGATAGAGTGATGCAGAGAGATGGAGATGTGGGCACCCCAAACTTTTAGAGGTGGCTACGACTGATATGTGCACTTTGGCATCCTTTCATGAGGCGGAGGGGTAAGAAGATGGTGAGTGAAAAGTCGGGTCAAAGAGGGGTCATAGGTATGATTCTCCACATAAGACATCCTGCATGAAAATTAATCTAACACTTCATCCTAGATATCACACCACATGAATGAACAAGTTGAAATTGATATATCAAACAAGTGATTCCACAAACACTAAGCGTTCAAAGCTTTCTCAATTTCACAATTCAACCAATTCAATCACAATCATAAGAGAGGTGATGCACATGTAAAAAAGTCAAACATTGATACCACTTAGCAACAAACAATGATAATACACTTGCATTTGTCAAAGGTCATCATTTTTACTCAAAACAGTAGAGATTGGGTCAAAACACACTTTTTAGGCAAGAAATCTCAAATTTGGGCAAAATTGGCCAAAATGGTGCCAAGTTGCCTCCAATCACATCTAAGCCTATATTATTGAAATTAAAGCAGTAAACAAGAAAATACTAGCTATAACATGCAAGACTTACCAAAAATCTGCATGATATACAATGCATGGCAAAAAGAGCAAATTTTTTGAAAAATTATGCAAAAATTGTAAGAAAGTAAACTACATGACATGCAAGTATGCAAAGCAGTAAAGATGAATAAGATAGATAGCAAAAACAAGAAAACAAGAGTGGATGTGGCAGGTGAAATGTAAAGTGAAACTAGGGCATACCTTCCCTACCACCCCAAACTTTTGAATCATAATGTCCTCAACATGATCCTAGAGTTTAGGATGATAGGGTAGACGATCATGGGTCTCTCGAGGCTCTGGTGGTGTTCCTCCCTGTGGTGGAGGATATGCGTAGTAGCTGTCGTACTAATCTACCTTCACTAGATGAAATTGGTCTGCAACACGGCCGTGGTGACTTCAAGTTGCACGGCCGTGCTGCCTGGCACGGCCGTGGTGCAGTCCTTTGGCAGCTTTTCTCAATTTTGCTTCTAAATCCAGGGACTTGGTGTGTTTTTCATGCAAATGACCACGGTCGTATTTATGTGCCACGGCCGTGGTGGTGCAACATGGCCGTGGTGCAGTCCTTTGGCAGCTTTTCTCAATTTTGCTTATGAATCCAGGGACTTGGTGTGTTTTTCATGCAAATGACCACGGTCGTATTTATGTGCCACGACCGTGGTGGTCCCTGTAGCTGCTACTCTCAAAATGAGGAACATCAAACACTCAAAAACTTGACCCAAAGTGATTTTTCTTTGAATCCTTCTCTCAATTGTACTCAAATTTCCTTCATTTTACCCTGTTACCGCCTGCACATCTTAAAACTAGACAAAAACTATTAAACACAAGTGTGTGTGTTTGTTTTCTTGGAAAGTGTAAAAACAAAGCAATTGTATCAAAAAGTGAAGGTTGGATCAAAATTTCCCAAACCTAGGTGGGTTGCCTCCCACAAGCGCTGCGTTTCTTGCCTTTAGCTAGGCTTCTTGGTGATTCTTCATTCATTCATCTGTTTGGCAGTCTTATGTGTCCATTCTTGCAAAACATGCATCCTTCCTTTTCACTCAATCTATTTTCCTCATCCCTTTGATCACAATAATCATCATTAACTTCTTCACCTTGATTTCCTTCTCTCAAATGCCCATTTGGACTTGTGAAGTGACCATGTCCAATATCCCTATCTCGGACTCGTCGGGTTGGGGGTCTTGTACATGTTGATGTTGATCTTCATGTCCATGAATGAGACTGTCATAGTGCCACTATGTACATGAATGTCGGCATCAGCTGTAGATAAGAACGGCCTCCCCAAGATGATGGGAATCTTCCTATCCTCCGGCTCCATATCAAGTACAATGAAATCCGCCGGGAACATTGCACCTTTTTCTTTGTCTATCATCACCAAGACATCATCCACTCTACCTCTAGGCACTTTTATGGATCTATCCACCAACTGGAAAGTGCAATGTGCCGGCTTCAACTTGACTAAGCCCAGCTCAACATAGACATGATATGGCATCAAATTCACACTAGATCCCAAATCAAGTAAGGACCTGTCTATGCGATGTCCCCCTATGTAACTAGGTATGAGTGGGGCTCCTGGGTCTTTTCTCTTCACGGGAAGTGAGTGTTGTATGATGGAGCTCACTTGTTCCATCAATATCACCTTCTTTGGAATCCTCCCCATTGACCTTCTTTTCATAGTGCATAGGTTCTTGAGGAACTTGGCATATGATGGGATTTGCTTGATAGCATCCAATAGTGGAATGTTCACCTTTACTTGGCGAAACACCTCAAGAATATCAACATTGTGCTTTTGCCTCCTTTTCAATTCTGGTGGCTCATCTAGTGCTTTTACAAATGGAGGATCACTAGTTTTTTCCGCACTTACATGAACATGAGGCAGAACACTAGGGATGGTAGGACCTGCAAAAGGGATATGTGGTGGATCACAGGGAATCCCAAACTCAACATGCAGTATCACAACATCATCTTCAGCAATATCAATCACAATATCACCACTTGGCTGCCTTTGCTTTGCTTTATCAACCTTTCTTTGACTTGCGGGCTGCTCAAGAGTTTTCCCACTCCTTAGAACTGTCACAACACTACCTTGCTCATGATGGGGAGGGGGAGCATGTTGTGACTGTGGAGGAGGTGGAGGTGGTACTTGGGGTTGAAATTGAGGTGGAGAAGAGGATTGAGGGGAAGGAGAGAATTGGGGTTGGAAAGTGAACTTTTGGGAAAATTGAGGTGGTGGAGGAGTGTAAGGCTAGGGATAGCCTTGGAAGGAGTGAATGGGATGCACTTGCATGGGGGTGGACTGTATAAAACTTGTGAAGAGGGCATGGGTCCACTTGCTTCATGGTGGCTCACGACGGGTCTTGAAGACAATTTTTCTTCTTGGAGAGCAATTATGGAAGATAGCTGCTCTATTCTCTCTTCTAACCTTGCAACATCTCTTTGAACATCATCAAACACTTTCAATCTAGAAAGAACCTCTTTCTCAAACCTTGAGCTGTATGTGGGACTTTGTGGTTCCTGGTAGCTATAGGAGTGAGGTGTCTTCTTTTCTTCCCCATAGAACTCAATAGAATTGACTGGGTGGCAAGGAGCATTTGTCACCTGGTTCTTCATGAAGCTCACCATGTCACCAAGAATCTTCATCACTTGCGGGCTTGAGTCGTCATGAGTAGGGGGTGTCACACCAAAGGCATACCCTCTTTCATTCATCATGCTAGAAGCTCGAATTCTTGATCCTTCAGCCAACTGCTCAAACAAAGGCCATATCTCCTTAGGTGGCCTAGACATGAAAACTCCTCGACAAGAAGAGTCCACTGTGTCTTGGTCCTTTAGAGACAAACCAGAGTAGAATGATTGAACTAGTTGCCACAAAGGGATCTCATGGTGCGGGCACTCTCTCAAAAGCTTCTTAAATCTCTCCCATGCATTATGAAACTGCTCATTGCCCATTTGACTAAACCTTGTCACAGAACGCCGCATTTGTGTCAACCTTGCTATAGAGTAGAATTGTCTCAAGAAAGCATTCTTCATTATTTCCCAACTCATGATGTCCTTTCTTGAGTCATACCAGTCTTTAGCTCTATCTTTGAGGGAGAAAAAGAACAAGGTCAACCGAATTGTATCATCACTAGCCGTCGACATCCTGAAGGTGGAACATACTTCAAGAAAGGAGTCCAAGTGCTTGTAGGGGTTCTCACTCTCTGAGCCATAGAAGATGGGAAGGAGCCCAAGAAGACCTAGAGGAATAGAGAATTTCTCCCCTGGCATTTGATCAACCCTGCTAGCAATTGGTGGTTTGTAGTTGCTAGGAATGAAGTAGTCTTGAAGCGGCTTGTGAGGTGTACTTTGGTCTTCCATCTTGTTTCCTCCCGAATAGCTTGTCACATTCACAATGCACAACCAAACAAAAGAGAACAAGTTAGAAACCAATATACACCAAGAATGCAAAGAAAAATGAATAAAGAATAGCAATGATGAGGGCAGTAGGAAAAGTCAAAGCAAAACTAACTAGCTAGGCCGAGCGCCTCTAAGCCCCGATAACGGTGCCAGAAAGCTTGGTGCGATTCCGCTAGAGGTGCAACACACTAGCCGATTTGACCCGACTAGATGCGCCCCACAAGGTCGGAACACACGTGATGGGTTTTTGCTTTCGAAATTTATAAGCCTAACTTAACACCTACTCACACTAAAACAACTACACCCGCAAGCGCACAGGGTCGTGTCGTAGTATAGGAAGGTGGCAAGTATAGGGTCGATCCATAGGGAAAAGAGGGGGCGCTAGAGCTAGGTTAGTTTGGCTGGGTTCCTACTGTGGAGACTAGGGTTAAGGGTTTAAAGTTTGTTTTGATTGTTAACTAAGGATGAACAAGAAAGCAGTTAAAGGCAGGAATGAAATCTACATTAACCCTAGACTAGATTGAGACTAAGCAGGAAATAAAGGACTAAGCTAGGTATGAAAAGACAAATTATGCTAAGGCAAACAAGAGAAAAGCAAAAGAGCAATTAAAGAACTAAATTAGCATAAACAAGGCAAGAGAAAGGCAAGAAGCTAACTAAGCAAGAAAAGAACTAACTAAGTTAAGCAAGAACAGAACTAGGGTTTTAAGCAGTAAAGAGATGTGTGGGCTGTTTAGAGGTATGAAATTATCACTTAAGTTGGGGGGTGACATATGAACATTATTATTCCAGTTAGATTATCCAAACCAAACAACAAGTTAGAGTCTAATGGATTAACCTAAGCTACTAACTGGCCATGGATATGCTAGGTTGTGTATAGGGGAACTAGTCCCTAACACCCCCTACTACCCTTACGAGGCTCAATTGGGTTAGGGGTTAGGTTCAATCCAATTAGAGTCTAATCAAGTCTAGGTTTCTAGATTAGACATTCCTAGGGAAATTAGGGGCCGAGGGTAGTAATGGGGAGGTGAAATAAGGGTTTTGGATCCCAATTCCCCCACATTCTAGCCTTGAGAAGGCTCCATGCTAATTGCACTAGAATTATCTAATCTAGCTACTTAGATCTCTCACTTAGGTTTAAGGAGATTTATTAGGATGTAGGAAGATGGGAGGCAACCTAGGGATCCAAGAATTGGACCTAGGGGCAAATCCCAAAATTCACACATATAAGCAATTTGCCTAAATTCCTAGGTGATTTCACACACAAACCAACAAGCAATCCATGGAGAATGAGATAGAAATAGAATATAATCATTAACAAATGAAATTACAAAGTTTACATGTCATTTTCCCCCAACATGGTATCAAAGTAACATATTTTCCCCCAAGCAGCCCACCCAAGGGGCCTAGCTACTCATAACAAAGCAAAATACAAAAAGAGAGAAGAAAGAGGTAGAAGAAGCCATGGAGCTAGGAGTAGTGGCTGAAATCCTTCTCTCCAGCAGCTGTAGGGTCATCCTCCTCCTTCTTCTTGGATGGAAAGGTGTATAATGGTGGTGGGAAGTGGATGGAAGGCATAGATATGGGGGGTTATGTGGTGGAAATGGTGAAATGGAGTGGATTTGAGGTGGAGGTGAAGTGGAATGGAGTGGAGGTGACAAGGGGGTGAAAATGGGACTCTAAGAAGCCAACCCCCAACCCTCATCTGCCACTAGGGATTATATAGGGATCTAGGGGGTCTAGGGTTAAGTTAGGGGCAAAATGGGGAAAGTAGTGAAAACTAGGTGGATTGTTTGAGTAGCACGGCCGTGGTGGGTAGGGTAGACCACGACCGTGGTGGATGGGCACAGTCGTGGGTTTATTAGAATATGGAGATGACAGGAAGGTGTGTAAGGATGGCCACATCCATGAGGGGTCACCACGGTCGTGGTGGGGACCTATGGCCACGGCCGTGTTGATCACCACGGTCGTTTTGGCCATTTTCATCAATTTCTGGGAGTTTTACTGATTTTTTGTACTTGGGGCATGTCCACCACGACCGTGGGGACTCACCACGGTCGTGGTGGTGTCTTTCCCATTCATTTGAGCCTTATACTTGATCATCCATGGAGGGTATTGCTTTAAAACTTTCTTTGACCACTTGGGGTAGGTTGGAAGTGGTTTTGGCCTCATTTTGAGCTCCTCCAAGCCTGAGGAAACCCTAGAGTGGACCATCCTCTTTCCATGGCATCAAATAGTGGAAAAAGTACCTATAAAACATGCAAAAAGCCTCCATAAGTGCATTTGATATAAATAAGCATATTGGTAGAAATAACATGTAATCTAACAAGTATAGATGTGGCTGAAATGCAAAATGACACAAGATAAAGCCCTAAAACAGGGCTGAATCAAATGCCAGGGTTGCCGTGTGATCATCCTGATGAAAATGTACCATGGATTGATGTGATATCTCCTCAAAGAGAGTGCATGCTGCGACTATAGCTCTTTAGTGAGGATGCCGCTATACCAGGACAAGCTAGTTGTAGTTTGATATGATGTTACTACCAGTGGTCTCGTACTGACTGAGACGGGTGAGGTCTTGGCAGCCAACTCTTCCGTTGACCTTATATGGTACCGATGCTTTATGTAGTCATGGTCGGTTGTAGAATGAGCAGTATACCTCATCTCCTCTAGGTATAAGTGTGATTGTAAATGTGTAGTCAGCCATGTAGCGTATCTGCTTAAGGATTGAATACAGAAACATTGGTTGATGTTACATTACTTTTATACTTCTTAGTTGATAGATGTTATACATGCTCTTCATTTTACTTATAAACCAAATAAATGATCTATATCTCTGTTATAGATAGTTGAACTATTTTAACAATGCTATTGCTTTGCACTGCAATTAAACAATGATTAAACATGCTTATTTACATAAAAGATCCTCTTCTCAATTTTAACTGTTTACATGTGATAATAATATTGTTAGCGGAGAGTTATATCTATCACTGGGATAATTGTCTCACCCCGTGGGTTCCATAATTTTTAGGTGGACACAGACGAGGAGGTAGAGACAATACTGCAGAGGGAGAAGAACAACAACAGGGACAACAGTAACATCTCAGGTTGAGTATGCTGTCTATTGTGTCTTGCAGATAGAAATCCTATGTGTTGTCTCTGTACTCTTTGGTCCTTGGGAGTTAGTACGTAATAGTTTTATAAACGATATGAGATTTTGGCTTGTATGCCTCGAGGTTGACCGGCTTAAATCGCGCGTCCAAAAGGAGAAAATTAAAGTAGTCAAACATTTAAAGAGATAACCCAACACTCAGGCCCCCACAACGATAACGTGGTCCGATGTAGCAATCATGGTCGAACACGGGGACAAGGTTGGTCATGCTAAGAATGCAGAATGAACACTCTATACTCCAGCATAAAAGAGGATTAATATGTGTTCCCGAGGGAATAGTAGCTCGAGAATAAGAATAATAAGGCAAAAAAGTAAAAGAAACAAACTGTAACAAGTATATGGGAAAACTCGGGTTGGGGCTCACCAACCAAAGCGTCTCTCCAACAAGCATACTATCTCTCTCTCCTGCATACTCATATCAATATTACAAGCAACCATAAAACATCTATTCCACTCTCTCTTGAGATGAAGATAGATCTAGGCCTAAAAGAAGCCTCTCTCTCGAGAGGACAACTCAAAAACCTCGTAGCAAAACATATGGTTTGAAGCATTTAACATTTCAACACTCTCGTGCATTCATACTACTCCATGACACGGGATAAAAGTGATATTACTCTCTTGAAATATCAATAATCAAACATCACAAGATGGTAGCTAAGCATACAAGTGAAGCATTAAAATAGGTGCAAGGTGATAATCTTGATAAGAATATGTATATTCAAAAGAAAGATACAATATATATGTTGGGCGAGCCTTAGTGGCTACTCCCAACCCAAGTTATGGAGTTTAGCTGCTCATGCTTGCGGGTAACATGGCGATGCTATGGAAAGATAGATCCATGAGATACCATGAAAAATGGAGGTGAGTACAATGTGAGGAAATGATAGATCTAGAGGAGAAGAAATTTGATACTACACACTACTTTTTCAGATCTGGATCTACCACGGGGATGTCTCCTTCTCTTGAAGAAGTGGCGAGTGCAGGCGGTCGTCTTCTCTCTCCTCAGCTTTCGCTTCGGAGATCCAAAACTAATGGATGGTAAACAATGGGTCTAGGATGCAGCAGCACTTCGTGGTATCAAGATCAGATCTCTCTGATCTGATGACTTGACAAGACAGACATGGGCACTATTTATAGGTGCCTTCCACTGACTTAAGACCGCAGTCACGGTCTTTCCACCGACTTAAGACTGTGTCACAGTCTTTCCTTTATTCCTCCTTAGTCATGATCTTTCTTGACCGCAATCCTCCCCAGGACCTTGGTCGCGGTCTTTGGGTGCCCACGGTTGCAATCCTTGGAGAGACCGCGATCGCGATCCTTGGAGAGACCGCAATCACGATCCTTGAGAAGCCACGGTTGCAATCTTTGGAGAGACCGCAGTCACGATCTTTGTTGAATAACCGCGGTCGCAATTCTACCTCAGTCCTGGTCTTTGAGTGCCTGTGGTTGCGATCCTTGGAGAAGCCGCGGTTGTGGTATTTGGAGAGACCATAGTCACGATCTTTGTTGAATAACCGCGGTCACGATTCTACCTCGGCCGTGGTCTTTGGAGAGACCGCGGTCACGATCTTTGCTGAATGACCGCAGTCGCGATTCTAAGATCGCGGTCGTGGTTGGGCTGATTCCTGAAATCACAAAACAAGGCTTTAGTCAAGAAGATAGATAAAATGTGTGCAGAGTTGACTAAAATTATTCAAAAAGTGGTGTAAAATATATACAGAAAATACGTAAAGTGAGGTATTATCAACTCCCCCAAACTTAGAATCAAGCCTGTCCTCAGGCTAAATGCAGGTTCGAGCACCCAGAGTGAGAAAGGATGAACAAGGATAACATAATAGAATGACTGCAATATCTCATTCTGGCATCAAGACTGTTGCTGCATGTATTCAATCCCTTGGGTCTCAATCTCTCCCTTTAGACTAAGGTTGCATAACCTAATATCATTTGTCATAACCTTCTATTGTAAAAGGTTTCTCCTTCTCAACTCATAACCCTCCTTTAGCTAGCATCCATACTAGTGTCACATCTTTTCGAAAGGTAGCCTTCACACCTATTCTTTATTTTCAGAGAGCCCTATGCTAATGTGTATAGGTCGGCTAGAAGCTTTAAGGTGTTTCCTCTTCCTCCCGAACTCCTCACCCAGAACTGTCCTAAGAACAATGTTGTCCTTTTTGGGCTTCTGACTTTAAGTCAGGTGGTATGTGATGTTCCATTCAGGATTGGAGGTGTGTAAGCTTGGCTTCAAGTTTCCACTTACAGGCACGACATATCTGCATTCATGAGTGCATCGATATGTCGGCCGGGAAGAAACTTTTGGCATCTTATAGGGCACATCTCTCACATTTTTTTCTTTACTTCATTATTATTATTATTTTTTGGCTTTTTACCTCTCCTTCCAGGCTTGGAATTTAGGATTTTGTTGGTCTTCTTGGGCGGCCAAGCCTCTTTTTGGCTATTTTCTTTGAACATGGCAACTTTTTCCCATCTACAGAGAATAGGATTTTCTAGATGTGAGCATCATATGGGGATGGTTTTTTAGGAGTATGACTAAGGTTCTCTTAGTTTGCAGGGGTTCATGAGTTAAGGTTGTTACATTTACAACGTCTTACTGTAAGAATGAGATATAGCAGTGTTGCTACGACTTGTAGTTTTACTCGTGGGTTGCTCATATCCTTCTCTCTCAGGGGCTGGAGCACTACTTTTTAAAAATTTTAGCGAGAGGGAGCGAGCTTCTAAGAGGTCAGTTGTAACGAAAATTTCAAGATTTCAAAATTTTTGCGTAAGAAACGTAAGAAAAAGGGAAGTGAAATTTAAAAGGGGAGTAATAGAAAAAGGGAAGCTCTAGTACCTTTGTGGCCCATTTATGACTCCTCCCCCAAACTTATCATGCATGCCATCTCGGGGTGTCAAAATTTGAGTAAGAAGTATAAACGAGCCTTCTTTATTTATTTATTTGGTAGGGAAGGCCCACTTGGACTCCAAGAGCATGCTGGCGTAGAACCCTTAAGCACGTGATACTGCACGTACTGCATGTTCTCCACCTCGAGGCCGATAGTTGCGATAGCTACCATCCACGATAGGTAGAAGAAACCACAGTCATTTGATAGGGATACCTACCGAGGGCTTCTGTGGAAATATTGGGTCTTCTTGAAGTCCTTGCCTTTTATCATTGTGAACCCTATGCAATGTTGTTGTATCATTTTGATGATGGCTTCAGCGCAGGTGTTCACCTTTTCTTCGGTAGGAGGCATTGTTGTCATCATGTTAGTTGTTTTCTTTAGTGAGAAGGCTGCATCAGAGCTATTATACATAATTGCAGTCCTCTTCAGTAGGTTGACGTGAATCAAAGTCCAATGGTTGTCATGAAGAATCAGCAAGAAGATGTGTTCAAGTGTGTCTCCTTGAAGTCGTCGTTATAGCTGCTCTATCTCTCCCATCCTCTTATCCTTGAGGATGTCATCTACCAGTAGCAAATATGCCATGTGTGAGTTTGGCATTGAATCTCCTAAGAGCGCCTGGTAGGCTGACATCATGCTCATAGAGAGATACCCTCGTATTCTCAACATTTCTCATAGGTCGTCTTTGAGCACGCATATGCCATCTCGTTCGAAGATGACATCTCTTGGCGAATTGTCTTCCTTCAGAGAACTCATAATTATTATGAGTTCTTCCATCGACAAACTGAAGTAGCTCCATCTGTCGAAGTTCTCAAAGGAAGGTACTATGTCTCCTGTCGGGCCTTCTGGCCTGTCATTCCCCAGGTCTTTTTAGTTTCTACTTCTGCGGGCTGTCATTCTACAGGAGGAGCTTCAGGGGCGTCAGATACTGAAGATTGATGTTCATCTTCTGCTTGCTTCACAACCTCTTCAGTCTTTGCAGCCCAACCCGCTTTTCAAGTTGTTGCCCTAGCCAGTTCTGTCGGTTCGACCCACATGTTCTTGAGTTTCTCCCTCCAAGATGTCTTATCGGGGTGAGGGATGTCCGCGTGGAGCCTGCGGGGCACAACATCTGTAGCCATCGTCAGATCCTTGAAGAATCGATGATCATAGATGACCTCAATTGCGTACATGCCCTGCAATCCATGTAGGTCTTTTGCTTGC
The DNA here is from genome assembly GCA_963693085.1 of Alisma plantago-aquatica. Taxonomy (NCBI): domain Eukaryota; kingdom Viridiplantae; phylum Streptophyta; class Magnoliopsida; order Alismatales; family Alismataceae; genus Alisma; species Alisma plantago-aquatica. The sequence goes on along the minus strand of OY856411.1, from coordinate 324,009,916 downwards.
AGGTCTTCTAGGGGAATGTCCCTGTTGATGGCTTCCATTATACGTAGGACGATGAAGGAACAATCTCTTGAACTAGCTCCTTCCTGGGGAACATTCTTGTTTATGGAGAAGAGTTTCCAGGACCCTTAGAACCTTAGACTTGCCTGTTTGATAGAATTTTTAAGGCGTCCCTGGCATCCTTCCTCTTGTAGATAATTGAAGTGTTGTCCATCTCTACTGCACAGTAGTTGAGCATCGTCGTCTTCCACTCCATAAGGTAAATGACGATTAGGTCCTGGTGCTTTGCTTTATGGATGGGTAGCACCACTGTCCTGTTCTCCCTTCTCCTGACTCCCCCCTATAGTTCCAACACTTCTGCCACCATGTATTCTTTGTACAACAGGCTAGATAGACGTGTGGTGCCGTTTAAAGATCGGATGCGACTTATCTTGATGGAGGAACTCTTCTAGGAGGGTGGCGCAAAGTACCTTGAACATTCTTTTGTGTACTTGCTCCATTTTCAGAAAAACCCTCCGGAAGTCCTCCCAGGTCAGATGTCTACCCTTGTTGATATACAATATGTCTGACTTGGGTAGATTTGTCATCGAGGACATCTGCCAGGACATAGACATCTCTGCAAGAGATGCACGACACAATCTTCATGTCCATGTCCTTCATTTTGCAAGGTAGAGGGGGAGATGTTGCAGGTAACAACGTTCTTTCTTTAGCTTGGCTCTCCTTAGCGGGCTCTTCCTTGAAGAAGGTTGCTAGCCCGCCCTCCTCGTCTTCTGACGTCGCCTATTGCACTATCAGTATTGAGGCTTCCCGAATGGTGGGCATAGCCTCGACCACTTTTTCAGCACCCTTGATCGGAGGTTGTGTTGTGGCCCTTGGTGTAGCTTGCTTTGAGGAAGCTCCTGCGGCGATGTCTTTTATGTGGCTTTTTTTCAGCATCTGCCCCAGCCTTGCCTCAACCATCATCTTTAGCGTGGCTTCCATCTTCCCATCGTAGATGTATTCGTTGTGCTCCTCATGAGATGGGAAGAGGAGGAAGTCATTTGATTCTTCCATCCCAACTTCTAGCTCAGCTATCAGCCTATCTATCTCTGCTGCATCGGCCGAGCTAAGCGCTGCGACCACCTCCTCCCAATGAGCCTTTGCTTCCTACTCTGCTTTTGTCAGAGTGAGTGCGGGAGGGGTGAGGCGATGTCCCTCTTGTTGCTCATCCTCATTAGTGGTTTAGTCCATTGCCTCCTCTAGGTCACAATTGAGCTCAAACCCCATTAATTGTGTTGTATCTTTTTCGTACTGGGGGCTTGACCTTCCTGCTGGTTGGGTGTCTTGTTGCTCAGCTATGGGGGATTGACTTCGGCATGTACTCCTATTCTTTGCTACATCGGCTCCTGCCCCCGACCCCTCTACGCTGTCATCGTGGCTGGAGGGGCTGGCAAGGGAGAATTCTGGGCTGGTAGAGTGCTTTTTCTTTTTTTTCTCCTGCCGGGCCTCAAATTCTTCACGTTCCTGCTCAAGCTTCTGGTGGTCTTCTTTTACACCATGCTCCTCTTCTTGTAGGGCGGCTATCGCCTCTTCGTATTCCTTGCGCATTATCTCGTTGTTGGCACGTATGGAATGCCCCTCCTTCCGTAGGATCACCATTTATTCCTGCATTTTTCACAACACTCCCATCATTGTCCATTGGTTGCTCAGGACTTCTTGCATGAACTCCGGGAGTGCTAACGTCTTCTCGTCTATCTCCTTTACCTGCATTGTTAGTGAAGATAAAGAAGTAGAAAGTTTTTCATTTATTAAATTGGTTTGATGCATGTGTTCCCACATTGCATGAAACCTATTACCTAGGGCACCCCTGAAGGAGGGTGCCTGTTGTTGTTGTTGCTGCTGCAGCTGCTGTCCCACACATTTCTTTGACGCACTCGGCATGGTTGGCTTCTTAGGTGGTGGCAGTGGGGGAATCTCCTTTATTTGACTCCTCTTTGGCTCCACCTCTGGTACGTCTTGAGAGGCTTGTCTTTCTGCCTCTGCCTCCAGCATTTTGGTGTCAAGAGGGGCTTCTTCTTTAGCTTGGCCCCTCTCTGGCTCTGGCTCTGGCTCTGATATGGCTTGGGAGCCTTGCCTTATGCCTCCACCTCCGACTGGCTGGTGGGTTGCGGGACTTCTTCAGTGCCTATAGTCTTTTATGCTTTTCCCTCCACTGCAGCAGTTTCCTCCTACGGTCTTGGGGAAGTGGGGGTCTGCAACTTGTGCTTCCACCAATCATTCTACTGCCTTCTCTTTCTCAGCTGGCTTAATGGTGGCTTCTGCTTTTTTTTCACCACCGCCAGTTTCTTCCTTGGCTCATGGGTTTTCTTCACTATTAATGTCGGGACACTGCTTTCTTCTACTGCGCGTGTAGGTTCTGCCGATGTGCTAGCTTGCAGTGTCCTGAAGCTTATCTTCTCGACGTCGTCGAAATTCGGCCGCAGCTTGTGGGTGTCATAGAACACCATTTCGGGGAAGGGGAGTGGCCTATTCAGTCCTTGGTGTTTAAAATATGTTTTCTTCCCCTTCACTTCTAGAATTATCATGCTGGTGAGGAAATTTATATCTATACTTTGTTGTCCCTCGATTTCTTCGTATCTTTGTAGTTCTCCTTCTTCCAGTAGGTAGTCGGCAATCCTCGCTATCTGACCCCATACAGAAGGCGGACTTCCTCTTCACCTCACCTCTTACAGCCAATGACAACCTTCTGATAAGGATCCTTCCTATATTAACTGGTCGTTTATTGATCATAGACCATATAAGGAAGAGATCCCCTTAGCTGACTGTCCCAGTATCTGACCTGGCATCTATAGAGAAGATGGTGATCTTTTGTATGACCTTGATGAAGCAGGAGGTGATTCTGGAGGCCTTGGAGTTCTTTGGGTTGTGTTTTCCCTCTCTAGTCAGCTCCTCCCACATCTTGTTGTTGTCATATGCAGCAATCTCCCTCTCCCCAGAGCAACTGAACATGCTTTAGCCTCTTCTTCAGATGTGGTGAAGATCCTGTTCAGGTCCGTCTCTGTTATCTGGTGGGTTTTGCTCCCAAGCCGTACCTGTAGCTGGTAGTCCCCTCCTCCTGATACTCGCGTCCCATCGCCGATGGTGAGCTTTTTTAGAGAGGACATAAACTCTAGGGTTAGCCTCCAATACGACCTTACTTTGGGCATGTAGATGGTTCGTAAGTTTACGCCCTCCAGGAACTTTACCATCCTGTCATATATCCCCAGCCTCTTGAAGTCCTTCACGTCGAAGTAACATTACACAACACATTCCTTGTTAGTGGACATCTAGTTGTAGGCGAACTGGTGCATGATGTCCCGGGGTACGAACTGGGGCTCCCCCTCAGGCGCAGAGGCTCCTTCTACCGCCTTTTCAGTCTTCGCCTTCTTACTGGGCCTGGGTTCCTTGAATGCTGCTTTTCACTTCTTCCCGTGCACTGGGCTTCCTAACTCCTCAGGTAGATACTCAGAGGCCTATGTTTCCCCCGTCTGCTCTGTTGCTTCTGCAGACTCCTCTTGTGGTACCCTCACCAAGATCCTATGATATTGTTCCAGTCTGAATTGGATCTCCTGGCACTTGGGGAATGGTAGGGCGGTGCTCCTCTTCAGCTTCTCAGTTAAGTCCTTCACTATCACCTCTACCTCCTTCAGGGAGTTAGCCCTCTAGTACAGGGGATCTCTCAAAGTTGGAGAAGACATTCTGTAGGTTAAACTAGATTAGTCCTCAGTAAAGTATACCCCAAGATCACCTTTATTTTCCTAGGCATCATTATCATCAAGTTATATATAATTATCAGGTTATAGGTTATTGTTGTATTCAATCGCGGTCGTGGTTATTGTTGTTTCGGAGAAAATTGTGGTTGCGGCTTTCTTGAAAAGATCGCGGTCGCAATTTTTAATCGTAGTCGTGATCTTTTCTTGAAAAGATCGCGGTCATGATTCTTTTCTTAGAAGAAAACCACGGTCGTGATTATAATCGCGATCACGGTCTTTTTTTCAGAAAAGATGAACTTAGTGCTTTTTAGGGGTTAACGACATACAGTCCTTAGGATTTGACACCCCACGTCGGTTGAGATGACCAAGATCTCGGTCCACTTCATCCGTTCAGTTCTTCTGAACGTTGTTCTCTGTCCATTTATTTTATTCCTTTTTTTCATTTTTAGGGTTTTAAGGTATTTATTTTTAGAGCCAAAAAAGGGAACGGGAAAGAGAGCGGGGTTAAGCACCCATAAAGAAAGCATCGACGAGGTGAAAAATCAGCCAAACGGCGAGAGCGGCTCACCGTAGAGGTGAAGGAAGAGCTCGAGATCAAGGTAAAACCCATCGGTATGAAGAAAGGAGAAATGAGAAGGTTACCTGGTCGATGGGAGAGGTTGCGATGACATGGTGAAAGTCACGAATGGCAAAGAGAATGATCCTGGCAGACCTGCGGTGGCGACTATCTCAGGCATTGGATGGCAGTATCGTGACTGCGGCTTTGGTTCTCGAACGAACAGACTAGGAAATTTTAGGGTGTGCACGAAAGCAAAGGGATCGTAAAGAGTCTGTCGTTCAGTGACTTTAAAGTATTTAAAGGAGTCCAGATCACGAACTAACTTAGCTGAGTAAAACATCGCGGTCGTGGTCTTTGTCGCATTCATGATTCCCTAAACAAACTGTGGTCGCGGTCTTTTCGGCTAAGAGAAAAGATCGCGATCTTGATTATTTGATAAGCATGAGCAAAGCCACGGTCGCGATTATATTCACGGTCATGATTAGAATTGCGGTCATGATTAAGTAAGACCAATCCTTCTTGGAAACTTAAACTTAAACTTATTAAATTCAAAACGAAGAAAAAAATGCTCAGAAAAGGGGAAAAACTCAAACTAAAGGAGAGAAGGTAAGATAAAACAAAGATAAAGAGAAGAGAGATGAAAACTTGGGTTGCCTCTCAAAAAGCACTTGCTTTAAAGTCTCTTAGCTAGACTACATAAATTTTTCACTTCTCTGGTCCTGCATTCGGATGAGGCAACTCTTGATCATTTTCTTTGTTGAGTTGGGTTGGTTCATCCAGGTTGATCTCTGATCTTCTTACGAAGGCTTCATCCTCGTAGAATCTTTTCAACCTGTGGTCATTGACCTTGAAAATCCCAGTCTTTTCTCCTTGAATCTCCATCATTCCTGATGGATAAATCTTTTGCACAGAGAATGGGTCTGACCATCTTGTTCTGAGCTTCCCAGGGAAAAGTCTGATGCTAGAATTGAAGAGAAGAACTTTTTCTCCTTCACTAATGTCCTTGTTCCTTAGGTGGGCATCATGCCACACCTTGGTCCTCTGCTTGTAAATCGTTGCATTTTCATAAGCATGCAATCTCAGATCCTTGAGCTCTTGAAGCTGCAGATATCTCTTTTGCCATGCCTTTTCCAGGTCCATATTTAGAAACTTAATCACCCATAGGACCTTGTGCTCAAGCTCTAAGGGTAAATGACAAGACTTTCCATAGATTAGCCTGTAAGGCGTTGTGCCTATGGGTGTCTTGTTAGTAGTTCTATAGGCCCAGAGAGCATCATTGAGCTTCATTGACCAGACTTTCTGAGTACAGCTGATAGTCTTTTCTAAAATTTGCTTAATCTGCCTATTAGATACCTCCACCTGTCAAGAGGTTTGAGGGTGATAGGGTTTAGCAACCTTGTGCTTGATCCCATACTTGTTCAGTAGTGCCTCAAATTGCTTCTCTCCAAAGTGTGATCCACCATCACTTATCATAGTGCGGGGTACTCCAAAGCATGGAAAGATGGTTTTCTCAAATAGCTTAATCGCAAACTTAGAGTCGCAAGTTTGGGTAGCAACAACCTCTACCCATTTCGACACATAGTCCACAACCACTAATATTACTGATAACCTTTTGACGAGGGGAAGGGACCCATGTAGTCTATTCCCCAGACATCAAAGATCTCAACTTCTACCCAGTCTATCATAGGCATTTCGTTCCTTTTTTCAAAATTTCCAATTGATTGGCACTCCTTGCAAACTTTCACATAAGAAGCAGTGTCCTTGAATAGCGAAGGCCAGTAAAATCCTGATAGAAGCACTTTTGCGGCAGTTCTGTTCCCACTATGATGCCCTCCATAGGGTGAAGAGTGGAATTCTCTCAATATTAGTGGGACCTCCTCTTTCGGTATACACCTTCTATACAAACTGTCAGAACATTTCTTGAATAGAAATGGGTCATCCCAATAGTAGTTCCTCACATTAGACAAGAGCTTCTTTTTCTGGTTGTATGTGATGTCCGGCGGTAGCCGGCCACATGCTAGGTAATTACTAATGTCCACGAACTACGGTAGGTTTGGTTCATCAAATTGAGCCATTAACAGAGCTTCATTAGAATAGTTGTTATTTACATGCAACTGATTTTCTTTATCATGAACTATTCTCGAGAGATGTTCTGTGACCACATTTTCTTTTCCTTTCTTATCAATTATCTCATGGTCAAACTCTTGCAGAAGCGGGACCCATCTCAGCAGTCTGGGATTTGTGTCCTTCTTTTGCATCAGGTTGTGTATGGCTCCATGGTTAGTACAGACCATTACCTTTGCCCCTATAAGATATGATCTAAATTTGTCAAACGCGAAAACGATTGCCAACATTTCTTTTTCCGTAGTGGTGTAGTTTACTTGCGCCTCGTCTAGAGTCCGACTAGTGTAACAAATGGCATAATGCTTCTTATCCTTCGTCTGCCCTAGGACAACCCCCACAACGTAGTCGCTAGCATCACACATTAATTCAAAGGGGAGCTCCAAATCCGGACCTTAGAGAATAGGAGGAGTTACTAGGGCTTCTTTCAGATCCTGAAAGGCTTTCAAACAGTCATCACTAAAATTGAATTATGCATCCTTAATCAGCAGGTTCGGGAGGGGTTTTGATATCTTTGAGAAGTCCTTGATGAATCTTCTATAATAACCGGCGTCACTGAGAAAACTTCATACCCCTATCATGGACTTTGGTGAAGCCAGTCTAGAAATAGCCTCGACCTCACTTATATCTACTTCAATACCTTTCTTGGAGACTTTATGGCCAAGGACTATGCCTTCCTGTATCATAAAATGGCACTTTTCCCAGTTAAGGACTAAGTTCTTTTCCTCACAGCATTGTAGGACTAACGATAGGTTTTTCAAGCAGGCATCGAAATCCTTTCCATAAACAAAAAACTCATCCATAAAGACCTCTTCAATGTCTTCCAGGAAGTCTGAGAACATTGAGATCATGCAACGCTGGAAAGTCATAGGAGCATTGCATAGTCCGAACGACATCCTTCAAAAATCATATGTACCATATAAGCAGGTGAAGGTAGTTTTTTTCCTGGTCATCAAGAAAGATAGGAACTTGATAAAATCCAGAATAACTGTCCAAGAAGTAGAAATACTCATGATGTGGAAGTCTTTCTAGCACTTGGTCGATGAAGGGGAGAGGGTAGTGATCTTTCTTTGTGGCCTGATTTTGTTTTCGATAGTCAATACACATTCTCCATCCGGTAACGGTCCGGATGACTACCTCATCACTTTATCACCTTTTATGACTGTCATTCCTCCCTTCTTGGGTACCATGTGAATCAGGCTCACCCAATTGCTGTCGCTAATTGGGTATATAATGGCTACATCTCTGAGCTTGATGAATTATTTCCTTACAACTTCTTTCAACATCTGGTTCAACTTACTCAGGGGTTGAACAAGGGGCATTGAAGATTCTTCAAGATTTATTCAGTGCATACACAAGGTAGAGTTTAGTCCCTTAATATCATCCACCAAATACCCTATAGCTTGTCTGTGGAGCCTTAGCTCCTTAAGGAGTCTTTCTAGTTGTTCTTCGGTCAGATTGGCATTGACTATGACATGATTTCTTTCTTTAGGGTCTAAAAACTCATACTTCAGACCTTCTGGTAGTTGTTTCAGCTCTGGGTTAGGTTTTGGTACTTTCTCTTTGGCCATGGTTAATTCTAAAGAAGCATACTTCACCGTCTCGACCACTTCCTCTTCATCGTTCAAATCTCCTTCATCTTGGTTCAGGTAGTCGAGGATCTCATCTACATTAGGATTGTCGATCTCTGAGTCCTCTTCATTCAACGCCCTCATAAGAGGGTCTACCACTGTTGTGTCCTCTTCTACCTCTTCGCAGTATTGGTTATAGCTATCCACAAAGTAAGCAGATTCAAGCAGAGTTGGTCCTTTCATTAAGTCTTTCACCTTGAAATCTATGTGATCATCTCCGACCCTCAGGGTTATCACTCCTTCAGTGATGTTAATAAGTGCACTTCCGGTTGCCAAGAAAGGATGACCGAAAATGATGGGGGCACTTAGGGTCCTCAATGGTGTCGATGATAACTATGTCACATGGGATGAAGAATTTACCTACTCGAATCGGGACATCTTCCACCACTCCTACCGACCTTTTGAAAGTGTGGTCTGCCAACTCTATCCTCATATTAGTCCTGACCATATCAGTTAGTCCTAATCATTTCGTGAGGTTTAAGGGCATTAGGCTGATGCTAGACCCCAAGTTGGGGAGGCCTTTCCTTTCAATGTTATCTCCTACTGCAAAAGGTATGGGAAAGGACCCAGGGTCCTTTTTCTTGGTTGGTAATTCAGCTTTTACGAAGGCTATTGACATGCTGGCTAGGTGTACAGTTTCGATCCTTCCTCCTCGTCTTTTCGTCATGACTAGATCCTTGAAGAATTTGGCATAGGTCAGCATTTCTTCCAAGGCATCCAGAAATAGTACCTCCAGGTGGAGCTTTTTCACTGATTCAATGAACTTCTCATACCTCTTGTTGAGGTGAGTCTTTACAATCTTGTATGGAAAATGTAATCTTGGCGATGACTGAATCCTCTTGGCGAATAATTCCTCTTCAGGTTCTGGTTCTCTAACTAGTGGGTGCTGGCTTTCTCCTTTAGTTGGATTTTTTGTAACCTTCTCTGGCTCAGGTTCTTCAGTTCTCGTCTCCTCAGGGTGCTCTATTGTCCATCCCGATCTTAGGGTTTCCATCTTGGCACACTCTGTGCTAGAAGGAATCTTCCCCAAAGGATTCTTTACGAGCTCAGTCAACTGAGCAAGCTGCTAGTCTATCTGACGCTGGTGCATTTGCATGTCTTCCATTTGGACTTGGATAGTATTCAAAATGCCTGAGTTGGATGGTGCGCTCTGTGCAAGTTGGTTATTTATTGTGTCCTATCTTTTGACAAAGTCAAAAAGTTGACCCACTAAGTCTGGCTGACTATTACTTTTGGTATGGCTATGTCCTTGTTCTTGCACTTGCCCTTGACTTGTGTTAGTAGCTTGGCGGGGTTGATACTTCCCCTGACCTTGATAATTGGTTTTCTTCGTCTGGAACGTGCTCATCTTGGTGTATTGTCCTTGCCCGCTTCTTTTCTCAAAGCCAGGTGGTTGCTTGGGTGGGTTTTTCAACTGATGCGAGTTCTCTGCATCATCCTTGTTCCCATAACTGAAGCCTGGATGATCCGGCCTCTTGAAATTTGCGTAAGAGACATTTTCAGCTTCATCCTCCCCAGAATCACTTTCACTTGACTTTTTAAGACGAGTATACACACAGTTATCTACTCCATGCCCTCCTTCACCACAGTTGACACATTTCAGTACCTTCTCTATCTGCTTCTTGCCTTTTCCTCCTGACTCCTTTAGCTATCTGACGTTCGTAGCTATCTTCTGTATTTGAGACGTGATCACCTCAAGAGCCTTGGATTCGATTGATGGCCCTTCATTGGTGACTTTCTTCGCATGCCCTCTGTTAGTCCTATCATACTCAGTCCTGGCTTATAGTTCAGCCATGTTCTCAATGATCTTTTTAGATCTACTGGGCTTCTTGCCAAGAAATTCGCTTCCTATTTCTGCATTCAGCGAGACTCTCTCCTCAGGGGTTAGGCCATTATAGAACATCATGATCAGGAAACCCTTCTTGTAATTGTGGTGAGGGCAGTCCCTCTAATACTCCTGGTATCTCTCCCAGGCCTCATGCATATTTTCTCCTGGTTTCTACGTGAAAGATGTGATCTTCTACCTATTTTTGACCGTCTTCTCGGTATGGTAGAACTTGTTCATGAAAGCTTCGGCTAAAGCATTCCATCCATTCAGGTATTGATGTGGCAGTCCAAGGTACCATGACAGTGCCTTGTCCTCCATGGAGAAAATGAAACCCTTGCAGTAGATCACTTCCTGCGGTACTCCCCTCATTTTAACGGTGTCACATATATTTTTAAAAGCATCGAGGTGATGACAAGGGTTGTCATTTTTGGAACTCCCTCGAAAGATCTTATTCTGGATCATGGAAATCACAATGGGCTTCAGCTCAAAGTTTGCAGCATCGAACCTTGGGATTATCATGGGGCACCTTGAGTTGCTGGCCTTTGTGGCTGCCAACTCCCAAAGGGTCTTTTCTTCCTCTTCGAAATCTTCACTGTCTCTGTCTCTACGATCTCGTTCTTATTTGTGGTGGTTCCTCCTATTCCTATGGTGATGATGATGCCCCTCGTGGTGACGGTTATCTTTAGGTTGTTCTTGTTCAGGTTCTTCATGCTCTTCATAGAAACGAACATCATTGTAACGATCATTTCTATCTTCATCGTTTCCTGGTGGAGGTGGGTGTTGTCCAACCCTCGCATTCCGCTCATCCACAGAAAGGGGTGGTTCCATGCGGGGCGGCATGGTGAGCGAGGTTAGTTTGAGCAAAGTGCTTCTTCCCGGGTACCTGAATAGAACATACGATCATGTTAGAAAACTGGGCTTGATGAAACAACCTATTCTGCACATGTTCAGGTTAGAAGACTTAGAGTGGTTGTGTTGTCGAGCTTATTGCTTAGCTTGAGGTGCGGGAGTATAGTGGGTGGACTCGGGTTCCTTAACAGTATCGTTTTTCCTTGTCCCCAACAACGGCGCCAAAAATTTGACCGACCTAAATCGCGCGTCCAAAAGGAGCGGATTAAAGTAGTCAGACTTTTAAAGAGATAACCTAACACTCAGGCCCCCGCAACGATAATGGGGTCCAATGTAGCAATCAGGGTCGAACAAAGGGACAAGGTTGGTCGTACTAAGGACGTGGAATCAACACTCTATACTCCAGCATTAAAGAGGATTAATATGTGTTCCCGAGGGAATGGTAGCTCAAGAATAAGAACAATAAGACAAGAAGTAAAAGAAAAAAATTGTAACAAGTATATGGGAAAACCCGGGTTGGGGCTCACCAACCAAAATGTCTCTCCAACAAGCATACTATCTCTCTCTCCTGCATACTCATATCAAGATTACAAGCAACCATAAAACATCTATTCCACTCTCTCTCTCAAGATGAGGATACATCTAGGACTAAAAGAAGCCTCTCTCTCGAGAGGACAACTCAAAAACCTCACAACAAAACATATGGTTTGAAGCATTTAGCATTTCAACACTCTCGTGCATTCATACTACTCCATGACACGGGATAAAAGTGATATTACTCTCTCGAGATATGGTTAAAATCATAATAACCTCAACAAGTGGTTATGGTGAAAATGTCGCTCCTTTAAAAATATTTTATCATGGTACAATTATAATCTTAATAAAAATATTATGATTAAAATCACATTACAATCTTTTTATTTCCTTTTGTGTATACAATCATGTGCTTGTAAATATAAGTTTTGGTTCATCATTGTTTCACACATTATAGAATATTAATTTTGACATTTTTTTGGGGAATTTGTATTATATTATTTGTACATGGCCATAGTTAATTATCATTTTTCACATCATATTATTTAAATTTAAATAATAAATGATAGATAAGTCACATTATTTTCACATGGTGTGGAGTGTATTTTTTTAGGATGTTTGTATTTTTTATTTTGTAAATCACATTGATAATGGTAGTTATAGTGTAAAATATTTTTACATAGTGCGATTATAGTGTATGCTATTTTTTCATATTATGTTATGGTTTTAGCAATGAACTATATCCACATTGCTAATATTTCTAATTATAAATATTTTACATGTGCCATTTATGACAAATGAGGAACATGATTGAATAAGAATTGTTGTTAGTTGTCTCAGAACTCATTTTCCGCTCTTTTTAGGAGGGAACTAAAGAATTATATTTTGTATGTAAGTCTATAACTCACCGGAAGTCACGAAACTCAAGTTCCAACACTTACTTTAAACCAATCATATAAAACTACTTTTGGAACATAGTTCATAAGTTTTTCGGACCAATTATGACAAACCAATCAGAGCCTAAGAAGCACACGTGAAAATCTTGATCGACTAAGCGTGGGCACGCCCTAGCGTGATGTGTTGTCTATCTTGTGGAAGGTGATGGTAGATATGTGGTTCTGTCCTAGTAGGGTGCATATTTATCGTGTTGGCTTTTGGGTTAGGCTTAACTAGGTGACCTTAATTGGTTTAAGCGCCTAGAGGAATGCACGTGATCATAATAAGGACTTGCACATATCATCTATCTAAGAGTTGCATATGATGCAATTGGCATGATTACCTACCTGATAGAATCAAGTTGTGAGTGTCAGCCCTAGTTGGCTCATGATTTGATGAAATTAGGATCTTGGCCCATGAAAATTTGTACACTGCAATATTCCAAATTGATATTGAGGGCTATAAATTTGAATAAAATAGTGGGAGAGGTAGTTAATTAAAGAACTAATTAATATCATCAAATTATCAAATCAAACCAAATCAAAATGCTTTGTAAAGTTGCAATGTTTCTTTGTAGAATCAAATGTCAAAAAGAAACGCGTTCAAATTGCAATCAGTCCTTGAAAAGGACAAAATGGGATACAGTTCCATGATTGGTTAGGGACTTTGAAAAATGTTCTCATCAATGAGCGAAAGCTCTATGTCCTTGATAGACCAATGCCATATGAAACCACTCCAAAAGTGCCTAAGGCTAAATGGATGTTTATTGGAAGCATGCCAATGATGTCATAGACATTTGAATACTTAATGCTCTGTTGTATGAACTATGAGTTGCATAAACAACATGAATGCATGGACGTTCTCGGGATCATAACACATCTTAATAATCATGTAACACAAAGAAGGTATAATGTCTCCAAAAGTTCTAATTGAGTGCAAACTGACAAAGGGAGGTCCAGTAGAACCCAATGTGCTCAATGTGATTGGACATGTAGAATGACTAGGATTTCTCTTAGGTCAAGAGTTGACCATGAATATGATTATTCAAGCGTTGCATGAATCATGTTGTTAGTTTATTAAATGTTTGGCATGTTGATGCCAAATCGAGGAAGAAGAAGGACAAATATGTGATGGTGATCAACGGAAGTGAGTCCTAGGGCAAAAGCAAGGCTAAAAGTGTTCTGAGACTAAGTTGAAGCCCAAGTCTTCTACACTCAATATATGAAGAAGGGTAAGTGTAAACGAAATATGTTCTTTTCACTTAAAGGATAAAGAAAACAAAATGCCACCATTCTCACTTGTTTGGACATTGGAAAGGAATTATCCTCTTCATGGAGGATTTCAAGATGAAGATAGAGATAGAGACCTCTACTTTAGGATCTAAGAAAAGTAGGCTAGAACTATATGGAGCAAGGGTTGCTGCCACTATAGTTAAAGGTTGTCATTCATGGGCACATAATAGAATTAGTGAATTGCTATTGTGTACTTTCCAAATATCATATGTTTTGTATGACAAGAACATTATGATCTTTTATGGCGATTCCCTATGTCTCATAAACTTTACTTGATAGTTGTAAAGACAAATCTGTATGACAAATATATTTAATGACTTGATAACTCAAACATTGAATACCTATATCACTGTCATATAGAGCGCATAAATGAGAAATGCATTTCTAGAATCCATATGATGGTTATCTAGACTCTTTTGGTTATTGAACCAATGGAGACATGCATGTCTTATTTGTTGTACAAAATGACAAAAGCATCTTCACTAGATGTAGTGGGAGATCGACTATTCCATTAGGACTAGTACATACTGATTTACATAGACCTGTTTGGACGAATTCCAAAGGTAGTTACAAGTACCTCATTATATTTACTGATACAATTAGTTGATATTGAATTCTGTATTTAATGAAATACAAGTTTGGATCTCTTGAAGTGTTCAAGGATATCATAAATGAAGTACATAACTAAACTGGTAAAAGTATTAAGATACCTTGATATATTGATGTTGAAATATGTAAACCAAGAGTTTGAGGACCTTTTGGGAGATCATGATAGTGTCTCATAATGAACTCCAACTGAAACATACTAATGTGTTAGAAAGAAGGAATCACATCATGTGAAGTCATGGTGTGATTATCAATTAAAATCTAGCTAGTCTTACAATTTATTTTAGCACATGCTTAAACACTAAACAATCTACATTCTAAAATGGCTCAAAAGACACCATATGAGATATGGCATGGGAAGTGTCCCTATGAGTCTTTTGTAGTGATTGGGATTGAAAGCTTGTATAAGTAAATAGTTTCTTAAAAGTCTTTATCAACAAATCACATGAATGTTACCTTGTTGAATAATACTTATATTCCAACCCGACAAAAAAGTGTTTGTTGTTAGGATGGCTGAATTCCTAAAGGAACTTAGTTCTAAAGGAATTCGTGGGAGTAAAAATAGAACTCGAAATGTTTGAGACAAACAAGAAAACATAGAACCTAAAGAGGTACAATAGGAACAAGGAGAATTAGAAGTTGTTTTGGAATCCTATTTTTAGTAGAAAATTCCTTGAGTTTGAAAGATTATCATATCTTATAACTGAAAAGGGTGACAAGTTGATCACAAAACTGAGTCAAAAAAGCTACTGAGGGATCATAATTTAAGAAATGGCTTGAGACCATAAGATCAATGATGGACTCCATGTAACCAACAAGATATGACCTTGGTGGATCCACCTAAAGGGGTAAAACCCATAGGGTGCATTTGGGCCTTTGTAAGAAGACTAACATGGAAGTGTAGATTGGTTGCAAAGAGCTTCAAACAAGTTCAAGTTGTTGAACATGATGACACCAGTTACCATGGTTAAATCCATCTGGATCATGCTTACTACTGTAGCTTATTATGACTGTGAGTTTTGGAATATGGATGTTAAAATCACATTCCTTAATTGGAATAATTAAGAGGATGTGTATTTGACACAACCTAAAGGTTTTATAAACCCATTAATGCAAATAAAGTCTATAAGCTACAATGGTCAATCTGAGGATTGAAAAAAGCATCTTTGAGTTGGAATGTTCGATTTGACAAGACAGTCAAAGGGTTTGAATTGAGTCAAAATGAAGATGGAATCTGTGATTACAAAATATTTAGTGGGAGCATATTGATATTCCACATAATGATGTAGAATAACGTCCTTATCCTATAAATGTTAAAACCTGGCAAAGAAAATACCATTTACATGAAGGGTTTAGGCAAAGCATCCTATGTGATAGGCATCAAGGTCTATAGAGATAGATCTGGAAAGATTCTTGACCTAAATAAAAAAATATACATTGGTAATATGTTGAAGGGTTCAATATGTAAGATTCAATGAGAGAAAACTTGTCCATGTTCCATGGAGTTAGTCTCTTAGGAGCCTAGTGTCCCAATTTCTTAAGAAAAATAGGAACACATGGATATAATCCATATGCATTCGCAATTGGATCTATCTTGAATGAAATGTAATGTACTTATACCATTATCTCATATGTATTGGACATGACTAGAAGATATCCAATGATCTCATTTGTATTGGACATGACGAGAGGATATCCAGTCATATCATATGTATATGATATGATGAGAAGACACATATATACCTACATAGCAATCTTATATGTATTGGACATGAAGAGACAGTACATGTCAGATACTAGTTGGAATTACTAAACTACCATACAGAACATATTTAAGTGGTTGTAAAGCACTAATAGGATTTATTCCTTGGTGATGGTAATAAGGAAGAGTTGGATGTAAAGGGTTACACCCATGCAAGCTTCCAAACAGACAAAATAATCGCAATCTAAATTTATGTTTGACATGAAACGAGAACTATAAGATAGAAAGGGTTTTGAGCTAATGATAGTTGTTCTAATATTCAAAAGAAACCGAGTATCTCTTGTTGGTATGTATGCCCATAGAGCAAGTCATGTGATGATTGTAATGGGATACTTTGTAAATGATTTGAATAATAATAAAGGCAATTTCTGATCTATATGTTTTAACTATTTTTGAGATGATAGTGTAACATGATAGATGTCTAAAGAATTGTTTACTCGATGACGTATGCTTTTAGGTTAAGGACCTAAACGATGAGATCGTACGGATGTTAAGAGTATACATTCTTATTTTGTCCCTAGTCAGTTGTTATTGTGGAAATAACCATAGACATCAATAACACTAAAGACTAGATTGTGTATTTGTTGATGACATAATCTCATTAGTCATGATATAGTGATATCAAACCAAGCATACATGTACTAGTTAGAGAACAAGTGTATCGAACAGACCCACCATGAGAGTGACACATGGAACCATGATTTGGTAGTCACAGTCAGCTCTCATAGTGATGGTCGTGAGTGTGATTCTTTGACTTGAAATCACTCAACTCAACACATGTCATTGGGTACACTTTGACATCATCAAACGCAGTCCTGAAACATGGGTTGTTATAAAGGTGATGATTGGGTGGCTTTGACACATGGGGCTTTTTAGGGGTGAATGATAGATATGGGATTTGTCCCTCCTAAGGGAGTTTGATGTCCATGGCCACTTGATGAGTAGGATTGAGAAAGGCATGTGCATGCATGTGTGAATCAATATGTGATATTGATGTCACACACATCTCACCCAGTTTGATTTGAGATCAAGGAAATGGATGAACGTTGAAAGGATGACTGTACCATGCCTTGAGTTCATTCAGGACATTAGTGACAAAGGAATTATACATTCATTGTAACACCATTCATGAATTGTAGGATTGAAATTTGTTCTCCAACTTTCTATTTCACTTGGGTAGCACTGGTGTGACTAGGCACCGCTCTTTGCTTGTGAAGTCATAAGTGTTATGGACTTTCACTGCCAACGTGAAATGGACCTGCAGGGTCACACACAAAGGATTTAACTTAGAAGAGGAGTTTGTCCACAAATGATGTTTAGATTGATTACTAAAGGAGTTTAGTAGTTCAATTAAACACCCAATCGATTGATAGCTCAAAATCATGGTATTCAAGGTGTTGGATCAAATGATTAGAGTATCAGATTGATTGAAACTGTGATTGACTGATCTTCTACCCCAACCGATCGGCTCATGAGATGAACCGTTCGACTCCGGCTGGTGATCCGAGTGACTCAGGTCAATGAACCGATCGGTTCACATAGTTGAACTGGTTGGGTGATGAGTTCGTTTCACTTGTCAAATTTGATTTGGACAAGGACTAATATATGATTAGTTGGAAACAAACATGGAAAGTCAATTCGAGTTGGACCAGGAGCATGAACTGATAGGCTCAAGCATGAATCGATCGGCTCAAGCATGAATCGATCGGCTCAGATGCCCCAAACGATCGGTTCAGGTGTGAACCGATCGGCTGAGGTCACCAACTGACTGTTTCAGGGTTGAAATGATCGGTTCAACTGGCGTAGTTTGTCAGATTTTGTGGACAATCTCAAACCCTTCTACGCCTACTTTAATCGCACATTACCTGGGATAGAGAACCTTGTCCCATGATCATCCTATATATATAGGGATATTGGGGGCTTCTCAAAGAACAACAACTCAGAATACTAGTTGCTCTGTAAAGTTGTCGTTCTCTCTGGTTGTGGTAACCAAGAGAGCCCGAGCAAGTGCTACCTGATAAGGGAGGCACATCAAGGGAAGGACAATTATAGAAAAGTGACTGGTGGCAGGAGAGTGTGTCGGTGACTAGTACACTGACAGGAGGGTGTGAATCCTTCTGGTACCTTGTGCGACAAGGTGATTGAAGTTCCAGGTGGTCTGTGTGGACTACTACAGAGGCGGTAGACTTCTGCTGCTCGGAGGACAACTGTCAATCCCGACAGTCCTAGTGAGACTAGGAGCTGCACAGACACCGTCCAAGACTAGAGGTGAAGACCACGCAAGCCGCGAGGTAACGTCGCCGAGAAAGCCTCGGGATAAGGTATGTCTCTACAAACCATCCTTCCTATTGTATAGATGTTGAAGTGATTTCTATATTGAGTTCGGGGAGAAGAAAATTTTTGTTTCCACTGCCATCTCTGCCTCCTCTAAAACCCATCAGTAGTATCAGAGCCACGTCAACTACTCTATACTTTAGGATTATCAATGTGATTGATTTTGGTTTTTCGCCTTTATTTATTGCATACGAAGCGAATAAAATTGGCTTTATGCATGTCCAATCCTAAATCCACAAATCCCAAAAAAAATACATATATGATATGTAATATGAATGCACTCGATACGCGTCACCCTTAAACGAGTTTTGTGGTGGATGTGTAGTGTGTTTATGGCCAATAAACCCTATGTATGTGTACTTGGTTGAATATGGTTGCTTACATCTTAGTCTGCGCACTGATTCCCTATCTTCTATTCCTGATGTAACTCGAGATAACTCAAGATTTCTTTCCTACCTTTGCTCCCCCTGAATGTAACTCGGGGTTTCCCTTTTCAAATGTAAAATAGGATAGATCTTTTATTTCTTATTATGTCGAAGAACGGCGGTCAACCTGACAACGACTGAGATGATCGGTTCAAGGCATGAACCAATCGGTTGGCATTCTAGACGATCATTTTGAGGAGCGACATGAGCGGGTGGCGACCTGAGGAGATGCACGACAACTAGTGAACCGATCGGCTGGAGGTGCCAGTCGATTGGTTGGTGGCACCCAACCGAACAACCTGATGGCTGGCTGATCAATCATGGAGATGAGTTGATCAAACCCAGAAAGGCAAAGCACAGAGTTCATCTTGTACAGATTGCATGTGATGTGGACCTAGATGATCGTGATTCCTCTTGGCTTGATGAATCACATTAGGATGGCTATAATCATTACTTTTATCGTTTCACATGTTTTCTGTGGGATATAGCATGTATATGATACTTAATATATTGTGGTGATTGGATATGTATATGTACCTATAAAAACCAAATCCCTCACCTAAATATGAAGTCTTTCATGCCTTCCATTAGAGACACACATGAAAAACCTGATCGAACAAGCGCAGGTTACACCAAAGCATGGTGCGCCATCTATCTCGCAGAAGTGTGAAGGGTAAACATATTGGTTCTGCCAAAGCAGGGTGCATGTTTACCGTGTCAGCTTTTGGGATAGTCTTAACTGGTGATTCTTAGAGCGTCTAAGCCTAGAGACACAAAATGTTCATGGCAAGGTGTTGTGCATGTTCATTCATCAAGAGTTTCATATGATGCAATTGGCATGATGGCCTACCTAAATACTCAAGTTGTGGGCGATCAACCAAAGCTGACTCATGAGTTGATGAAATACAAATCTTGCCCACTAGAAGATTGTATGCTGTAATCTTCCAAATTGATGGTCAGGGCTGTCAATTTGAATCAAAATAGTGGGAGCGGTAATTAATTAAAGGCCTAATTAACTATCGTCAAATTTTATTCAAATCAAATTAAATCAAAAAGGAGTTTTGACAAATGCAATTTTCTCTTGTAGAATGGCAAAAGAATCATATTTTAAAATGGGTAAATTAATTGAGAATAAATTCCATAACTGGTTGGGGATTGTGAGAGGTGTTCAGAAAAATCTAGATATACTGGTAGCCTTTGAATCTACTCCATGTATGCTTAATGTGTTGTTTGAGAAGAATGATAGTTCATTGATGAAGATCAATGGAATAAAGTACAAGGAAAAAGGTGAGGGAGAGAAGGGTTCTCTCGCCAAACCAATGTCAGAGTCTTCTGCATGGAAAGGATGGAAGGAACAATGGAAGAAGAAGTGAGAGATAGAGATATGTACTTCTGGTGTATACGTGATAGAGATTAACCTTACTACTTCTTTGTCATGGGTACTTGATACCGGATGTGGATCTCACATTTTTTCAAATGTGAAGGATCTTAAGAGAAGTACGCCTTTGGGGAAAGGTGAGGTTGAACTACATGTTGCCAATGGGGGCAAGAGTTGCCGCCAGTGCCGTAGGAACCTATGAGTTAACTCTACCTAGTGGGCTAATATTAGAGTTCAAGAACTGCTATTATGTACCTACCATAAATAGGAATATCATTTCCCTCTCTTGTTTGGACAAGGATGGTTTTGAATTTCTTATTAAGAATGGAAAGTGTTCCATTTCAAAAGATGGGATATTTTATGACAGTGCCCCAATGTCTTATGGTCTATACTTGATAGATCTAGAGACAAGTGTATACAATGTAAACACCAAAAGGCAAAAACTTAACAACTCAAATAAAACATATCTTTGGCATTGTCGTCTAGGGCACATAAATGATAAGCACATTTCTAATCTCCATAAAGATTGTTATCTAGACTCTTTTGATTATGAATCAATAGATACATGTGAATCTTGTTTGATGGGGAAGATGACCAAGACTCCCTTTTTAGGTAAACGTGAGAGAGCTAGTGATCTATTAGGACTCATACATACTGATGTATGTGGGCCTTTTAGAACTAATGACATGAATGGGTATCAATACTTCATTACCTTCACTGATGACTTTAGTAGGTATAACTATGTGTACCTAATGAAACATAAGTCAGAAACCCTTGAAAGGTTCAAGGATTTCATGAATGAAGTACATAACCAACTTGGTAAAAGTATTAAAGCACTTCGATCTGATCGAGGTGGAGAATACTTAAGCCAAGAGTTTGAGGACCTTCTGTGAGCCCGTGGTATTGTATCACAATGGACTCTGCCTGGAACACCACAACATAATGGTGTTTCTGAAAGAACGAATCACACTTTACTGGATATGGTGCAATCAATGATGAGTTTTGTTGATCTTCTGATTTTCTTCTGGGGTCATGCTCTTAAAACTGTCGTGTTTACACTTAACCGAGTACCATCTAAATTGGTTCAAAAGACACCATATGAGATATGGACTGGGAAGCATCCCAATATGTCTTTTATGAGGATTTGGGGGTGTGAGGCATATGTCAAGAAAATGTTTCCTGACAAGCTAGGCCCTAGATCTGATAAATGTTATTTTGTTGAATATCCTAATGAGACTAAGGGATATTACTTATACCACCCAACTGACAACAAAGTGTTTGCTGCTAGGGATGTTGTGTTCCTAGAAAAGGAATTTATTTCCAAAGGAAGCAGTGGGAGGAAAATAGAGCTTGAAGAGGTTCAAGCCCAATAAGAAAACATTGAACCAATAGATGTACAAGAGAAACATAGAGATTCAAAAGGTGTTGTGGAATCTCAATCTCCTCAAGTAATACAAGGACCTCGTTGATCTAGTAGGACACACCTTGAACCTGAGAGGTTTGGATACCTTGTGACTCGGGAAGGTGGTGAGTTGATCATAGATGATGATCCTACTACCTATCTAGAGGCTATGGAGGGACCAGATTCTGAGAAATGGGTTGAGGCCATGAAATCTGAGATGGAATCCATGTATTCCAACAAAGTATGGACTTTGGTGGAACCACCCGAAGGGGTAAAACCCATAGGGTGCAAGTGGGTCTTCAAGAAGAAGACCGACATGGATGGCAATGTGCAAACTTATAAAGGCAGATCGGTTGTAAAGGGTTTTCGACAAGTCCAAGGTGTTGACTATGATGAAACTTTTTCTCCAATTGCCATGATTAAGTCCATCAGGATCATGCTTGCTATTGCGGCTTACTATGACTATGAGATTTGGCAGATGGATGTTATAACCACATTCCTTAATGGGAATATAAATGAAGATGTGTACATGACATAACCTGAAGGTTTTCTAGATCCAACGAATGTCAATAAATTTTGTAAGCTACAAAGGTCAATCTATGGATTTAAGCAAGCATCTCGGAGTTGAAATCTTTGATTTGATGAGGAAGTCAAAGTGTTTGGCTTTATTCAAAATGAAGATGAACCTTGTGTGTACAAGAAGGTTGGTGGGAGCACGACCACATTCCTTATATTGTATGTAGATGACATACTGTTGATGGGGAATGATGTCTCAGCCTTAGAGAAGGTAAAGACTTGGCTTGGGAATACTTTCTCAATGAAGGACTTAGGAGAAGCATCCTACATTCTAGGTATTAAGATCTATAGAGATAGATCTAAAAGACTTCTCAGACTAAGTCAAAGTACATACATTGACAAAGTGTTGAAGCAATTCAACATGGAGAACTCAACGAGAGGAAACATCCCCATGCTACATGGAGTCACCATCTCTAGAGCTCAATGACCCCAATCTTGTCAAGAGAGGGAGTGTATGAATGGGATCCCATATGCATCAACCATCAGATCCATCATATATGCTATGTTGTGCACATGCCCAGATGTCTCGTATGCCCTCAGCATGACGAGCAAGTACCCGTCTGATCTCGGGGATGCTCGCTAGACAGCCGTAAAGATCATCCTCAAGTACTTGCGAAGGACTAAGGATCAGTTCGTTGTATACAGTGGCGAGGAAGAACTGGTAGTAAAGGGTTACACCGATGCAAGTTTCCAAATCGACAAAGATGATTATAGATCGCAATCAGGATTTGTATTTCGCCTAAACAATGGAGCTGTGAGCTGGAAGGGTTCTAAGCAAGAAACCATTGTTGATTCTACTACAGAGGCTGAGTATATTGCTGCTTCACATGCAACAAAGGAAGCTGTGTGGATCAGGAAGTTCATCTCTGAACTTGGTGTAGTTCCTAGTAGCTGTGATGCAATTGAGCTTTATTGTGACGATAATGGAGCTATTGCTCAAGCTAAGGAGCCCAGATCACATCAACGGTCCAAGCACATACTGCGGTGCTTCCATCTCATACGAGAGATTATACAGTGAGGAGATGTAAAGATTTGCAAATTACCAACTGAAGACAACATAGATGATCAACTGACTAAGGCCCTTTCTCAGCAGAAGCATGATGGTCATGCTAGGTCACAAGGACTGAGGTTCCTAGGTGACTGGCTCTAAGTGCAAGTGGGAGTCTGTTGGTATGTATGCCCATAGAGCAAGTCATGTGATGATTGTAATGGGATACTTTGTAAATGATTTGAATAATAATAAAGGCAATTTCCGATCTATATGTTTTAACTGTTTCTGAGATGAAAGTATAACATGATATATGTCTAAAGAATTGTTTACTCAATGACGTATGCTTTTAGGTTAAGGACCTAAATGATGAGATTGTATGGATGTTAAGAGTATACATTCTTATTTTGTCCCTAGTCGGTTGTTATTGTGGAAATAACCATAGACATCAATTACACTAAAGACTAGATTGTGTATTGGTTGATGAAAAAATCTCATTAGTCATGATATAGTGATATCAAATCAAGCACATAAGTACTTGTTAGAGAACAAGTGTATCAGACAGACCCACCATGAGAGTGACACATGGAACCATGATTTGGTAGTCACAGTCAGCTCTCACAGTGATGGTGGTGAGTGTGATTCTTCGACCTGAAATCACTACACTCAACACATATCGTTGGGTACACTTTGACATCATCAAATGTAGTCCTGAAACATGGGTTGTTATACAGGTGATGATTGGGTGGCTTTGACACATGGGGCTTTAGAGGGGTGAATGATAGATATGGTATTTGTCCCTCCTAAGGGAGTTTGATGTCAATGGACACTTGATGAGTAGGATTGAGAAAGGCATGTGCATGCATGTGTGAATCAATATGTGATATTGATGTCACACACATCTCACCCAGTTTGATTTGAGATCAAGGAAATGGATGAACGTTGAAAGGATGACTGTACCATGCCTTGAGTTCATTTAGGACATTAGTGACAAAGGAATTATACATTCATTGTAACACCATTCATGAATTGTAGGATTGAAAGTTGTTATCCAACTTTCTATTTCACTTGGGTAGCACTGGTGTGACTAGGCACCGCTCTTTGCTTGTGAAGTCATAAGTGTTATGTACTTTCACTACCAACGTGAAATGGACATGCAGGGTCACACACAAAGGATTTAACCTGGAAGAGGAGTTTGTCCACAAATGATGTTTAGATTGATTACTAAAGGAGTTTAGTAGTTCAATTAAATAACCAATTGATTGATAGCTCAAAATCATGGTATTCAAGGTGTTGGATCAAATGATTAGAGTATCAAATTGATTGAAACTGTGATTGACTAATATGCTACCCCAACCGATCGGCTCATGAGATGAACCGATCGGCTCAGGCTGGTGAGCCGAGCGGCTTAGGTCAATGAACCTATCGGTTCACATAGTTGAACTGGCTAGGTGACGAGTTCGTTTCACTTGTCAAATTTGATTTGGACAAGGACTAATATATGATTAGTTGGAAATGAACATGGAAAGTCAATTTGAGTTGGACTAGGAGCATGAACTGATCGACTCAAGCATGAACCAATTGGCTCAGATGCCCCAAACGACCAGTTCAGGTGTGAACTGATCGGCTGAGGTCACCAACCGACCGTTTCAGGGTTGAAACGATCAGTTCAACTGGCGCAGTTTGTCAGATTTTGTGGAAAATCTCAAACCCTTCTACTCCTGCTTTAATCCTGCATTGCCCGGGATAGAGAACCCTATCCCATGACCCTCCTATATATAGGGGGGGCTTCTCAAAGAATAACAACTTAGAACACTAGTTGCTCTGCAAAGTTGTCGTTCTCTCTGGTTGTTGTAACCAAGAGAGCCTCAGCAAGTGCTACCTGATAAGGGAGGCACATCAAGGGAAGGACAATTACAAAAAAGCGACTGGAGGAAGGAGAGTGTGTCGGTGACTAGTACATCGACAAGAGGGTGCGACTCCTTCTGGTGCCTTGTTCGACAATACGATCATAGTTCCAGGTGGTCTGTGTGGACTACTACAGAGGCGGGAGACTTTTGCCACTCGGAAGACAGCTGTCAATCTTGACAGTCCCGGTGAGACCAGGAGCTGCACAGACACCATCCAAGGCCGGAGGTGAAGACCGTGCAAGCCGTGAGGTAACGTCTCCGAGCAAGCCTCGGGACAAGGTATGTCTCTACAAATCATCCTTCCTAGTATAGACATTTATGTGATTCGTTTATTGGGTTCGGGGAGAAGAAAATTTTTGTTTCCGTTGCCATCTCTGCCTCATCTAAACCCATCATCTCTGTGTTATGAAAACAACAGAGGATACCGTATGGATCAAGAAGTTCATATGGGTAAACTTGTGTGAGGATAAAAACCATTGATGACACAATAGAAATATTGATGAGAACAATGGAGCTACTAGTTAGGATGGGAATCTCAGATAGCATACTATGGCACTTCCATCTCATACGAGTAGTCACACAATGAAGATAAGTGAAAATTGCAAAATTCCGACTTAAGGCAAATGTTGCTAAATCTTCTATAAAAAGCACTTGCGCAACAGAAGCATAATGGTCATGTTAGGTCACTCAGGATGAGATCTGAGGGTGACTGGCTCTAAGTGCAAGTGGGAGTTTTTTTGGTATGTATGCCCATAGAGCCAATCATATGATGATTGGGATATGTCATTAGATACCTGATTTGATTAATCACAAAAGGCAAGATTCCAATTTATTATGTTTCATTAAGTTTTGAGATAATGATGAACACTATAAATGTCTAGAGAATATTATTACTCAATGACATATGTCTTTAGGTTGAGGACCTGAGAAATGAGATCAGACAAATGTTAAGAGTACACACACACACACACACATATATATATATATATATATATATATATATATATATATATATATATATATATATATATATATATATATATATATATTCTCATGATGACCATGATCGGTTGTTATTGTGGAAGGTTGATAGACAACAATAACACATAAGTTCAGAGTGTGAGTTTGTTGATGACTAAATCTCATTATCCATGATATGGAAATATCAAAAAAAGCACACATATACATGTTAGAGAATAACACATCAGACAGACCCACCATAAGACTGACACATGGAAACCATCTTCATGGAAGTCATAGTTAGTTCTCACAGTGATGGTGGTGGTTGTATTTCTTAGACATGAAATCACTGCACTCATCCCATGTCATTGGGTACACTTTGACATCATCAAACACGGTCCTAAAACATGGGTTGTTATAACAGTGATGATTGGGTGACTTTGACACATGGGGATTGATTTTGAGTGATAGATATGGGATTTTTCCCTCCTATATGGAGTATGATATCCTAGTTCTCTTGATTAGTGAGACTGAGAAAAGTATGGCCATACACATGTGAGTCAATATGTGATATTGAGCTCATAGATATCTCATGCAATCTTCTCTAGTTCAAGAAACAAGATTGAATAATAATGAGGATGAATACTCCATGCCTCTAGTTCAATCTGGATATCAATGAAAAAGGAAATATACAAACATTGTAACACCATACACATATTGTAGGTTGAAGTTGATCCCCATCTTTCCATTCACTTGGGTAGAAATGATGTCCGACTAGGCACCGCTCATTGCTTGTGATGTCTTAAGCTAGTTATGGACATTCACTGCCAACATGATATGGGACCTATAGGGTCACAGACATAGGAACTCATCTAGAAGAGGAGTTTGATCTTGAATGATAATTGAATTGATTACAAAATTGTTTAGGTATTTTGTAACATACTAAAATCCAGGGTCTTTCCTGCAATTTACCCACATTTGGGCTTTTCTTTGCTTTCTAGTCCATTTGGACCTTTTTTCATAAATTTCCCGTCCTTTTGGATCATTTTTGGACTCAATGTGCAATTTGAGCATTAATGATGGTGAAATTCCATTTTTGCCCCCATTTAAGATTATAAAGGGGTATTTGCACAAATAACCCACTTAATGTAATAATTGAGGACTAATAATGCAAAATAGAGTTTTATGAGAGATAATAAGTGAATAATGTTAATTTGGAGCTTTTATATCTTTTTGGATAAGATATGAGCAAATATATGTAATAGAATTAATTATGAGTGTAATTAACCTAATTTCTTTCTCTCTCCTAAAAAATGATAATAATATATCAAAATAGAATATAGTGGTGATATTTTTCTCTTAAAGTTAATAATGGTTGGATATCTCTAATTTTACTCATATAATCCATTAAAAGAGGACTTTTCATATAACTCATTCATTTTAATATATTAATATACACTTTAATGAGCAATATATTTGTTAAGGGCCAATTAATGATTAAAATGAGAATCTAATTACATAGCATGATTCTACACATTAATTTGTGCATGTGGTTAAAATTTGGTGCCTTTTGGACTTCATTTGTCCCTTCAAGATGATTTTATAAGCTTTCAATATAGTATAACTATATTGCATGAATCGAATCAATTGTATTGATGTGTAATGTGAAAATTTGGCCGATGTTTCACTGTCACATGCCTCACCCTTCACCTGCTCCTCATCCAACATCTGTCATTTAATATTAATCCAATCCGAAAGTGGAGAACTCATCTCCTACCTCTGGCCGTTCGACAGCCGAGCCTCTATGCTTCCCCAGTCTCGTTCTGCCTCTACACATCACCATTTCACTCGATTCTTTCTCCTCACGATTCGTCTCTCCAAGACGCATCCAACAAGGGACTGCTCGCCTTCTCCCATTCACTGATCACGAAATTCCCAACTCAGATCCCTTCTTCTTCTCCATCGAGTTTTTGCAGAGGACTCTATCTCCTTTCTCACACCTATTTAAGGACATAGGGAGCACCATAAGACCCCAAGCAAGCCTCCTCATCACCCAACTAGGTCCCTAGCCCCCTCCAGTGCCCCGACCTACTCTCTTCTAATTTGCGACAACCTTGGTTAAGCAGTGGTGCTCCCGGCCATGTCAACTCAATTATTCTTTCGGTGAGTATCCTTAATACATCTACTTCACTTCCCATCATTGAGTTGCCCCTGTGTGTCCCCGAAATGCCTGGTCCTAAAAGCTGGCCATCGAGCTTCGCTGCCACCTGGCTATTTCGTGTTCTTGTGCTCCTCCGCCCATGCGAAGGGGAGGGTTCGATTCATTTTTCCTCCTTGAACTCGATGGAGTGCCCATCTTTGACCTTTCTTCTCATTTTCAAGCTTTTTGATTGGTTTTCGTTTCCCCTGCTCCTTGGTCTTTTACACCACATCTTGAGACTTTGGTGACCCTCACCCTATGGCGAGGGGCTCCCCAGCTTCACCGTGCCTCGACGGATTCATTTGCGGCCTTCCGCATTAGCTTTGTGACCTGCTGACGTGAGTTCAGACTGGAGTCGAGCTCCATTTGTTTGCCCATCGCCATGGTCACAGCTGGAGCATACCAGGTCAAGAAATGACCAAGGTGCCCATGCCTGTGCAATCAAAAGATCAAGTTGCCTTGGGCATTATCGTCATTTCGCCCCTGGTTCTTTCTCTCTACCATGAACAATCAGTTTGTTCAATGACCTAGATGCCCACACAGCTTAATGAAATCAAATTACCCGAACACGAGTGTTTTGGTAATTTTGCCCTCTTCTCAATCGCCCTTGGCGCAAGCCTTTTTAGCCTACATGGCTTTTTCTTACAATCTGATTGGTCTGGTTTCTTTAATTCATAGTAAATTGGTCCTCGGTCAAAAAAATGTGAATAAATAGTCGTTGGAAAGGATTTTTCGAGTAGAATCCGAATTGCTAGTTTTTGAGTCATGTTTCTAAATGATTTTTCGAAGTTTATCTTAAATACCATTTTAATCACCTTAAATGATCTAAAATGTGTATTTAATTCATTTTAACTCCAAATTGGTTAATAAAATATGTTTTCTTAATCAGGAGAATGTGATTAATCGATTAGACTAGGTTTTGAACCTTAAATAGTGGTTTTTGAAAATAAGTTCCAAAATTAGGGTTTTTCCTATGCTTTATGCCTTAATATATATACTAATACATGTGTAATGTTTATAACTAGGGAAAATTGGAAGTGAAAACAATATGATTGGTGAAAGTAATGGTAATGAATCAAAATAAGGTATGTGGATCCTATTTTGGTATGTGAATCCTATGTATGTGATTCCTATTATATATGTGGAATGTATGATTGTGAAATCAATGTGCAAACAATCCTAATCCTTCAGTTGGGTCTTGTCCAACCCTACCTTCATTATGTGCTAGCCTTATTATCCTTATAAATGCCTTTATTGGCTCTTTACTTATTTAATGCCTCCATTGCCATTGTGGCTTATCTAGTTGAATTATTTGAATCTTGTTGCCACTTATGTTGGCACATTTACTTGGAAATATTGTACATTGATGTTGCCTATGTTGGCCCCTTTATTGAATTACTTGAAATGCCAATGTTGGCTTCCTTAATTGGAATGTTTGTTGGAAATTATTGCCATTTGATGCAATTTCATTTAATCTCTCGATGCTGCCAAGCGACTTATTTATGCATGTTGTATTTATTGGCCAAATGACAATGTAGTGTACATGAGTACAAACCACCCATAGGGCACTGGGGTTTTAGTCCCCCTGCCATAGGCACTGGGGTTTTAGTCCCCCTGTCACTTTATACAGGGAACTGAGGTTTTAGTCCTCCTGCCAGGCACTAGGGTTTTAGTCCCCCTGCCATTTTATATATGGTGAGGTCCGGCAGGTGCCTCACCCTACATTGAGATGGGTTTGTGTCATAATATATTCATGCAATGTGATAATTGTTGATGTTGTACTATGGCAGATTTCCAATTGTTATTTGATCACTTGCCTCATACTCTTAAAATCCCTTAGTATAGTGGATTCTTTTTAATATGCAATACTTCAGCTTTATAACTGTCCTTATCCTTTATTGACACATACATTTTTATCTATCTCTTACTGGGTGATCCCAACCACCCAGATTAGGATCAGAGTGCGCATGGAGTCTTGGTGAACCAACCTAAGGCTAAGTAGATCTTGCACATCTAGATAGCTTGGACTAGTTGCATAAACTTTTGTTATGTTGTTTGTCGATACAAGTTGTATTAGTTTAAGTCTTCCTCTACTTAGATCCTATGCTTGTATAAAGTTGTTCACCAAAAAAGTTGTACTCCCATTTGGGAAAATTTTATAATGTACTATTTATACATTTTGAATAAAGTCAAGTTTTATTTCTTCCACTGCCACACATTTGATGTATTTTTTTATCATGTTTAATAGTAGAGACTATGTCTTTACATATTTCAATTCATGCAACTGATCAGCTGACGAGATTGCCAAACGAGCGGTGCAAGTGTTGAGACTGTTGTTTGGAGTGTCAGGCTGATTGTATTGTATATTGGTTGGAATTCTGCCTGACCTGGGCTGCGAGATACCCGTATTTATTGTGTAAAATGTTTGTCTGGCTTGGTGCGAGATGCCCATCTCATTTGCACCAAATGGCCATTTGCTTTGGTGTGAGATGCCTATCTCAGTTGCACCAAATGCCCATTTTAGGGGTACGTCAAGTTGAGTACTAATTGGAATTGAATTGCCAACATATGTGCAGAATTGGAAGGTGTGAAATGACTGTCTCGTGCATGAGACTACTATTTCGTCACATGAAGGTTGTGAAACTTCCCAAAAGGTTGCAAAAATTCAAGAACTACTTGTCCTTTCCACTCCCACTTTAGTCCCACATTGCCCGGGGACTGGGAACCCTGACCCTAACCCTCCTATATATAGAGGGGTACTAGGGGCTTCCCAGAACACAACTACTACATAGAAAATTGAGCATTAGTTTCTTTGACAAGTGTTGTCCTCTCTGGTTGTGGTAACCATGAGAGCTTAGGCAAGTCCTACCCGATGAGAGAGGGATAGCCATGGGAGAGCAAGAACTGAGGATCATTGTTGTGGGAGAGCATGTTGGTGACTAGTACACCAATGGGAGGGACAAATCATTCCTGTCCATTCCTATAGGATGACAAGAGTTCTAGTTGGTCTGTGTGGACTACTCTAGAGGTAGGAGTCTATTGGCTGCTACTAGGAGGGCAACGTCAACACATAGTCCGTGGCAAGATCTGAGGAGCCGCTACAACAGTTGTCTGAGTCTACGGTTTGTGGAGGAGCAATCATACGAGTCTGAGTGTGACTAAAAGCTACACAACCACCGTCCAAGATAGAATGTGCATCTATATTGACGATGATTGTCACTGGACTTGCTCTAGGACTAGGTATATCTTTGTGAAACCATCCTTCTTATTGCATAGTTATCGACGCGATCTGCTGGTTTATGGGAACTATGTCAGTAAAATTTTTGTTTCAATTGTGTCTCTGATGTCATATTTCCCTACAAAAACAACCATACCGAGTCTCTAGCCAATCACTTAGTTCACCTTGTGAGACGGTTGGCTTGATACACGCATACAACACATTTTATTAACCGCCAATCCTCATTTCCCCTCCCCCTTCCCAGTTTCCACCGCTCCATCCCCTATAAAAGGAGGGGGGGCTCCAAAAAGAAGGAGATCCTACTTTTTGTACTCATAATTTACTTCTGAGAATTGTTATTTCAATTCTTGCATGTGTAATCCTTTAGTTCTTCAATAAAGTTGGTTTTTTCTCAAGATCTCTTTTTTGTTCTTTTGTTCTTGTTCTTCTTTGGGAACAAGGAACTAAGGGGAATAGCCATTCAATTGTCATTAGATAAGATCCCCTTGGGGATTATTCACTTTTTCTAGTCTATGGCTTGTTCCCTTTCTTCCTTCATTTCCCTTATTCCTTTTATGGAACATGAGTAGTTCTTCATATAGTGGTGTGGGGAGTAGCCCCATGTCCATAGTGTAAATCAGATCGATTCCCTATATGATTTTATTTGGTAGATGGTTTTTGGTTTGATAATCTCCGATTTAAATGACTTGATCTCTCATTTTTATCATATGTTAGTCTCGTGAGATGTGACTGAAGAACGCAAGGCTCGATACAACCAAATCGATTACATAAGGATCTAGACGTGACTGTGGAAAGATCCTTATTGGGATGATCAAACTAGGAACTATGAATGCCAAGACCAATGGGCCCATAGGGAGTTCCCCTTTTGCAGATTCATTCACAAATATTTTTACATGTCTGCTTCTATCGCATTTTATCATATGGAATCTCTCGATCTTGTTTCACGATGACTGTGGCGGTAAAATCCATAGCCTTGATGTCCTTCATTCTAATTAATCTTGTTTTCTTCAATCACTTTCTTTCAATTATCTTTTTTTCTTACTTGCAACTTAGTTCTTATTCTTAGATAACTCTCTTTTATTGTTATAATCAAAACTTTTTTCTTTGTCCTTAGCATAATTTTTTTACTTATTCTTAATATAATTTTATTTCATTGCAATTTTACTCCATTGCTTTAGTGTAATCAACAAACCATAAACTTTTGATTTTACTTTATGTAATATTGTTCAAAAGTCTTTTGGGATGGGATTCAATCTTAAAAATGTTGGTTGTAGATTGACCCTTTCTATACTAGGAAGGTTTAAAATCTAGTATTAAGACCCCAATTTTTAGTGTGCGAATGACACAAATTGAAATGGCATTGTTGCTGGGAACAATAGATTATTTTTTGAACCCTGCAAATTTTTGAACAATTTTTTTCCTTTTTTCTATCTTATGGGTACCATTTTGGAAGTGCTAATCCTCTTTCTACTAAGTTTCCATTCCAGTAGTACATTTTTTCTACAACCACTTGTATATCTACCATTATAATTGTGTATGCGATGCTCAACAAATGCCGATTCTACGCTACCTATTTTTGACCCAGAGATAGAAAGAACTGTTCACCATCTAAATTTAAAAACCATTGCAAAATGGAGCAGGAAGAGGTAAATTGTATTGTCATGCAGGCCCTTGTAGCTACACTCTGTGAGGAAGAGAGACAAAAACAACTAAAAGACTTCTCTCTCCCAAGAACCGCCTATGCACAAAATCCAATTGTGCCGCATGATATCACAACTCAATTCGAAATCCAAACAAACTGCATCACTATGCTTCGAGCAAATCTCATATCTGGAAATAGAGGAGAGTGTTTCCAAGACCATCTTCAACATTTCACTAATTTATGTCCCCTACATAAGATCCCTAGAGTTACTTAGGACTCCATCCAACTTCGACTGTTTTAATATTATTTTGCTGGTCAAGCCAGTAGTTGGTATAATTTTTTGGGAGGAAGCGAACACATCACTACTTGGGTTGTGCTTCAATCTAAATTTTTGGAGAAATACTACCCCCTCTCACCTATGAAAATAGGGTTCAGATCACTCTCTTTTCTATGGTCCAAGGTGATACCCTAGAAGAAGCCTGGGAAAGGTTTAGAGACATTCTCCGTAGATGTCCACACCATGACACTTCCAAATCCCAATAGGTCAAAATCTTTTATTGTGGTTTTGACAATGACAATAAGAAATTTCTTGAATCCTCATTTGGAGGAAATTTCATATTTCGGAACCTAGGTATCACTTGGGGGGTTGTCAAATGTCCTAATCCCGACAAGGAACTAGTGGGTTCCTCGAGGTGGCTAAGGCCGAGGAGAACCCTTTCATTAAAAATATCAATGAAATCCTCAAGCTTATTGCTCTAAAACAAGATCTCTTAGAATCCTCTTCTAATGCCTATGAGAGGAGAGATCAACCCCAACAAATGAAAGCTACAAATTCTCTCTACAAGATTTTCCAAGGGTATGCTCATTCTATCCTACAATGTCAATATCTCTATGATTCCCCCGTGCATATAGACATTGGGAAACAAATGGAGACCTCAATTCCATTCATAGAATTCCTGGACAAGCTTATTATAACCCAAACCAAGCAAGGAACTACCCTAGATTCCAATATGGGAACCCAACGAGTGCTAAAAATGCTCCCCAATTTACTTCTCAATAAAGGCCCCCTCATCCTCAAGACAACAATCGTCCCTCATAGGCTTTCCATACAACAAGAATCAGAGGAACTTTGGGAATCAAGGAAATTACAAAGGAAATTTTCAAAACCGCGGGCCCTACCAGGGGCAACAATACTAAAATCTGAACCAACCCCCACCTTAGCTTCAACCTTAATAGAATGCCCCCTCTCCCCTTTGCGATAGTGACATGATAGCTGATCTTGAGAAATGTATGCTTTCTACAAATCAAATCCTCCTCTCCCTACAAGCTCATCAAAAGGCAACTGAGGCTTAGTTAGCTCAATTCTTTTCCCATTAGAAACCCCCAACTGTACCGTTTGCCGGCTAACCAAAAAATAATCCAAAGCACCTTGAACAACTCAAGGTTATCTCCACCCGTTTGAGAAAGGCTCACACTCACACCCCTCCCTGTCATTTAAAGAAAACCCCTGTTGAAGCCTTGGATTTTGAAGATGAAGACACGATGGTCATTGAAACTCCATCTTCACCAAAACCCACCATTCCCACTCCTGAGATTCCACAAGTGGAGGTTGATGAGGCCGATATTCCTGTATATAAGCCTTGTCCTCTATACCAATCCCACCTA
Organism: Alisma plantago-aquatica; assembly: GCA_963693085.1. Lineage (NCBI taxonomy): Eukaryota > Viridiplantae > Streptophyta > Magnoliopsida > Alismatales > Alismataceae > Alisma > Alisma plantago-aquatica. The sequence goes on along the minus strand of OY856411.1, from coordinate 323,975,352 downwards.
AAGAAAACCAGGCTTGATAACCATTTCATGAAATTTAGGGAATCCATGAAAACATTACATGTGGATATCCCTTTCTTAGATGTTCTAGCTGACATGCCTGCCTGGTCCAAGTACATGAAAACTCTATTGACATGGAAGTATTCTACAGATTAATATGAGACAGCTAAACTTTTGAGAACAACCTCAGAGATCATTCAAAGCAAAATGCCTAAAAATAGAAAGACCCTGGTTCCTTTGGTATAGGGTTTTACTCAGGCGATAATGTTTGTATAAAATTCCTTGAAAACTTTGGTGTCAGTATCTCTATCATTCCTTGAGATTAGGATTTGTTGACATGCTCCCCACTTCCATGACCATCCTGCTGCCAGATGCATATTTGAAGAAGCCTATGGGTATTATTGAAGATATACCTGTAAAGGTTGGAAAAGACGTTTATGTTACATGTGACTTTGTGATCATGGACATCAAGGAATATTTGTGATACCCTCTCATATTTGGCTATCCTTTCTTGGCCATTGCCCAAGGCTTGATTGATGTTGAGGCCAGAACCATCCTTCTGTGTCTTGGAAGACAAACCCTGGAGTTTAGGGTGTTAGAAAGCATGAGAGGTCCCAACCTACAAGAAGAGGTCTACCTTCTCAATTGTGTTGATAAACTTTCCCAGTTAAGACAAGAATCATACTTACTTGAGCATCCTCCCCATACTGACCTCATGGGCCCTTCTAATAGTGGCTATGAAGATGAGCATCTTGACTAATGTAGAGTTCACATAGATAACTTTGAAGAAGTTTCTGATGAGAAAATTTGAGGACCTTTAAATAGTCTCTCTTGTAGAAGAGAAACCTAAACTCCCTAAGGCCCCATAAATGAAACCGCTCTATAAAGGTCTTAATATGCTTTTCTTGATGAGCAACAAATCTATCTGCTTATCATTAATTATGATTTTAGTCATGATCAGAAAACCAAGCTCATGATTGAGCTTAGGAAATGAAGAGCTTCCCTAGGATATAAAATGGCTAATTTGACAAGGATCAATCAAGCTATTTGCATGCATAAAATTCCTCTAGTGGAAGAATACAAACCATCTCGTGACCCTCAAATGAAACTCAATCCAAACATGAAAGAGGTTGTCGGATTGGAGGTTATCAAGCTCTTGACTTCAGGAATCATCTACCCCATCTCTGGATCCCCTTGGGCCAGTCATGTTCAAGTAGTCCCCAAGAAAGGGGGAACGTCTATTGTGAAGAATGACAAGGATGAACTTATCCCCACCCACATTGTTACAGGATGGAGGATGTACATTAACTACAAAAAACTAAATAAGGCTACTAGGAAACATGGCTTCCCCCTTATCTTCCTAGATCAAGTACTAGAACACCATGCTCATCAATAATATATATGTTATTTTGATGACTATTTAGGTTTTGATCAGATCCCCATCCATCCTAATGACCTGAAGAAGACATCCTTCATCTACCCATTTAGCACTTATGCATTCAAGAGAATGCCCTTCAGGTTGTGCAATGTCACAACCACCTTCCAGTGGTGCATGTTCGCTATTTTTTTTGGGTTTTCGAGACAATGATGGAAGTGTTCATGGATGATTTCTCCATTTGCAGAGATAGCTTTGATCCTTTCCTTAGACACAATGCCCTTATCCTAGAAAAGTGTGAAGAGTCACACCTAGTCCTCACCTGGGAAAAGTGTAATTTCATGGTCAAAGAAGGAATTGTTTTAGTCCATCGAGTGACTAACCATGGTATAGAGGTAGATAGATCCAAGATGGAGTTTATAACCAAACTTCCCCCTCCTTATTCTGTCAAGGACATCCGTGCCTTACTTGGGCACACGGGATTTTATTGACAATTCATCCAGGACTTTTCAAAAAATGCCAAACCTCTCACCATCCTCCTCCAAAAAGATGCTCCCTTTGTTTTTGACAAATCTTGCATGACCAATTTTCTATGCTTGAAAGATTCCCTAACTTCCACTCCCATCATTAGAGCCCCCAACTAGTCCTTTCCCTTAAAAATCATGTGTGATGCTAGTGATTTCTCTGTGGGTGCCATTCTTGGACAACGTGTTGACAAGAAGCACCTTGTGATTTACTAGATGCATCCAAAACTTTAGATGATGCACAACCGAATTACACTGTCACTAAAAAGGGAATGCTATCTATTGACTATACCTTTGACAAATTTCGCTCGTACTTAGTCAAGTCTAAGGTCATCGATGTCGTCCATGCAACCATCTGCTACCTTATGACCAAGAAAGATGCTAAGCCTAGTCTCATAGATGGATTCTCTTGTTACAAGAGTTAGACTTAGAGATCCTTGACAAGAAAGGCTGTTATAATGTTGTAGATGACCATCTTATCTGCCTAAGCCCTTGCGATGACCATGGTATTCCTATCAATGACTCTCTACCTGATGACCAGTTAGTCAAGCTTGAATTCGGATACTCCTGGTTTGCTGACTATGTTAACTATTTTGCACCATGTGTCCTACACTCTAATTACAAAGGGTGTACTAAATCAAAACATTTACATCATGTCAAACACTATTATTGGGATGATCCTTATCTTTTTAAGTTGTGTTTGGATGGTCTCTGTCACAGGTGTATTACTAAATAATAGGCCCATGAAATTCTTGAGCAATGTCATTCTGGCCCCATTGGAGGGCACATGAGTTCTCAGAAAATGACAAAAAAAGTTCTACAGTGGTTTCTTTTAGACTACCTATTTAGAGACTATTATGAATGTGTCTTGACTTGTGATCAATGCCAAAATTCTGGGAACATTTCTAAGAGAGATCAAATGCCCATGACTTCTTGGAAAGAGATAGAGATTTTTGATGTTTGGGATGTGGATTATATGGTTCGACCCTTTCCCTTTTCTTGTGGGTACAAATATATTCTGGTAGACGTGGATTGTGTCTCCAAATGGGTAGAAGCTATCCCCAACAAAACTTGTGACTCCAAATCCATTTAAGAAACTTTTCAATGACATCAGTTTCCCTAGGTCTGGGGTGCTTCGTACTGTGATTTCTAATGGGGGATCACATTTTTGGGAGAAAGTTTTTGAAACCCTATTGAAAAGATATGGAGTCAACCACAAGATCTCCACCCCCTACCACCCTCAGAACAATGGACAAGTTGATGTTTCAAATAGGTAGATTAAGTCCATCCTAGAGAAAATAGTCAATCACACTAGGAAAGATTGGGCTTTGAAAATTAATGATGCCTTGTGGGCATAAAAGACTATCTACAAAACACCTGTATGCACCACTACTTTCAAGTTGATTTATGGCAAGTCTTGTCATTTACCCATAGATTTGGAACATAAGGCTAACTGGGATATTATGACTCTAAATTTTTACTTATCTACATCAGGATAAAACCATTTTATTCAAATGTAGGAGTTAGACTGTAATGACCCCGCCTCTCGGTAACCCCCACTTAAAGGAGACAAAGAGGTCAGAGTCGTTATCCCAATAAACCGGATCAAAGGTTTGAAAAATAATCAGTAATAATTATGAAATTCTACTAACTAACTGAAATCTGGTGTAAAATAAAACTTTGTATACATTTTAAAAACTTTGGTAATCTACTTCTATCCACAGCTTGGATCTATTCTATCTAATCCTCCTTGCACTTTATTTCTTATTTTCACAATGTGTCACTTTACTGTTTATTCTTTTCAATTATTGTACCTATCAAGCTGACTTGAGTGCAGAAATAATTCAACCAAGCAATAAACCAAGAAAGAACACAAGTTGCTCCTGAACAATAGAAGAGGGAGGGAAATCCAGTAACTTTGCGAGGTATCTTATTCAACCTCACGTTGAGCCTACCTTCTCCTCGCAGTCAACTCCTCAGTTGACTTCGTGGTCCTGACCACCTGCGAGTGTGGTGAAGGTCCAGAAAGTTCTGCCTTCCTCTTCCAAACTTGATGAGGCCTTCAATTGTGCGACAGGAACACGCCACGACCTCCTCTTACTGGTCAGACTCTGCTTTCTGAGAAGACAAGGGTGCAAGTCAGGGTAGGAGAAGCAATTGAAGGCACGAGAGCACTCCTCACAGTCTACCGTAGCGTTTAGGGTAGCAAGAAGGCATGTTGGTACCCTCTCTCACCCTCCCCTATATATTGGGTCGAAGGCAGGTTCACGTGAATTGGGAACTTCCCCAATTGATGACCAAACCCCTACAAAGTGGTTCTCGTCGGACTCCTCTCCTGAATCCAAAGGAAATAAAATCGGGCTTGCACACGCTCAGGATCACGAGGAAAATGAGAGGGAAAATCCCTCTATAACTCAGTAGAGTCCAAGTCCTTGTGGAACTGGATGATGAGTGACAATCATTAGATCAAGATCCAACGGCTCTCATCTCACGCGATCAACCAAAAAGGAAAATCATATTCCCATTTGCAAGATAATTCCATAATTTGGAGATAATTTGAGAAAATCATAAATCCTAATTCGTAGCTCCTTTTCATTTAAAATTTTAAGGGAAATTTCATCTTGACATTATCTAGATATTTATTAAATTTGGGAAACAAATTCCAACGGATGAGAAGGTTTCCTTCCCTCCCAAATTATCCATTAATTAATCCAAAATTAATTAATATTTATTTTCCCTTTGTCATCATCTTGTTATCTTGGGTCCCTTGGACCTCAAGAAATCCTAAAGGCACAAATTCCCACCTTGGGAAATATTCCTTTGCCCTTTTCATTTTATACTTTTATCCCTTTTCTTATTTATCCCTTTATTCACTTGAATTCCTTTTTCTTTTCTTTTTCTTTTTCTCTCAATTGGGCTCAATAGCCAATAAAGCCCATTAAGAAAACAAATAAGGCTATTATGCAAAAAAATAATTCAATTCAAACAAATAAATCAACTTTTTATTTCATTTATCTTTTAAAAGGAGATTTACAATTCTCATTACATGGTTTAGAAAAAAAAATGAGGTTATAACATAGACGAGTTCAGAATGACTGCCTATGAGAATGTCAGAATATATAAGAATAGAACCAAATTATGGCATGATAGCCATATCAGGCGGAAGGACATCCAGGAGGGTGATCAGGTCCTACTCTATAATTCCAGATTACAACTTTTTCCTAGAAAACTCAAATCCAGATGGTATGGACCCTATCTTGTTAAGCGTTCCTATCCGCATGGTAATTTTCTTCTTTGGGAGAAAATGTAGGGTGAGTTCAAAGTTAATGGGAATACATTAAAATGGTACATTCTCGTTGATTTCGTAGCATTTGAGTCACACCAACTCTCATTGCTTGAATTTCTCGACTTGAATGATCCTCCACCCCCTCCCAATACTGAACCTTTCCTTTTTTGTTAGACCTTGAACATAAAACCATGTGCTTGTTGGGAGGCGACCCAAATTTTCTTGCTTTTCTTTTACCTTTTAAATCATTTTATCTAACACTCTCTTTGTTTCCCTTTTAGTCTAGATTAATGTTAAAAAACACTCTTAAAGCAGTCGTTTTGATTATGAGGCAGTCGTTTCGGGGTCATAACATGCCCATTCAAACGATGACTTATTAGAAATTCAAAAAAATGCTCCTTCAACTACCCAAATGGTCATTTTCCCATGTGAGACAATTATTTTGAAGACTACAAGGTGCATTCAAGCATGATGACATCTACTGAATCAAACCATTTTGGCACCACCCTTGAACCACCAAACGCCCATTTGCTAATGCCAAATGATTGGTCTGCATGCGCCATTTAGCCTATATAATGTATGAGTACGGGGTTAGGCTACTCTCATGTTTCATATGAGCCTCACATCACTTTCTAAGCCCTAGTTACCGCTCGTCTAGTTATAATAGCAGTCTCTCGATAGCCAGGCACATGACGCTTAACACGAGATGACCACTGGAGCTGCCAACCGTCGTTCCCTACATCCCTCACCCAGCAAGCCGAGCAGTGCTACCCTGCTGATGATCCTATCACCCTAGTCAGTCGTCTTTCCCCCATAAACAGGATATCCCCAATCACCACTCCACTACGTACCTCGATTCACCAGGACAACCGTCTCACTCCACGAGTCGACCGTTCCCAACATCCCTCACTCAGCAAGACGAGCGGTGCTACCCTATTGAGGATCTTGCCCCCATAACCAGGTTATCCCCAATCACCACTCCACTAGGTACCTTACTTCACCAGGACAACTATCTCTCTCCACTAGCTGACCGTTTGGTTGTCCACTTGCTTGTTGACACCCTACTAGTGCTTCTATTCCCTTCTATCATACCTTCTTCCATCTCCAGGCAAATCGTCCGTATGCAGCCACCAACCGATCACCTCACAACAGTCCCAACAATTGTCACAAATCCCAAATGATCATTTGGCCATTTTAGACAATGTTTTGCATGACAAAACAAGAATTTCAGGGACACAGAACGTGCATTATCACCATGTATGAAGGTGCATCCCACCATGGTGTTTTTGGCCAGGTATGTAAGGGAAAGGCTAACTACCTCCTATGAGCTGCCTCGCCACTCTACTTCAGGACCCATTATAAATTTTGGGAGCCCACATGTGAGTCTTCATCCAATATGCCAGAGGAGATTCTCCACGACATTGACGAGGTTGAACAATTTATCCATGAGACTGAGGCAGTCTGTAGGGAAACAAGGCATCAAATATGGTAGAAGAAATAAAATTTTTACATCATATTCCGCATTAAACTAGTGGATCGTGTCAAAAAATATATAATAGAAATGATGGCTTTGAGGTTATACCTCACCTAGTGCAAGTCCAACATCATCTCTTCATTGTCGTAGTTGTGCAACTGTCTTCTTATTGTACTGGGACTTGTGAATTTCACCTCCTAGTCTTCACCATGGACAGTAGGTTGACATTTTCCTTGTAGAGATAGACAAAAACCTCCACTCCTCTGTGGAAGTCCACCTAGACTACCTAGAACTTCTGTCATCCGAATAGAATTGATAGGAAGGAGTTGTCCCTCTCGTTAGTGTACTAGTCACCAACTTGCTCTCCCACAATTGTTCTGCCTTTTTTATCCCTCCCTTTATCAGGTAGGACTTGCTCAGGTTCTCTCTATTACCACCAACCAGAGAAGACAAACAATTGTTAGAGAAGCCTCCAGTACAACCCTATTTATAGGAGGGGTTTGGCTTAGGGTTCCCAGTCTGTTTGGGAGTGGAAGGGACTCAAATCTCAAATTTTGGGAACCTGTGAATGGAGAAATAGTCAGTTCACTAAGCTAACCGATCAGTTGGCATGTGAGTTGATAAGTTCACATAGTGAATCGATCATTTCGTCATGTTTCCTGATCGCATATGAATTGACAATTCTGATCCAATTAATGCATGACATGATGTCAGCACTACTCCTTGATGTAATCAAATCACACCTTTAACTGGGTTGTTCATCTCATGAACCAGTCATCTGACGACCACCAACCAATTGGTTCACTCAATGAACTGGTCCGTTGGAGCCCAGTTCATTTAGATATCAGTCAATTCAACATCCAATCAAACTGACACTCCAACCGGTCGTGTCATCACATGAGCTAATTGGTTGGGAGTTTAGTCAATCGATTTTTTGTTTGAATTGAATACTGAAACACTTTAAAAATCAATCTAATTATCATTCATGATCAAAACCCCTCTTCTAGGGCAGTTCCTATGTGTGTGACCATATAGGTCCTATAATACATTGGCAGTAAATGTCCATAACTAGTTATGACATCACAAGTAATGATCGGTGTCTGACCACACATCATTGCTACCCAAGTAAATGGAAAGTTGGAGAACAAATTCAACCTTCAATTTGTGTTTGGTGTTACAATGTTTGTATAGTTACTTTGTCATGGCCATATTGACTCAATATCACATATTGACTCACATGTGCATGGCCATGCATTTCTCAGTGTCACTCATCAAGAGGCCTAGCATATCATACTCCTATATGAGGGACAAATCCCAACTACGCCACTCACAATCAGTCATCATGTGTCACACTCACCCAAGCATCACCATTATGGCAACCTTATTTAGGATTACATTGGATGATGTCAAAGCATACCGAATGACATGTGATGAGTATAGTGACTTTAGGCCTAAGAACCAAAATCAGCACCAACACTATGAGAGTTGACTATGACTACCATTGTAATGGTTTCAATGTGTGAGTCTCACCGTGGGTCTACCCGATACAATGTTCTATAACATGTATCTATGTGCTTGGTTTGATATCACATATCATGATTAATAAGATTGTATCATCAACCAACACACACTCTAGTCTTATGTGTTATTTCTGCCTATCTGCCTTCCACAATAACGACCGACTAGGGACATAATGAGAATGTATATATTCCTAACACCCCTATGATCTCATTATTCAAGTCACATACTTGAAGACATACATCATTGAGTAATATCATTCTCTAAAAAATTTATTATGTTAAATCATTATCTCATTATTGAATAAAATAGAATAAATTGGAAGCTTGCCTTTATTATTAATCAAATCATTTACAAAATATGCTAGTACAATCATCATGTGATTACTCTCTAGGCACATATACCAACAAAATCCCACTTGCACTTAGAGACAATCACCTATAAGTCATATTCCAAGTGATCTAACATGTCCATCATGCTTCTGTTGTGAAAGTGCCTTTGTCAAGGGATCATCAACATTGTTCTCAGTTGGTACTCCGCAAATCTTCACATCTCCTCATTGTAAAATATCTCATATGAGATGGAACCCCTTTGTATATTCCTGGAATGCTGATGTGATATGGGTTCCTTATCTTGTGCAATATCTCCATTGTTGTTACAATATAGATTAATTGCTTTGTTGATGCTTGTAACAACCCCAAGTTCCAAAATGAAATTCTTGATCCATACAACCTCCTTTGTTGCATTCGATGCAACAATATACTTGACCTCTATTGTAGAATCAACAACCGTCTCTTGCTTAGAACTTTTCCACTTGACAACTTTGTTATTTAGGCAAAACATGAATCCTGATTGCAATATGTAATCATCTTTATCATATTGGAAGCTTGCATCGGTGTAACCCTTTACCACCAACTCTTCCTCTCTGCTGTAGATGAGGTATTGATCCTTAGTTCTTCCCAAGTACATAAGGATGTTCTTCATGGCTTTCTAGTGAGCATCACCTGGATCTAACTGATATATGCTTGTCATGCTCAAGGCATACGAGACATCATGATGGGCAAACAACATAGTATACATGATTGATCCAATTGCTGATGCATATGGAATCAAACTCAAACATTCCCTTTCTTCACAAGAACTAGTACACTGAGCTTTAGAGACAATAACTCCATGATGCATGGGAATGTTTCCTCTCTTTGAGCTCTCCATGTTGAACTTCTTCAACACTTTGTCAATGTGTGTGCTTTGACTTAGTCTGAGAAGCCTTCTACATCTATTTCTATAGATCTTGATCCCCAAGACATAGGATTCTTCTCCCAAGTCTTTCATACAAAACATAATTCCCATCCATGTCTTTACCTTTTGTAAAGTTGGGATGTCATTTCCCATCAACAATATGTCATCTACATACAATATGAGGAATGTCATTGTGATCCCACTAACTTTCTTGTACACACAAGGTTCATCTTAATTTTGACTAAAGAAAAACTCTTTGACTATCTTGTTAAACAAAGATCCCATATCTGAGATGCTTGATTCAATCCATAGATTAAACTTTGTAGCTTATATATTTTATCTACATCCTTTGAATTTATAAAACCCTCAAGCTGTGTCATGTGCACATCCTCGAGAAGATTCCCATTAAGGAATGTTGTTTTAACATCCATCTGCCAAATCCCATAGTCATGATAAGCTGCAATAGCAAGCATGATCCTAATGGACTTAACCATGGCCACTGGAGAAAAGGTTTCATCATAGTCAACACCTTGAATTTGTCTAAACCCTTTACAACCAATCTTCCCTTATAGATTTGTACTTTAGCATCCATTTTGGTCTTCTTCTTGAAGACCCACTAATACCCTATGGGTTTTACCCCTTCAGGTGGTTCCACCAATGTCCATACCTTGTTGTTATACATGGATTCCATCTCAAATCTCATGGCCTCAAGCCATTTGTGAGAATTTGGTCCCTCAATAGCTTCTACATAGGTAGTTGGCTCATTATCTATGACCAACTCACCGTCTTCTTGAGTAACAAGATAACCAAATCTTCTAGGCTCAAGGCGTGTCCTACTAGATCTATGAGGATCCTGTGTTACTTGTGGAATTTGAGATTCTACAATACTTTATGATTCTCTTTGTTCCTCTTGTACATATATTGGTTCTGTGGTTTCTTGTTGGTCTCGATCCTATTCGAGTTCTACTTTCCTTTCACTGATTCTTTTGAAAATAAATTCATTTTCTAGAAATACAACATCTCTAAAAACAATCATTTTTCTACTAGATAGGGAATAAAAGTAATATTCATTAGTGCCCTTAGGATATCCAAATATATAACATTTATCAGGTTTACGACCAAGGTTTTCAAGAAACATTTTCCTTATATAAGCTTCACATCCCTAGATCTTCATAAATGAAACATTGGGACGCTTCCCATATCATATCTCATATGGGATCTTTTGAACTGATTTAGATGATACTCGTTTAGTGTAGACGATGTGGTTCTAGATCATAACCCTAGAAGGTACTCAGAAGCTTAGCTAAACTCATCATTGATTGCACCATATCCAGTAATGTGCGATACCTTCTTTCTGATATGCCATTATGTTGAGGTGTTCCTGGTGCAGTCCACTAAGTTATGATCCCATGGGCTTGCAGAAGGTCCTCAAACTCTTGATTTAAGTATTCTCCACCTCAAACATAATGAAGTGCCTTAATACTTTTTCCACGGTTGTTATGTACTTCATTCATAAACTCCTTGAACATGTCAAGAGTTTTTGACTTATGTTTCATCAAGTAAACATAGTCGTACCTACTAAAATCATCAGTGAAGGTAGTGAAGTACTGATACCCACATCTAGTTGTTGTTTTAAAAGGCCCACATACATATGTATGTATGAGTCCTAATAAATCACTATCCCTCTCATTGTTACCAGGGAAATGGGTCTTATCCATCTTGCCCAACAAACAAGATTCACATGTCTCTATTGATTTGAAATCAAAAGAGCCGATATAACCATCTTTATGGAGTCTAGATATGAGATCCTCAATTATATGCCCTAGACGACAATGCCAAAGGTTTGCTTTGTTTGGTTTTTGAGTCTTAGTCTTTTGGTATTTATGTTATAAACATATGTTTTTAGAACTAGCAAATAAAGATCGTAAGACATTGGGGCACATCCGTAAAAGATCCCATCTTTATAAATAAATCAGAGTAGGGTGTTCGAGGGGTTTGGATTTGGATTCATAGATGTGCGGATAAGACTGATACCAGCTATTCTATAATATAATATAATATAATATGAGAGTAATCCCCCTTGACCATTCTTAATATGAAATTCATATGCATCCTTAACCATACAAGATACAAAAATGATGTTTATATTTAAGGAAGGTACATAATAGTAGTTTACGAACTCTATTAGAAGCCTTGTGGATAGAGATAAACTATATGTTCCAACTACATTGGTAACAATGCTTGTTCTATTTGCTACTCATAGTCCAACCTCTCCCTTTCCCAAAGGGCTACTTCTTTTTAGATCCTACATATTCAAGCATATGTGAGATCGACATCCATTATCGAGTACCCAAGATGAATAAGTAGATAAGTTTATCTCAACAACATATATTCCTGAGTGGAGATCTGTATCCCCATTTTCTTATTCTTGAATGCCTTCAAGTACAAAGGATAAGTTCCTCTTGTACTTTTCTTTCTGCTCATCTTGAGTATTAAAGATGTGGATTTATGCTTAGCCTCAAAACTCTTCATGGCCTTACTTTCCTTCTTGGACTCAACTCCACTGATCATTGTCATAGTTATGTCCTTCTTCATTCTTGCTTCGGCATGAATCATCATACCAAGAAAATCTAACTTTGGTTTGGCGTACTATTCAAGTGCAACACTCAACAAAGTGGCTATATGATTATGGAAATGATTTTAGAATTATATCTGTGGCCAACTCTTGGGTCAAAGAGAATCCTAGTTCTTCAAGATGATACACATGTACAACAATATAGAGCACATGGTCTAAGCTCATGTCATGCCCTAATGGAAAGAAGACACATATATCTCTCGATTTTCATATTGACTCTAAGAACATACTATAAGGTCCACTAAAAAAACAAAACATCAATAAGGCATGTTAACATTTGAACTAAAAGATGGATATAACACCTTATATCAATCCCTTAACTAACAACACATACGAATGGATCACATAGATCATACTTTTATATGAAAAATAAAGCATTACTAAGCCCTAAGACTCCACATTTACCATCCATTTCACAACGGGATTAACATATACATGAAAGTGACAAGAATCATTCATTGGTACATATTAACTCTGATATAGAAAATTTCCTACCACTATTCAAAACCCAAATAACTGATGTGCATCCTTATATTGAACCTAAAGATCAATCTTACAATGGAATATATCCTTAAAATTCTCATTAGAGATACAATCCTTAGATCAACATGTTTAAAGTTTCTTGACTATAGCCATTTCCATTAAATGGCTAATCACCATATATTAATTACTTCAAAACCAACTATGACCCTTGGCCATATCAAGTATTACTTAGAAAACCTCTACTTTGACACATTAATGAATATTTTATGAACCACTAAATGAGAAGAAAGAGTCTAAATTTAAACGAGTTCCACATCATTATCTAAACAAATCATGAACCAAGATTTCTTGGGGCGCTATGTTGTAATAATTAGTTAGGTTGAAACTTTGGTCCACGATATGAAGTGAACACTTATCATTTTCCTTTTTTAGAGATGTTAGGAGGCCCTCTTATGTATACTTCCCTCCTCTCACAGCCAAAACATGTTGACTGCAAGGTCTACCCTCTAGTTGCCAACCCTAATATAAGACGATTGAGCACCCATCTTATGTCCCTATGGGTGAGGTTGAAGGTCATCATAAGGGGATTAGGGTAGGTCCAAGGACCCTATTTTTCTTTAAGATGAAGTTTGGTCAGGTAATCACTAACTTGGTTAGCACCCCTTCTGCTGAAGAAAAAGTCTACCTTCTTAATCATTTTTTCTTTACATCTGATTCTAGAGAGGAAAAAAGAGTTAATTGGCCCAATTCCCTTAAACTAACTCAACATTGAATGGATTTATTTCTATCTCTTTCTATGATGACCCTATAGATCTTTAGACTATCCACCAAATCTATAGCTTCCTCAATGGCCACAAGATCCATAGCCACTACTGAGTATACCTTACACTTCCTCCACTTACCTAGAATCCAACTACCACTCACATGTTTGGCCACAATCGCAATAGATGATACCCCACGTCCCATTGGTGTGTATGCACATTGATCTTGATCCATCCCTCAGCCAAAGGGTTCCATAGTGCCACCTAGTTGTGGTGTCGCTAGCCCTAGTCTCAAACTCAAACCTTCCCTTGACCCTGATCATACTCTACATAGGGTTGAGTTGACTTTATGGAGTGAAAACCCTATCCTCAAACACCTTTAAGTTTCCGATACACTAGATGTTTCAAGTGATGGTCACATCTCTCCTCTTATGATCTTACTTGGCTTTCAACCACCTGTTCATTCACTCCTCAAGGTTCCCCTCAAAGAAACCCAAGGTACTTCCTTCCAACCTACTTAATCTCCAAGCCTCGAGTGCTCGAGGGAAGTCCCTCAATGCATGAAGATTGGATTTATCCTCCAAGTGACACCTAGGACATATTGTGTTCGTAATAATATGTCTATTATGCAGTCATTTGTTAGTAAGGATACCCCCCTAAAATCCATCCATGTGAACATCTTAATCTTTTTTGGGCATTCACCTTGCCATATCTTATCCCAGCAGCCTATTATCCCCCCTGTGTTATTAACCTTCAATAGGTTGTAAGCTGAGGCCATGGTGAAATGCCTTTTTGGAGCCCTCCTTGGACCAATTTTCATCCCACCCCTCCTGCATGGGTGTTATGACCTTCTTGATGATGGTGGTTCTTTACCCTTAATTCCCCAAGCACCTTCCACCTAGGGTTGTAAGCCCTTCTTGATGATGATGGTTGTAAGCCGAGACCATGGTGGTTCTTTAGGTTGTTCTTGTATTTTTATTAAGCATCTTCCACCCAGGGTAACCTTTCTATTACACTTAGTTCCCCAAGATTTTTTGCACATGAAGGCTTTGTTCCATAATCTCATCACCTTCACCTCAAGACCCCCTTCTATTTTATATGTACTTGTTGCATCCAAGGAAAGAAAACAGAGCAAATCTGTCATGTGTCCTCCCTCAAGATGAACTTCCTGACTGTGACATCCACCCTATCGCAAAGATTAAAAGTTTACTTCACATTTGCATGACAAAGGTAGGAATATCTATGAGTGTAGTCTTCGCAAGGTAGGCCCTCCCTATCAGGGATAGGGTACAAACCATCCAAGCATTGACCCTTCCTTTTACCTTCTTCAAGTATGATGCATAGGTCGATTTTAGCACTGTGTTGTGAAGGATCGATACTCCTAGATGTCTTCCCAGATTATTAGGTCTTTTAATCCCCCTCAAATTACATATATCTCTTTGACATTGCTTGGAAACCCCTCTCAAGAAAAATATGCAAGATTTCTCGATTGACACTTCCTGACATAGAACAAAACAAGTTTCTTAAGGCAAATGAGGATGTTCCCAATCTGGTTTATTGAAGCTTTGGTGAAGAAGATGATGTTTTTCACATAGGAAAAATGTGATATGATAGGGTCGTTTCTAGAAATCTTCACAACCTTCCACCACCATTCTCAGACCTCCTACCCAATCACTTGGCTGAGTCTTTCCATAGATATGACAAATAGATATGGCGAGATGGGATCACCTTGTCTCAGGTCCTGATTTGCCTTGAACGGAGGCAAATGGTTACCATCCTAGATAATGGACATATCTTCTTGTGTGATGGAATTCAACACATAATTGATAATGTTCCCAGACCACTTGGACTTTAATATTGTATCTCGGACAAACTCCCGATTCATCTTATCATAAGCTTTGGAAAGGTATATTTTGATTACCATTATAGGCATGGCCTTCTTCTTACGCATGTTGTGAGACAACTCCTGTACAAGAATAATATTAGGCTTGAAGTACTCTAGATCAAAGATATCCTATTGTTCATATGCTTTTTCAGTCTCTCCGCCACCACTTTTGACATGAGATTGAGTATCATGTTATTTTGAGGAATGGGATGGAATTGGTTGCATTGTTGAGGCACTTGGGACTTAGGAATGAGAACAAGGGATGCACCATAGAGATTTCTGTCCAATTTTACTTCAGATAGAGATGCTTTGAACTTCTTCATCATAGAGGGTGAAATGATATTCAAGTTCTATTTGAGAAAGAGTGTGTCAACTCCATCTAGCCCTATAGGCTCATAAGAATTAGTCTTATGTAGCACCCCAAGCATTTCTTCATCTAGACACAATGTTCTAATAGAAATATACAAACACAACCTTTAGGTTTTGAACTATCCTGGGTAGGCTCAGATGTCAGTGATACTCAGAGTGAAATTGGTAGTGAAAAGGATTTTGAAGTAATTCAAAATTAAATTGTTTATCTTAATTTTTTTGTCAAACCAAACCCCTTTGTCATTTTTCAGCAAAGCGTTCTTATTTCTCCTTACCCTCTAGTTCACAAATGCCTAGTAGAACTTCATATAGTCATCACCATTTAACCAGTTTTGATGATTTTTTTGTTTTCAGTCAGTTTCTTCTTTCCTGAGGATGCTCTCTTGTTCCCCGAACAGACTGTGGTAAAGATTTTCCTGCGACTCATCATAACTCACTACCATGGCTTGTTAATTGTTAGCAATTTTATCAATGATCTCTTCTATCATTCTATGCATAAATCCTTCCACTTTCCAGCACCATTTAAAGATAGGAACACCCTATCTAAATGTCTTCTCAGGTGACCATGTTTGTAAGTGAAAGGAAGCCCTTCAAATTTCAGGTCAGTAGCCCATCTTCGAACAGAGTTGTAGCAAACATCATAGATTCATTGTGGTCAAAGAGGTGGTTGTCGTGCTTCTCAACATGATTTAATATCATATTGTAGTTACCAACTGTAATCCATGGATCCTTGACCAAATCTCCCAATTTCACCAGGTGGTCCCAAAGAAGCCACCTAAAGATGATGTGCGGACTAGCATAGACAAATGTGTAGAACATGAAATTATTTACTTTGTAGTGTATAAACTTTCACTGAATCTTTAGAATCTCAATGATATTTTCAAATGAGTTCCATAATAACCAAATGCCTCCTGCCAAACCTTAGGCCTCAACCCAATGATAGTTGTGGAAGCAAATCAAAGGGATGACTGTATCTTCCACCTCCCCACTGATTTTAGGCTCCAATATAACCACAATTTTGGTTGTTCTTCTATCTAATATACTCCTTGAGTACATTATGAACATCTTCACTGCATGCCCCTAACATATTCTAGACTATTGTGTTCATCTGATAATTGTGTAAAGGAGAAGTAAAATCAATCCACACTAAGACGTCAAACCCAACCACCCTACACATGAGCCCCTCATCCATCAGATGGAGTGCTTTCCCCTCCATCAACTTTCTGTACTTGCTTCTAGTGAAGAAGATTTTTACATGTGGTATATCAGGTATCATGGTGGGAGTTTTAAGTGGGGGGTCTTGAGAAGATGGTGATGTCATGATAGCCTCCACTTTAATGGAGTGTGATGAAGCCTCCTACTCTAGGTTCACCATACCCTCCTCTTGTCCACCTTTAAGAACTTAAGTTGTTCCATCCCCCATGATAACCTCATTCACCTCTAGGTTTACCACAATATTCGATGGGGAGGTCTTCTTGTTGCTGCCAGTACCTTTTTTATTATCTATCTCGATTTCTCTTTTTGAGATATCATTAAGAAGCTTCCTGATACTCTCATTTATCTATGTCTCCTTCAATTTCTTCCACACCTTGGCCATCTATGTACTTGGTGTCCTTTCAATGATGTTACCCTCAGGTAAAACTTCAACCACTTCCTCCTCAACCTCCTTCTCCAATGCTTTGTATTTATTACCACTCTTTCATGTACCCTTACTGTTCCCTCCACTGTCTTTGACTGGACTTTTCCTGTGTGTCTGTATAGTCCTTACATACACTATTTTTCACTTTCCCTACACCTCACACCACTTCACTCCAACCTTCTCCTCATCTATGCTTTCCTCTTTCTCTACCATCTTCTCATGAGTATTTCCCTTCTAGCATTTTATCTAACATGTGCCTAATTAAGCAACATACTAAGCACATGCATGGTGGAACCCAGTACTCGAGGTTGTAGTCTAGTCCATTGATGATGAAGGTAGGGATGATATGTTGGGATGTATTCACTTCCACTACTATCCTAACATACATGCTTTGATGTCTCAACTTATAGTCATTGACCTTCACAAGATCACCTAGGGATGCAACCACAATCTTGAAGAAAACCCTGGCATAGAGGTGGAGTGGTAGATTAAGTATTTATCACCTAGTCGTGATATGATTTGATAGATTGTTACATGTATGGAAGAGAGCATCCTGTTGCCACACTATCAAGAAACTTTTAATGATTGACCATGATCCTCTAATACATGTCATTCATGAACCAAAAAGTAGGGTCTTAATCCTAGAATTTAAACCTTCCAAGTGTAAAAAGGTTCGATCCACAAATAACATTTTAAATATTGAAGCCCAACCCAAAAGACTTTTGAACAAGATTGCAGAAAGTAAAATCCAGAGTTTCATGGTTTGTTGATTATACTAAACCAATGAAGCAAAATTGTAATAAAATAAAGTTATGCTAAGACCTAGTAAAATAAATTTATGCTAAGGACAAAGAAAGGAGTTTTACTTAGAACAATAAAAGAGAGTTATTTAAGAATAAGAACTAAATTGCAAGTAAGAAAAAAAAGGTGATTGAAATAAAGTGACTGAAGAAAATGAGATTGAATCAGAATGAATCATATCAAACCTATGGGTTTTACCACTACAACCAAAATGAAACAAGATCAAATGATTCCATATGACAGGACGATATAGAAGCAGACATGTAAAAACATTTGTGAATGAATCTGCAAAAGAGGAAGTCCATCTGGACCCATTGGTCCTGGCATCCATAGTTCCTAGTCCAATCATCCCAATAAGGATATTTTCACCATCCGATGAAGATCCTTATGTAATAGATTTGGTTGTTTAGAGCCTTAGGTTTTGCAGTCACATCCCCCAAGACTAACGTACGATAAAAGTGAGAGATCAAGTCCTTGAAACTGGCAATTATCCAAACCAAAAACCATCTATGGAATAAAATCATATAGGGAATCGGCTCTGATTTACACTATGACCATGGGGCTACTCCCCACACCTTGATATAAAGAACTACTAGGTTCCATAAATGGAATAAGGGAAATGAAGTAAGAAAGGGAGCGGGCAATAGACTAATATAAAAGTGAAGAATCCCCAAGGAGATTTTATCTAGTGATAATTAAATGGATATCCTACTTAGTTCCTTATTCCCATTGAAAAATAAGAGCAAAAGAACAAGAAATAGATCTTGAGAACAAAAACCAATTTTGTTGAAGAACTCAAGGATTACACATGTAAGAATTGAAATAACAATTATCAAAAGTAAATTGTGAGTAAAAAGAGTAGGATCTCCTTCTTTGTGGAGTCGCCCCTCCTTTTATAGTGGAAGGATGGGTGGAAACCCTAAGAGACTACTAAAATTTGTTGTCTATGTGTTGAAAGCCAATCATCTTGCAAGATGAACTAGGCAGTTGGCTGCTGACGTGGCATGGTTATTTCGATAGCGAGTCAAACCCTAGTAAAAATGGTGGCGGCACCTTGGAATCCAATCTTGGCCTTGAAGAAATCTCTAAACTAGCCGTCTACAATATGAGATGGTCGGTTGGCAATTGAATGTGTGTTGCCAAGGGAGAAACCCTAATGTGTATTGGCAGCACCTTGCTTGAGGGGACTTGGTCATTAGGCAGCCTGAGACGAGCTTCTCAGTATATCTGACGACCGTTTGGAGGCTCTAAGATGAGCATTTGGGACTTCCAAATGCTCACTTCACGGATGAGATAGTTCGTTTAGGCCGAGGGGTGAAGCACAAGTTCTGGGCCAATGAGACGCTCATTTAGGCCTAAACTGCAAAATCTTTTGTGACTGAAATGACTATTTTGGTGTGTGAGATGGTCAACACATGTACTGAGAGGTTGAAAATTAGGTCTTGATGGTGAAAGCTAAAAAACATGAAGGTAAAGGATAAGAATTTGCATTATTAGTCTAGAATTAGACAAATTGCATTTTATTCTAAAAAATTAGTAAAAAGAGATAAGTTCTAAGCAAAAAGACTATGACAGATATATAAAAATAGGGATGAATGTACATTCATCAAAATAACCCAGACTTAAATCTTTGCTTGTCCTCAATTCAATAAAATCACAAATAAATACAATGTGTCCTAGTAACATGGTTATCATCTCCCTCATAGTCATCACTTTGTTCCTTACCTCCAAATTTGGCAAGCAACCCAATCTCCTAGAACCACATAACACAAAATTCAATATTTTCTATCAAAATAAATTTCATATCTTGTTTCAAAATCAAGACTTCATAGAAAATAGGCTTCATCTTACTTCTTCTTTGACACTCCCATTTTTCTTTCCTTTTGTGAGTTTTTGCACAGGAACATGATGAAGGAGGTGTCGAATAAGATGATTCCTCCTATATTCCACTCCTGATATATTTTTGTATGGACTTGTGGTTACATTGACCACAATGTTTTGTTTACTCTTTGGCATCTTTTGATGGTACGTCCCTTCTGAGGGGTATGGAAGAATTGAGGTGGGGCACATGCCACCTCAGACGTAGATTTTTATCTGAAGGTGATTCTTTACTTTTTTCTTTGAGAGAGAAGGAGGGGGGCAGTTCCCATACTTATAAACTTCACTTTTTTTTTCAAGGAGTGTCATTACATCAGATTGATTTTTCCTATTAATCACACTATACAAGATTTATGAAAATTTAATCCATAATGTAAAAATAGAGAAAATTTGTGTTTAGTTCTTATCGATTCCATACATCTTGTCAACATTTCAGTCATGGCAATTTGTAATTTTTTTGCAAAGTAGCATTTACTGAATTCAAAGGGGTATAATGATTACAATATCTATTCACTGTGGCCGACTAGATAAATGCCATTTTGCAAACTAAGGAAAATAAAAGCATGACCCACTAGATAAAGGCCATAAAAAATGAAGCAAAGGAAATTCAAAAGCAACTACATGTAGAAATAAAAGAAAAAGATAATGCAAAAGGGAAATATAAGGGGGTGGAATAAGAACAAACCACCCACCTCCACCCTAGATATAGAATTTTGGATGAGAGGAAGATGGAGGGTTTTAGTAGTAAGTCCCCCAGTATGGGGAGTTGGGGTCAGGGTAGACCTGATGGGCCCCATACTCCTCATAAGGCGGTCGAATGGAAGTGTAGTGGTACATATCCACATGCCAACAATCCTAGAGAGCTGCATGAGATACATGTGGTTGAGTTGGTGTCCCTGGAGCTGCTGCTCATGCTAGATCTCATCAAGATAATCCCAGATCTAGTAAAATCCATAGGGCTCATATGGGTCCTCTTCATTGCCATTGAAGGTGGAGAAGGAGGTCCAATCACATCATCATGTGCCTCTAATGAGACCCTTCTAATGTAGGCAATAGGCTGGGGGATGTCTTCTAGGTTGAGGTGCTCCAGAAGGAAACATTGGATGTGCCCCGACAGGTTGGTCAAATCACACACCAGATTTGTAGCTGCAAATGTAGCATGCTCGGGAAGCTCGAGGTTGAGGGTAATACCTTTGAACATCAAGTAATAGAAATCCCTCGCTCTGTAGTAGATGAACTTGCAGTCATTCAAATATGCAAAATCAATCAGGTGTTTCCCATGCTCCAGTGGAGGGAAAGATATATGAGTGTAACCTAAGAATGTAGCTACAGAGGTAACAATGTGGCCAATGCAGAATGAGGAAGATGTGATGTGGATGGCCTAAAAGTTAAGATGGGACATCATAACATTTTCCTAGTAGAAAGGCTCATTGTGCAAAAGACACGATAGGGTATAGAGATCGATGTGAGTGACTACGCCTTGTGTATCTTCCCTACTAAATATAGTGCAGGCTAAGATGCAGTGAAGATAGTAAATGATGGGGTTGTTGATATAGGAGGCCTTGGGGCCAATGAGTAACTTGGACGGAAGTCCCGTGGTCTGCCGAGAACTTCTTCATGTTGTAGTTGTCTAGGTAATCGTCATGGCATCGACCCATACAGTGAGAAAGCTAATCAAATTCACCATCCTCAAGGATGATAGAGGTGAGATGTCTGGCCCAGATCTCCAATTCTTTACCAAATATCCTAACTTTGCAACTGAAATTCCCTTGTGAGCAGTGGAAACATCCAAAAGTGGACATGAACTTCAGAGTGAGATTGTTTTATATCAGACATATGCAATAAGAGAATGTTAGTATATGGTTGCGCCAGAGAATGTTATCAACTATGTCCTTTATGTCAGGGGTAGAAAGGGTGGTGCCATAGTCCAATCTAGGGAGTGAGACGCCAATGTAGGATAAACACTCAAATCACACAGAGTGTTGGTCACTGATGAACTGGGCGTAGCTACCTAGGAGCGGAGCTACGTGATACGGTCGAGGTGTAATAGAATCTGGATCTATTGGTATGTATTCCTAGAGAGTGAATCGTATGATGATTGAAATGACATAACTTGTAAATGATTTGATTATTTATAAAGGCAAGCTTCCAATTTATTCTATGTATTCAGATTTTGAGATAATGAAATAACATAATAAATGTCTAGAGGATGATATTACTCAATGACGTATGTCTTCAAGTAGGTGCCTTGAAAGAATGAGATCATAAACATATTAAGAGTATGTACATTATCATTATGTCCTTGGTCATTTTTTATTATGGAAGGTAAATAGATAGTAATAACACATAAGATGAGATTGTGAGTTGGTTGATGACAAAATATCATTAGTCATGACATGGATATATCAAACCAAGCGCACAGATACATGTTAGAGAACTGTGTATTGGATAGACTCACCATAAGAGTAATACATGGAAACCTTAACTAGATAAGTTAGAATCACATCTTATAGTGATGATTATATTTGTGGTTCTTAGACCTAAAATCACTACACTCATCACATGTTGTTCGGTATGCATTGACATCATCAAAAGCAATCCTGAAACATGGGTTGTTATAGAGGTGATAATTGGCTGACTGTGACACATGGGGATTGACTGTGAGTGATAGAGATGGGATTTGTCCCTCCTATATGATTATGATATCCTAGGCCTCTTGATTAGTGATACTGTAAATACATGGCCATGTACGCGTGAGTCAATATGTGATATTGAGCTTATATATATCTCAGACAATCTTCTTTGGTTCAAGAAACAAGATTTAATAATAATGAGGATGATTGATCCATGCCTCTAGTTCAATGTAGATATCAATGACAAAGGAACTATACAAACACCGTAACACCATACATAGATTGTAGGTTGAAGTTGTTCTCCAACTTTCCATTTACTCAGGTACAATAATGAGTGACTAGGCACCACTCATTGCTTGTGAAGTCATAAGTCATTATGGACATTCACTGCCAACGTAATATGGGACCTAAAGGGTTACACACGTAGGAACTCATTTAGAAGAGGAGTTTGATCTTGAATGATGATTGAATCGATTACTAAAGTGCTTAGGTAATTCAATTCATGCAACAAGTTAGCTGATTGGACTACCAAACGATCAGTTCAAGTGTTGAGATAGTCATTTGTTAAAAATTTGTTTAACCAATAATTTGAATCCCTCTATCTTGGTAGTGTTAAAGAGATAGATGTTCATTTTTTTTAGTGGCAGGGATCATACATATAATATGTCCAAAAGAAAAATCATCTCACTTTTAATAAAGGTGAACCAAAGGTTCTACACCATAGACCCAAAGGCAACAAAGAAAAGCAACATACTTGATATTAAACTACCATAAACTAATTATCTATTTTTATTTAAGAAAATCTCATGAAATTGTGATTTGGTGAAGCATGTTTTTTATTAGAAGCAAAAACAACCATTCAAATTCTTTATTTTGGAGAGTACAAAACATGATATGCATTAGAAAAGTAACCGACAAGAACCATTATAGATTGTGTATATAATGGATTTCCATAATATTCATAAATAAGGAATTTTACATCATGAAATAAAATAGAAAATTAGTACTATGAGATAAATGCATAATCTGAAATTTATAAATGATAGACCATGTAAATGTTGATCCACCATAAAACCTTTCAAAAATGTAGATGTATTATCTACCTTGGCTAGTCTTTCTGAAGCTAGTTACCTTTGGACTTCTCATACCCAGTCGCAAATAAATAGGAACCTAACATTAGCGTAAGTGGATTTAAATTATTTAAAACAAAAAGTAACAAAATAACAAAAGACTAAAGATATAAGTTGAACTAAACATATTTTAATCACAACTTTATCATTTTGTGGACAATATATTAAAATAAGTCTTCTTCTATGGTGCAAATCACCTTTGGTGAACAATATGTCCTCTGTGGCATGAATTTCCTTCTATTAACATTGAAGTTTCTTCTATGATACACAATGCCTTATATTTTTTGTTCCAAAGAACTTACATTATTTGAGGATTTATTATATAAAATGATATGTATGTTCTTGTGTCTTTTACTATTCTATTTCTAATATTATTTTCATTTTTGTTTATGTTTCTATTTTTTTATCTATTTTTCATGCAATTGAGATATAACAAAACTAGTATCTATCAAAAATTCCGAATTCTATATAATAAGGAACTAAATTGTCACAAATATGTTCTAATATTTCTATCGCAAATTCTAATAGTTCTATTTTGAATTGACAATAAATATTTATGGAAAAGATAAAATGCTTAAAATATTGATGTGATATTATATGAATATAAAGTCTACATGCAGTTTAGTAATTGCATAGGAAGAAACTATTAAGACTGGGAAATTTCGACTAGTAGTCTAAATATGATGAAGGGACATAATTCAAAGGGCATATCCCACTTACCTTTACTATAGGTAGCCCTTACTAGTAGTTGATATAGAGAGACTAAATCTCTATATAGTATTGATGAGTCTCCATTAGATTCCTATACTACTTGTTATAATGAAACACTAGGTGTACTTAAGGTGTATGTAAGATCAATTCCTACTAGAGTTCATTAATAAGATTACCATATACGTTGGCATATTGTCCTTAAAAAATAGTTTAAGGAATATCTGAAATTTTTGAGATCATATTGTGCATCATCAATTTCTAGATAGAAAAAAAAAACTAAATGTAAATACACATACATGTACATCCATATATCAAGAAAAGAATATGACTATATAGATTCAAATACCTCTTAGTTAAGAGAAACATTAGCCCATACTTTTGAGTAATACTTTTTTTATTATGTTAGGAATAGAGAGTAGCATGATTATAATCAAGTTCATTGATCAGTTGACACTCATATGTTACATACCTTAGTATTAATCACAAAAAATATACTTAAAAGTCACTTATGTACATAAAATCACATATGAGTGTATATATTTATGAGACTTCTCAAAAATCTCACTGTTAGTTATTACAACATATATTAGGTTCATATTAAAGCTTTAGACCAATTAATGGTCAAACCCAACTTAAAAAAGGTTATAAACCATCATATAGGTTTATATCAATAAACATGTTAAAATGTCTCATAATCATGATCAAATATTTTAACTAACTTGAAAATGTCAAACTACAACTATTATAAAATATTCAACAATTGCTAAAGCGTTTTGCTATTTTTAGTGGGAAAAAATTGAAATGTGATACATTTTACTAGATAAAGTGTAATAATTATCAAACAACCAAAATACCCTTCACATCAATTTTCATATTATAATGGAAATATTAATATTTATATAATAAAATTGTTTTCTAAAATTGGAGTTTTTTTTAATATTATGTTATATTTTTACCACATTTTTTCATTTTAGATCTGGCGGTCCAGATCTTGATCGTCACTTCAATTTCTTTTCTCCTATTTCCCTATACATATGGAACTTTGTTGGGATCTTACTTAGTAATTCTACATATTCAATTGAGGATCCCCATTACTCTTCTCCTTCTTCCACTTTAACTCGTGTAATGGATTCCATTCCCTTTGCAAAATAGAGTGTTGTTTCTTGTGGTACTCCAGACACCACATCTAGTTGGGTTGGGGTCCTCAATGAATGATTAATGCTATTTGGATGTGCCTCCCATCAACACACCTTTAGGCCACATAGCATCCCAGTTTGTAGACGTAAAAGAAGTCAACAATTGGTTGTCCCTCAGCAACAACCCTTGCCTCACTGGATTAGTCGTGCGTGTAGGGGAAGTGTCTTCTGCACAACAACCATCATCCTTGTCTACTGAGATACTTAGGGTAGATTCAAAGAACCGTACAACCTCCCCCTTCCAATTTTGAAAGTCCATGTGACAGGCAAGGAGAAAGCATGACTTCTCTTTAGACACTACACCTAGGACAAAATTTTGAGGACAAAATTTCTATAAGAGGGGAAGGATGTTATAACCCCAATTTTTGGGTGCAAGTGGTGAGAAATATAATTTCTCATATTAAAATTGTTTGAACAAATAATCATATATTGGGTTGAGAAAATTGGATTTCGTTTAAAATAGCCTTGTTATTTGATTTGTGGGCTTTATTGGCTATTGGGCCCAATAACAAGGAAATAATAAAGAAAATTCAATTAGTGAATGAATAATTGATAAAGGAAATATGTGGAAACCTCTAGAAGGCAAATCCAAAGAGGATTTCGTGCCTCTTGGGTTCCAAGGAGTACAAAGTTGCATAAAGAAAGCAATAAGAAAAGGAAAGATTAATTAAGTATTTCTTTATTAAGAAAGAAATTGGAAATAATGTTAATATGTGGAACACAAGTGAAAAGAGATATAATTGAGTTATCCTTTGTGGAATTTTGTATTCCAAGGATTACTAATGATAAAAGGAATACCAATGAGGAAAATAAAAGAGAAATAAAAAGAAATCCTCAAAAAAGAGATATTTTAATAAGAAATATACATAATAATGAAGAATGATGCATGTAGATACATCTAGAAGGATAATGAGTGTCCAATAGAAAGGATTTCGAAATAATGGAGTATATTGGGATCCAAGGAGTCCCAATAAAGAGGAAAGAAAGAGAAAATACTAAAAAGGCAAAATAAGATGATAATATAATGCATTATTAATGAATTATGAGGTATTGCTAAAAAGAAAGTAATTTTGATTAAAGGAAAACTTAATTTCATGTCTAAGAGTTAAAAGTCAAAAAATGAAGAGAGTAGGTGAAAGGAATCTTGAATTCCTAATACCTAATGGAAATATATACTTGAAGAGAGGAAAAGATACTTCAAAAGTAAGGAAACTCTCTTTCCTATAAGGAGATACCTTGTTTGCTTTGTGGGCAAGAAATCTAAGGCATGGATACTCCCCTATAAAAGGGGTAGACCCTTTGGGACGAGTTCCAGAGAGATTCTACGCCTCCCACTCTCTTCATCACCTTCTTCTTGTTTCTCACACGTGAAACCCTAACTGAGAGAGAGAGAGAGAAGCCCTGGAAGCAGACCAGGGACTGATAAGTCGTCTTGTTGGGAGCAGGAACTTTCCTCGACAATCCAGTGCGATCCGACATTCCCCTGGGTGCTCGAACCTTCACATCCACATGCAGAAGGGTTGGCCGCGGTTTGCAGGTCGCCGGCCTGAGCCGTTCGCTTTGGCCACGATCGAGGGCCTAGCCGAGCACGGGGAGGTGCGGCGGAGGCGGGGGGACCGCCCCTGATGGTTTTCGGGGTCGGGAGAGGACACTGGGGCGTTGTCTGATCGCTGCTGGAGCGGCGTCCTAGGGTTCGCGGAGGTTGAAGACAACCAACTCGCGTCGGACGAGTTTGCCCCTTGGCGTATCAAAGGACCAACAACTCAAGTGGGGGCAAAAGGGTCATTCAGTTATATTTTGCAGAGCCCAGCAATGTTGCATGGGTTTGGTGACGTAGCGGCCTGCTATTGGTCCGGGTAAGTGAAATATTACAAAAATCATAACTTTTAATTGGTAGCTCCGATGAGAACATATGATACATGAATTTTGATAAGAAAAATGCAAGGAATCCATTAAAAATAGTTTCATAGCCTGAATATGATCATAGTTCGAAATATAGTGTAAATTATCATCTTTAATGAATTAAAGATTAAGAAATCCTATTTTGATATGATTAATGTGTTTAAAAGGGTTTATTGGATTTTAGAGTTGATGTTAATCTATTAAATGTAAAAAGGTACATAATGTTCAAAAAGGAAGAGCTTTGCACATGATTAGTCTAATTTAGAGTTTATATGGTTGAAATTGGAAAAGTACATAAAGTTATCATCTTTAATGATTTAACTAAGGAAAAACCCTTAGATTTGATGATAGATGGATAATTCAAGCTGATATTAACATGTTGTTAATAAAAGTGAAAATAGGATTTAAAAAGATAATCTTTTTATATAGTTGGTTTAATTTAGGGTTCTATGTACATGAATATGCCTTAATGGGATTAGAAACCCTAATTTATGTTGATATGAATTCTAATGGTTTTAATTGTACAAATCAAAGAATAAAATATAGATATGATGATTCGAAGATAAATTGAGTACCAAAGATCTTTAATGTGAATTATTTGGATAATTAGTGTTTCCTAGTGTATAAAAGTGGAATAGTGATAAATAAGGTTCATATATGTGAGTTGAACTATAATGAAATATGATCTGTCAATTTGGAAGAAACTGAAGATAATAATTAGTCTTAATGTTTTGGATATGACCTAAAAGGATAAAGATAATAGTTTTAGCATTAAAAGTGATAAATGCATAATGAAAGCTAAAACCCTAAAGGATGACCTAGAAATCTTAAAGTGGAATCCAAGTAAATCTTGAGGAGGTTTGGAATAAAACAATGACACTTGGATGTTATGCATTATTTTCAGGATATTGTTGATTGCTTGTTAATTGTGTTGAATGTTAATGCATGGACATCAAGTTACTATGGATCAGGTATGTGGTTACGCTTATGACTATACCGAATAGTTTCCTGAAGATTTTATCGACGTTTCCCTCAATGCACGAATTAACTGTTGGATGTCTATTTATTTCATGCAATTATAAAGTGACTATGAATATCACTATAAATGAGTATATATAACTGGCTAGATCCGGGTCCACCTCTGTTACTTTGAAAAGGCTAAAAAAAGGGGTAATTGTTACAACCCCAGTTTTGGGTTCATTTGCTGAGAAATATAATTTCTCATATTAAAGAATAAATGATATAATGGATTTTGTTTACAATAGCCTTGTTGTTTGAATTGCGGGCTTTATTGGCTATTGGGCCCAATAACAAGGATATTCAATTAATTAATGGATAATTGAGAATTTGAGATAAGAAAGGTGTGGAAACCTCTAGAAGGCAAATCCAAAGAGGATTTCGTGCCTCTTAGATTCCTTGGGTTCCAAGGAGTCCAAAGTTGCAAAGAAAAGGCAATAAGAAAGGAAAATATCAATTAAGTATTTCCTTGTTAATAAAGCAATTGAAAACATTGATGAAATGTGGAAAATTATGTGAAAGAGGTATATTTGGGTAATCCTTAGTGGAATTTCGTATCCCAATAATTTCTAATGATAAAAGGAATTTCGAAATAATAGAATTTCTTGGGATCCAAGGAGTCCCAATGAATTATAAGAAATAGAAAATACAAAGTAAAAGGATAATGTGATATATATTTAATGACTTTTGGTATTATATAAAAAAAAGGGAAATACTTTTGTTATAAGGAAGTAATTTTCTTGACTAATGAATTAAAAACCAAACTCAAAGAAGATAAAGGAGATAAA
Organism: Alisma plantago-aquatica; assembly: GCA_963693085.1. NCBI lineage: Eukaryota > Viridiplantae > Streptophyta > Magnoliopsida > Alismatales > Alismataceae > Alisma > Alisma plantago-aquatica. Next base: position 323,946,111 of record OY856411.1, on the reverse strand, counting down.
TTTTGTCTTTCCTAATGACTTTTTGATACTTTCCATCCACAAGAATCGTGGGTATGATCAACCGACCACTCTCCCTCTATTGCTATTCCCCTTCGTGGGAACCGGTAGGGTTTCCATAAGAGGTGTATATAAGGCAATGTACAGAGAGCCCTCGCCACCAATGAACGCAGCCTCGATAACCCAGGGTGATCCCTGTGAAGGGTTCTTGTTCCTCCATGTGTAGCCGAGATCTAGACAAAGGTCAGGAAGAAGGGTCGGGCTGAAGTCCAAGGAAGGCCAACGGAGATGTGAAACAGTGGGCAGACCTTCTCTACGACCTATGTAGCAGTATCACTACACCCCCGCAGACCCAAGGAGTCCAAGAAACGACAACGTCATAGGAGTATCTATAGGAAGGAGAGGTCGGCACTCTTGGTTGCAGAGAAGGCGGGCGCCGGGAACAGCCTACGGAGGTGCATGCACGACTGCGCCAACGGTGCCCTTGACATGGATGCTTGGCGTGAGGGGATAGTTTCCTCGCCGAGGATGGCGCCCAGGATCCCGCCGTCCATACACACCAACGCAGAGGCATACACACATGTTAGAAGATGAGAGAGAGAGAGAGAGTTCAACAGATGAGGGATATGGAGGCAAGCCGGAGGTGACGTTTGCGGCGAACCCTGGTGTTCGGTAAGAGGAGCCGGGGTTGGCAACGGTGCTGGGCGTCGGCAATAGCGCTGGGTGTCAGCAACGGTGATGGGCGACATGTCAACATCACACACAGAAACGCGAAGACGAAGGGAGTTGGCGGTTTTACCTTGCTGTCCCTGAACTTGTGTCTGCACCCGTCGACGTGCAGAGGTCGGCACAATGGAAAAGGAGCGTCGTCGGCTTGGGTAGTGTTGGGCTACAGCCGAGGAGGTCTTGGAGTCTATAGGGACCCATGGAAGGGTCTGGGATCTGCAATAGCTGTGCAAGGACGGAGGGAGAGGAACCCCCTCCCCCGCGGTTGTGGACGCTCCAGGCGGACGAGATCCTCCTTCCGCGAGGAAGGAGAAGGGTCAAGACGAAAAGACTAGTATGCCCCCCTGGCGCATGTTCAAGGAAGAGGGCAGAGGGGTCTTTTGCCTCACTCTTAAGAGCCGACCAAAAACGAAGAATATATAAAGGTAATATGCTGACGTGGCGTTCTCTAATTGGCCAATAATGATCTATCTTGTAAAATCTATAGTTAATTATTGGTAACTCTGTTCGTAATAAGTTATATATGAAACTTGCTCAGAAAAACGAGAGGAATACAAATAAAATTCTATTAGAAGTTGATAATTCTTTCTTTTCTAAAAGTATACATGTGTTAATGTGATTAGAATAAAGGGAAAAACTTAATTTACCTTAGTCTGATGCTTAATTAGGTATATTCGGTTATGATATGTTAATACTTGATCTTGATATGTCTAACAAGGAAAACCTTGATGATGATGGATAATGGATGATTCCGGAATAATAATCTCATATATGTTGTTTTAGGGTTTGAAACCAATGTAGACATCATGATATATTACTAATGGTAGTAATGTGATATAGGTATCATGAGTAGTCTTATATGTTTAAGATGTTGATTAGGGTTTCATCTAATATGTATAATGGTATTTGTAAGCTTAGAAACCATAATATGATGGAATTAGGGTTTGTAAGCCTAATCCCTAATCCAAACATGAGATAACCCTAAACCCTAGTTTAGGAGCGCATCTACCTCTGAGTAATGTAATGCGAATACATGGTGACACATATGTAGTATGCTTGTTTCAGATTATGTTGGTTGAATGCTTGTTGCTTGGATGTTTGGATACACTCTTAAAGTACATGTGACATATTCCACATGGTTTCTGCAATGGCAACAGGTATGTGGTTACTTATGAATAACCGCTTAGTTTTCCGATGGTTTCTCGGACGTTTAATCGCATTGAATGCAACTAAACTGCTTGGATGTTCATATTGCAATTATAAAGTGACTATGACTATCACTTAATGTATATGCCTATAAACTCAGATCCTGGTTCTCTCTGTGGCATAATACTTAACCTAGTATATGGCTGCCTAAGGGTATGTCCATCAGGTCTATGGATGACCTAGTACATGGCTACCTATTGGGTAGGTCCATCAGGTCTATGGACGACCTAGTACATGGATACCTATTGGGTAGGTCCATCAGGTCTATGGATGACTTAGTACATGGCTACCATGGAGGTAGGACCATCAAGTCACATTGAGTTAGATATTGGGCTACCTTCGGGTAGTGACGTGCGACTCTATTACCTAAAAGAGAGGTGAAATCTATGTCCACTGCAGGGACAGCCCAGAGTTTGAGAATATGTATGGATTGAGTTGTATGGATTAAAATGTAATCTTGATTGTTAAATGATTAATTGAATGATTATATTGTTAACGTAGTTGAGCATTATCTGTTTCCTCCACATGCCAGCTTCAGTTGACCGACGTTTTGTTTGTCGGCGTTTTAGGTACAATGAAAAGAACAAATAGTAAAGCTACACCTTGTGAATTCAAGAATTAAAGAACAAGGAGGAACTAGTTAGAATAGTTCAGCTAAGGTTAGAAGTTTAGTTTGTTCCAAACTTTTCAAAAGTATGCAAAGAAAAATTTTATTACCATTTTCAGTATAGTCTGTTAGAATTTAATAATTGTTTATGGTTATATGTCGAACCTTTGATCCGGGATTAATGGGTGCGGCTTCAACCTCTTGGTCTCCCTTAATTGGGAGTTATCAGGAGGTGGGGTCGTAACATTTGGTATCAGAGCATGGGTTCCTCAGTTAACCATTAATAATTATTAAATTTTACAAACTCCATAGAACCCAAGGGAGTTATTAGAGTAGTATCCGAAAGATGGAGGTGTCTAGAAAGGGATCACGACCGGGGGTTGGCAAAATTTTCCTCCGCACCGCTAGTCGGAATACGAGGACTCCCGGACCCGTGTGACCGCCTGACCAAAGTCTTAGGGTATGAATCGAAATAAGATACCTTTAGGACTTCTCATCTTATTCATCCCTTCTCATCACAGAATTCTGATAAGGATCTAAAGGATTAGGGTTTTCTTTCTTCTCCTCACCCTCTTTAGGTATGAGTAAGGTTAATAAGGTTTAAGGAATCCTCCACTAAATTAATGAAAGGCATGTAAATAAGATGTCATGGACATAAGCTTAATAGATTAAGCGCAAAATAAATAATAGATACATGCTTAGGACGTATGACATAAGATGTCATGTCCTCAGAAGAGACCTGAGGCTAGACCTTCTTGTCAGGAGGATAAGTTAGTCTTGGAGATAGAGATCTCCATTGCAAGTAGAAACCTGGAACATCCTCTGAGGATGATGTTAACCCTAACCCTAAGTGAAGGTTATAGAGAAGATGAGTTGGACCAGGTGTTTGAAAGGACATGCCTTTGGGATGCGATATGATCCATGGGTGACCTAGCACCTTTGGCAACCCAACCCTGGGAAGGGTCGTGCATGATAGGGTAAAGGATAGTTCCTTAGATGATGATGATAGTAAAGGACCTTAGAAATCCTATGGGCTTGTTCAAGTAGGGTATAGTTGGCACCTAGGGCACGTCATAGTGGTGACAGTATGAAACCCTGGATAAGGAATTATGATGGAGCATAAAGGGTTATGGATGATAATGGTTGCCTCATGATCGATCCCTGAAAGTTGATGATACCTTGGTTGCCTTTAGAGGGACCAAACCCTAGAGAGAGAAGATGAAGCATCTGGTGCCTATGTGCCTACAGTATATGTGTTTACCTTCTGAGGTGGGAAGAAGGGTTCCTTAGACCTAGAAAAGTTTAGTAGCAGGTTATGAGGCCTTGTACCTTGTTGGTTGTCCTTAAGGAGGACCCAACCCTAAGTGTTGCTCGAGTCGAAGGATGACAGGAAGTGCATGTCATGCCTTTTGCATGCTTGGTCCGTAGTTAAGAGATAGAGCATGCGATTGGACACCTACAGGTGAACCTAGGGTTCCTAGGCCTAAGAGGGGAAGTGGTGTACGTAATTCTCATACTGAGAAGTTGAGTTCCTATAGAAGCGAGCATGGTACTGCTCATGTATAGAGGAAAAAGGGGAAGCCCCTTAAGTTTAAGGTGTGTTTGATGGACCCCTCACAGCTAGGATGATGATAAAGAAAGGTATGATCTTGATCCTGCATTGAGGAAAGAGGACAAGTATGACCTAGCATGGTTCAGTAGGTGATCTGTTGGTGCCTTCATAGCTTGCTAGGGTTAAGTAGGCTCATGTGGATGTAAACCCTAGACCTAAGAGCTTTTGTGACCTTGTTGTTAAGAGATAGTTTTCCTCCCATCCTGGGAGAGGGGCCCCTTTGGTAGGGTGTATATTAGTTTTTTTGGTTTAAGGTAAACTAAAGAGGTCTCATAGGATCTTGAGAAGCTAAGTGAAAATTACATGGTATGAGAATGAACCTGCAGATATCCATCTCTATTGCATATGAATGTGTTACCATGGAGGTAACCGGTATGGGGCTTGACCAAGGTAGATAGGTTGCCATGATCCCTATGAAAGGATGAGAGCCAGCCCATGAATGCAGAGAGAGAGAGAGACATGATGAAGACTTGGATAAGGTTCTAAATGAACATGTACTATAATGGAGAATCCTAAGTCTATCCTAGGGTCAGGTAGGGATAAGACCGATGAAAGTAGGAGTTACCTAATTCCCCAGTTGCACATGACCATAGGGTAGGGAGGTAACAACTATCATTGTCTAAGGGCCATGGGTTAGGAGATTGATCACCTTCATGAACTCATGGGACCCAAAGGGCAGATGAGTAGGGCAATCTCTTGATGCATGAGGGAAGAGGGATGACCCCAAAAGAGTCGGTACTCTACAGACCTAGAGGAGATGACCAAGGATATAAACCTCAATATGTTCAAGACTAGTTTGATATCATGATGTTTGTGATGAAGAGACATATGTGGCACGTTGCAACTTAGTTTAAAGGTGTACTGGCAAGTTGGGATGTACCATCACTACTCTTGGGATAGGAAGAACTCTATATTTGGACTGCAGCCAAATGCTTATTTCCTCTTATTATGGGGGTGAGAGATAGGACTTTATGCATGTCATACACCAAGGATAAGAGATGATGTAGGTTGGAACGTTGCCATGAGAAATGGGGATAGAGAAGATATCTACCCTGGTAAAGTGAATGATACATGGATGGGTTGTAAACACTAAGAGGAATGAGGTAGTTCCCTTATGAGGATGTTTTTATCATGAGCTATGTGGAACTTACAAGTTATACTAAGTTGAGTTTGATCACCATGATGATGGAATCAGAGAGTGTTCTTATGGAGATAAACATATAGTTTGAGGTGACATGATAAGTGAAATACATGGAAGTTTATGTCTTCAATATCTCCTAATACCTAAGGATGTGAAGTGGTAATGGATTCTCTGGTTGAGATACCTCTGGCTTGTTTGACTAGAAGCTAGAAGAGGTTGTTTGGCTAACCCTAAGTTTGGAAAGGAGAGGTGTTTGGATAACACTCAGATGTAACAAGATACGTTGAAAAGTTAAGGGTTGTTTGGTTAGCCAGTGTGGTCCTTGATACGATGAAAGGATGGTGGTAGAACCTCAAGTGCACTTCTTTGGAAAAGAAGGTGATGAAAACCCGACTAGAGTGGTTTAGGGTTTCTGAGGAATTGAACTTGAGGAAACATGACATATAGGAAATCATGATTGAAGATCACCATTACACTGTGGTACTACCAAGATAATAAGTGATAGTAGTACTTTAGATGCCTAAGATGAGGCTGCACGTGGTATGTTGCCATGCATGATAGAAGGTGAAGGATGAGCACCGGTAACCCAGTGCATTGATATAGAGGATAAAGAGTCCCCGAAAGGGAAGGGGAGTTCATCTCTATGGATGTTGTAAGTATCCTCAGGACCAAGGAAGGTTGAGATGCAATAAGGGTTATGGTAGATCGCCTTTCCTAGATGACATGAGAAAGAGAGTTTTGTTAAGGGACATATATGGTTGAACTACCCATGAGAGAGATGGTTCAAATACACCATGAAGCGAGTTCAAAGGTTTTTGAGTTTGACCTAGAGGTTCCCTTCCAAAATGTGGAAGTAGGTATATGAAGAATTCGATGTTAGTATAGTTTAACACCCCTAACCATGGATAGTATGATCCAGACTAAAGGGTCTGATGAGGGCATGTGTGCTCATTCAGGGTGATTTCTAGAGACAGTTCTTGTCCTATGAAAGATGTAACAATGACCACCATAGCTAGTATCGGGAGTCTAAGAAGCTCTGTAAAGGAGGTTGTGTCGGTCACCACTTCAGTAAGGTGATGTTGGTGAAAGGACCACATGATGAGTAGAAAAGGACCACAGTGCATGAAGAAAAAAGTCACTTTAATCATGCAATGGCTGAAAGGAGCCTAGAGACGACGAGAGTTGTGAGCAAATGCAAAGTAGACTAACATGCAGTGCACTGTGGGAGAATAAAATGTGAGAATCTGACCCCTCTAAGCTGCAGCTGAGAGAGCTGAGTCCCCGATACATGGGTCCATTAGAGATGGATGGGTGGAGATGGTTAGGTTTTGACCCTACCCCTCAAGATAAAGTAATGTGGGATGTTTTCCATGTGTCCAATTTAGAGCACTATGTGAGGTACCCCGACCATGTGCTGAGCAATGAACCTAGTGAGACCCAAGGGAGGCTGAAATGGCCTGAGTCACCTGTGTTGTTTATAGACGCCAGGATGAAAGAACTCAGAGAAAAGAATATGTGATGATAAAGGTTCTTTGGATGCGCCATGAGTACAGTAAAGCCACATAGGGGCCAATGATGGACATGGAAAAGTCTTATCCTGAATTGTTTGTTTGCTTGATGGAATTTTGAGGACAAAATTCTTATAAGAGGGGAAGGATGTTACAACCCCAGTTTTGGGTTCATTTGCTGAGAAATATAATTTCTCATATTAAAGAATAAATGATATAATGGATTTTGTTTACAATAGCCTTGTTGTTTGAATTGCGGGCTTTATTGGCTATTGGGCCCAATAACAAGGATATTCAATTAATTAATGGATAATTGAGAATTTGAGATAAGAAAGGTGTGGAAACCTCTAGAAGGCAAATCCGAAGAGGATTTTGTCCCTCTTAGATTCCTTGGGTTCCTAGGAATCCAAAGTTGCAAAGAAAAGGCAATAAGAAAGGAAAATATCAATTAAGTATTTCCTTGTTAATTAAGCAATTGAAAACATTGATGAAATGTGGAAAATTATGTGAAAGAGGTATATTTGGGTAATCCTTAGTGGAATTTCGTATCCCAATAATTTCTAATGATAAAAGGAATTTAGAAATAATAGAATTTCTTGGGGTCCAAGGAGTCCCAATGAATTATAAGAAAGAGAAAATACAAAGTAAAAGGATAATGTGATATATATTTAATGACTTTTGGTATTATATAAAAAAAGGGAAATACTTTTGTTATAAGGAAGTAATTTTCTTGACTAATGGATTAAAAACCAAACTCAAAGAAGATAAAGGAGATAAAATTTTGCTTTCCTAATGACTTTTTGATACTTTCCATCCACAAGAATCGTGGGTATGATCAACCGGCCACTCTCCCTCTATTGCTTTACCCCTTCGTGGGAACTAGTAGGGTTTCCATAAGAGGTGTATATAAGGCAATGTACAGAGAGCCCTCACCACCAAGGAACGCAGCCTCGATAACCTAGGGTGATCCCTGTGAAGGGTTCTTGTTCCTCCATGTGTAGCCGAGATCTAGACAAAGGTCAGGAAGAAGGGTCAGGCTGAAGTCCAAGGAAGGCCAACGGAGATGTGAAACAGTGGGCAGACCTTCTCTACGACCTATGTAGTAGTATCGCTACACCCCCGCAGACCCAAGGTGTTACGACCCGTGTCGAGCTTAACCTGTAAGTATGCTGCTAAGCATGTGTTTTAGCTGCTTTGCTAAGCTGTAAGCTTGTTTTTGTTAATAATGTTTATAACGGATATGATATGTGCTTAGTGTGAATCCTAGCCCTTAAAACATGTAGGATCTTACGCTTGAAGCGTTGCCAGAGAAATCGTTCGAATCCGACCTTCGAGTCAAAAGTTGCATGTTTTTGGGCTTGTAGGGACCTGTTTGTAGTTTTTGAAAGTTCTTGGACTTTGCGTTTTGGCCCCTAGGTTTTCCTCCTTATCTATTCTTTCTCACTTATCTCGTTTCATTTTCCAGAAACGAGAGAACGCAGAAGTGTTCTTCTTCTTCCTTCACGTGAGAGAGAGAGAGAGAGAAAGAGAGCTGAGGAGAAGGACGTTTGGAGCTTGGTTTTGCTCCGGCCAGCAGCTGCGACTCATCTTCTTCCTTCCTTCCACCTTCTTTTCCATCAATTCGAGCTAGCTTGTAGCAGGAGCTGCGTTTGCAAGGTGATGGCCTGGAGATTAGGGTGCAAAGTACAACCCTAGCTCGTCCTACCTCCCCCTCCAGCTAGTTCTTGGTGGTGTGCACCAGTTGCGGGCGGTTTGCAGTGCAAATTGAGGGTTTTGCCCGTCGATTCGAGTGAAATCGACATCTGCAGGTCCGTTTTTATTTTTTGTCTGTGCGCGGTTCGGCCGAGTTTGTGTTTTGGTCGGCCGAGTTCCTTGTTTAGGATTTCGAACAGCGTTTTGGTCGGCCGAGTTTGGTCTTGAATCGGACGAGTTTCTTTTGTAGGTAAACGAGCTGTGTTTCGATCGGCCGAGTTTCCCAGTGGATCGGCCGAGTTTCCTGCTGATCGGCCGAAGTTGGTCGGCCGAGTTTCAGAAACTGAGAGGTGATCGGCCGAGTTCCAAAGTGATCGACCGAGTTTCAAATTGTGAGTAGTTGTTCATTCAGAAATCATTATTTAACTCAATTTAAATGCTTATTTGCTTCAGTATCAGTTGGTATGACTTTTAAACAGTGTAATACGTATAATAGAGTATGAATGATTCATTGAAAACTTGAAATGAGCATGAAATGTGATATTCTTGTTTAAATGGTTATATCTTAATCAGTTAATAGACTTAGGTGCCCCAACACCGTAGAACCCCATTGCGCGGTCTGTACCTTTGGGGTGAAACGATCGATCTAGCCTTGTGCCTAGATGGTCGGTGCTCGTGTTCAACAATAATCCGTGCGTGTGTCACGGTGGCACGAGGGAAGACAAACAGTGTTCAACAATAATCCGTGCATGTGTCACGGTGGCACTGGAGTAAATAGGGGTTATTCAACAATAATCTATGCGTGTGTCACGGTGGTAACCCAGACCCTCCGACTGTGCACTACAGGTTGCAGGAGGAGTCCAGAGCACTCAGAGTTAGTGCAGACAGGCCCTTGTGCGCCTGAGAGTCCTGTGCAGACAAGGACGGACAGTCAGACTTAGCATTTCCTGGGTGTGTCGCTAAGTCTTGTACGGTGGGATCGTAGTACGCTACAGATCTTCATATGTAGAGTGCGCTGCATATGTTTCGGGCATAATAATATAAATATGTAATCATATAGGATCACAGTAAATTAATATATCCGAACTTTTGTGCCAATTCATCATATCTGTTTTTTGGTTTGAATTATCTGTTGTTGCATAGAAATGTGATTATATTCTGTAATCTGCTATGTCATTAGAACTGCCCTACTTGTACTGTATTTATGTTTATTTCAATTTTATAAACCTGATGAGTTGTTTAGTGATAGCTAAATGAAATGCTATTCACTGAGCGAGTAGGCTCATTCCTCTACTCAAATATTTTCAGGTCAGCATCAGCAACAGGAATCAGAAGGATCGTTTCATCCTAACGCCTACTCTATAGAAGGTTTGTAGTTAGTCTAGTTAGAGGTCTCTTAGTCCTTTCCCCTCGATCCTTGGAACATGGTGTGGGTGAGAGAGAGTGTGTATGTAGAATGTGTATAAAGATGTAAATTAACTGTTATGTTTTACTCTATGTTGAACAATGTAATATGCTGTAGACTTTGCTTGTATCTTCTATCAGTTTAATAGAAATGCTTTTGCAGTTTGTTTAGTTTTTGTTTACAGCATAAATCTGGTTATCTTTAATGTCTTAAAATGTTTTAAAAAAAGTGATGATTGGTTGGTTTGTGAGTAAATCACATCCGTCGCGCTCTAATCTTGTGGTTTGTGGTTAATGTGAGATTGGGGTGCGACAATTTTTGGTATCAGAGCCTAGGTTGAGTACATAGTTACTCAGAGTCCAAGTCAGGGGATGATAAGAGACCAATAGGATTAAGGTTTAGGTGTCTTTCTTCTATCTGTAGTTTTCTAATAGGAAATATTCTGTTATATCATTGCAGATGGCAGGAAGAGGCATTGATCGTGATGATCAGGCCGAGAGCCATGTTGGCCCTGATCCTCTGTACTTGGGTCCAGGTGGTGGTGACCACGTAGATGAAGCATCTCGTATGTATAAGATGTTTCTGGAGACCAGGGAGAAGTACAAAGCTGATAGGCGAGCTTCTACTTCTACCAGCAGTAAGGATCTGATGCGATCTTATGAGCTTGTAAAGAAGCTTGGTGGTACAGAATTCAGTGGTACTACAGATCCTGCAGAGGCAGATGAGTGGTGGAGACAGATAGAGAAGGTCTTTCGCTTGATGGAGCTTCCAGAAGAGAAGAAGATTAATCACGCAGTTTATCTTTTGACAGGCGATGCAGAGCTGTGGTGGCATAGTGTGGAGGAAAAGAGGAGAGGTACAGAGCTTTCTTGGCAGGATTTCTCTGGAGAGTTCCATCTTAAATTCTATCCACCCACTTTTCTTAATGAGAAAATCAGGCAGTTACAGAACATTAAGCTGGGGAACATGACAGTTACTGAGTATGAAGCGCTTTTCACCCGGTTAGCGAACTTATGTCCGCAGCTTGTTCCCGACAACATAGAAAGATGCAGAAGGTTTCAAGAAGGGCTGAGGCTAGAGATTCGGCATACAGTTTCTGCTACTAGTAGAAGGAACAGAGAGAACTTTGGTGAGTTTGTTGAGGCTGCTAGACAGGTTGAAGAATCTGTGAATGCTGACAAGGTGCCTGAGTCTAAGAAGAGATCTGCAGATTGCAGTAGAGGACATTCCAGTAGTGGATACAGAGGTGGAGGTAGAGGTTTCTTTTCTAAACTCGGGCGTGGCTTTAGCTGTTTCAGTAGGCAGAGATCTGAGGACGTTACTTCTTCTAGAAGCAGAGGGAGATACAGCCCAGGGAGATGGGACAGTGTGTCTAGAGAGCAGCCATCTGGATCATCTACTTCTGTGACTGGTCCACAGAGACAGGAGATGCGAGTATGTAATGCTTGTGGAGGAGTACACTCTGGGCAATGTTGGGGTTTAGATTATACAGAATGTTACCACTATGGGCAGATAGGACATATAAAGAAGTTTTGCCCTCAGCTTCAACCAGCAGCATCACAGGCTTCTTAGCCCCAGTTTTATGATGTTCAGAGACAACCTCCAGCTGAAGGACCGAGTTCTTCTGTGGCTTCTGGTTCTAGAGGTGGTGGAGTGCCTAGTGGCAGGAGTGGTCAGAGAGGACAGTGTGGCAGAGGGAGAGCTTCAGCATGTTTCTTCTCTTTGACACCTCAAGAAGGTATAATCTCTTCACAAGTTGTTACAGGAGAGATGCTTTTACTTAATAGTATACCAGTTTCAGTTTTGATAGATCCGGGTGCTACTCACTCTTTCATACGACACTCTTTAGTTGGTGAACTTAATTTGTTAACTCAAGTTTTGGTAGATGAGTTAGTGTTGAGAGTTCCACTAGGTGAACCAACAGTTTTGACTGAGTTCTGTCCCGGATGTTTGTTATCTTTTGGAGGTTACACCTTTGCTGCTAATCTCATACCCTTGGATGTCAATACTTTTCAAGTCATCTTGGGTATGGATTGTCTTGAGACATATCGAGTGCAACTCGATTGTTGGAAGAAGGAAGCTACCTTTCAACAAGGTGAATTTTCTTGTGTCTTCACTGGAGATAGGAAAGTTATGCCTACGTACATAGTATCAGCTGCTGTAGCTGATAAGATGTTACAGAAAGGATGTGAAGCGTTCCTTGCTCATGTGGTTGACACCAGAGCAGAGAAGAGCACCGCCAGTGTCTATGATGTGCCTGTGGTTCGTGAGTTCTCTGATGTTTTTCCAGAAGAGTTACCAGGCTTACCTCCTGTCAGAGACATTGATTTTGAGATTCAGGTATATATCCAGGTAGTCATCCAGTAGCACTGCCAGCCTATAGAATGGCACCTGCAGAGTTGAAGGAACTCAAGGTGCAGTTGTAGGAATTGCTGGATAAGGGTTTCATCAGACCCAGTTCTTCACCGTGGGGTGCTCCAGTCCTGTTTGTTAAGAAAAAGGATGGTACCATGCGTCTCTGTATAGATTACATGCAATTGAACAAGATCACTATTAAGAACAAGTTACCTTTGCCAAGAATAGATGATCTGTTTGATCAGTTGTGTGGAGCGACGATCTTCTCTAAAATAGATTTGAGATCTAGATATCATCAGCTCAGAGTGAAGGCTTATGATATTCCCAAAACAGCTTTCAGAACCAGGTATGGGCATTTTGAGTTTCTGGTCATGTCGTTTGGGCTGACCAATGCCCCAGCAGCCTTTATGGATATGATGAATCGGATTTTCAAACCGTTCTTAGATCAATTTATTGTAGTCTTTATAGATGATATTCTGATCTACTCCAGAGATGATGTACATCATGAGCAACACCTGAGATTAGTGTTGCAGTTGCTGAGGAAACATCAGTTGTATGCTAAGTTTAGCAAGTGTGAGTTCTGGTTGGCTGAGGTAGCATTTCTTGGACATTTTATCTAGAGAGATGGAGTTAGTGTTGATCCTAAGAAAGTTGATTCTGTGCTTCAGTGGGAACAGCCTAAGACTCCTACTGAGATTAGAAGTTTCTTGGGATTAGCAGGCTATTACAGAAGGTTTATACGGAACTTCAGTGTGCTAGCATCACCCTTGACATGCTTGACGAGGAAGGATGCACCGTTTATTTGGTCTGATAACTGTGAGAAAAGTTTTCAGATCTTGAAGAGAAAGTTGACTTCAGCACCAGTGTTGGTTTTGCCAGAGGCAGACAAAGGTTATACAGTGTTCTGCGACGCTTCCAGGAGAGGTATGGGCTGTGTACTGATGCAAGAAGGAAAAGTTGTGGCTTACGCATCTAGACAGCTTAAGAAGAATGAAGAGAATTACCCTACCCATGATCTGGAATTAGCTGCTATAGTTCATGCTCTTAAGACATGGCGTCACTACCTGTATGGTGAGACATGTCAGGTGTTTACAGACATAAGAGCCTGAAGTATATCTTCACTCAAAAAGATTTGAATCTGAGACAGTGTAGATGGCTTGAGCTGATCAAGGATTATGACGTGACAATCGATTACCATCCTGGTAAAGTGAATGTGGTGGCAGATGCCTTGAGTAGAAAATCGAGTTCAACAGCAGATGCATTTTCTATGGCATGTTTCAAGAGAGACTTGCTTGTGGATATGCGAAAGTTGAACTTAGACTTGGATGTGACTAGACAGAGTGGGTTGATTGCTCAGATGCAGGTCAAACCTACTTTCTATAATCAGATCAAGGAATTGCAGCAGAGTGATGACGAGTTATGGCAAGTTATGCAGGATATGTCAGAAGGCAAGAGAACAGAATTCAGGTTTTCTGACGATGGTGTGTTGTATCTTCATGATAGGTTGTGTGTACCTAAGAACAGTAAGCTGAAAGAATAGATTCTTGAAGAAGCGCATGCTTCTATGTATGCTATGCATCCTGGTAACACGAAGATGTATAGGAATCTCAGAGGGCTGTACTGGTGGTCTGGTATGAAAAGAGATGTGGCTGAATACGTGGCTAGATGTGGAGTGTGTCAGCAGGTTAAAGCTGAGCATCAGAAACCTACTGGTGCCTTGCAGTCGCTTCCTATACCTGAATGGAAATGGGAACACATCACGATGGATTTTGTGGTAGGGTTACCCAGGACACCTAGAGGTTCAGATTCGATATGGGTGATTGTGGATAGACTAACTAAGTCTGCTCACTTTCTTCCTGTCAAGTCGACCTTTGATGTTCCAAAGTTGGCCAAGATTTATGTGGATGAGGTAATCAGATTGCATGGAATTCCAATTTCCATTATTTCTGACAGAGATCCAAAGTTTACATCTAGGTTCTGGAATCAGTTACATCGTGCGTTGGGCACAAGGCTAAGGTTTAGTACAACATTTCACCCGCAGACAGATGGTCAATCTGAGAGGACCATTCAGACCCTTGAAGACATGCTGAGAGCATGCGTTCTGCAGTTTAGAGGTAACTGGGAAGAACACTTAAGCCTGATGGAGTTTGCATATAACAACAGCTACCATTCTAGTCTTGGAATGGCCCCATATGAAGCTCTATATGGCAGGAAGTGTAGATCACCAGTTTGTTGGTATGAGGTTGGTGAGAAGGAAATTCTTGGACCTGAGATAGTTAATATAACTACAGAGAAGATATCTGTGATCAGGGATCAGTTGAAAGCTGCTCAGGACAGACAGAAAAGTTATGCAGAGAGACGACGTCGACCTCTTGAGTTTGAGGTTGGTGACGAGGTTTATCTGAAGGTTTCACCGTGGAAGGGAGTACTAAGGTTTGCCAAGAGGGAAAGTTGACCCCTAGGTATATGGGTCCATATCCTATTGTTGAGAGGATTGGACCTGTAGCTTACAGGTTGGATTTGCCGTCTGAGTTGGCAAATCTTCATGATGTGTTCCATGTGTCTATGCTGAAGAAGTGTCATCCCGGTACAGAAAAGATTTTAGATCCAGATCTGGCACAGCTTAGGACAGATGTGTCCTACGTGGAAGGACCAGTGCAAATAGTCGATCACCGGATTAAGAAGCTTAAGAACCGTGAGATTCTTTTGGTAAAAGTTCTATGGAGGAACCATAATCTTGAGGAAGCTACGTGGGATCTTGAGTCTGAGATGCGTAGCAAGTTTCCTTTTCTCTTTTAGAAATTTCGGGATGAAATTCTTATAAGGGAGGGAGATTGTTACGACCCGCGTCGAGCTTAACCTGTAAGTATGCTGCTAAGCATGTGTTTTAGCTGCTTTGCTAAGCTGTAAGCTTGTTTTTGTTAATAATGTTTATAACGGATATGATATGTGCTTAGTGTGAATCCTAGCCCTTAAAACGTGTAGGATCTTACGCTTGAAGCGTTGCCAGAGAAATCGTTCGAATCCGACCTTCGAGTCAAAAGTTGCATGTTTTTGGACTTGTAGGGACCCGTTTGTAGTTTTTGGAAGTTCTTGGACTTTGCGTTTTGGCCCCTAGGTTTTCCTCCTATTCTTTCTCACTTATCTCGTTTCATTTTCCAGAAACGAGAGAACACAGAAGCGTTCTTCTTCTTCCTTCGCGTGTGAGAGAGAGAGAGAAAGAGAGCTGAGGAGAAGGACGTTTGGAGCTTGGTTTTGTTCCGGCCAGCAGCTGCGACTCATCTTCTTCCTTCCTTCCACCTTCTTTTCCATCGATTCGAGCTAGCTTGCAGTAGGAGCTTCATTTGCAAGGTGATGGCCTGGAGATTAGGGTGCAAAGAGCAGCCCTAGCTCGTCCTACCTCCCCCTCCAGCTAGTTCTTGGTGGTGTGCACCAGTTGCGAGCGGTTTGCAGTGCAAATCGAGGGTTTTGCCCGTCGATTCGAGTGAAATCGACTTCTGCAGGTCCGTTTTTATTTTCTGTCTGTGCGCGGTTCGGCCGAGTTCGTGTTTTGGTCGGCCGAGTTCCTTGTTTAGGATTTCGAACAGCGTTTTGGTCGGCCGAGTTTGGTCTTGAATCGGCCGAGTTTCTTTTGTAGGTAAACGAGCTGTGTTTCGATCGGCCGAGTTTCCCAGTGGATCGGCTGAGTTTCCTGCTGATCGGCCGAAGTTGGTCGGCCGAGTTTCAGAAACTGAGAGGTGATCGGCCGAGTTCCAAAGTGATCGGCCGAGTTTCAAATTGTGAGTAGTAGTTCATTCAGAAATCATTATTTAACTCAATTTAAATGCTTATTTGCTTCAATATCAGTTGGTATGACTTTTAAACAGTGTAATACGTATAATAGAGTATGAATGATTCATTGAAAACTTGAAATGAGCATGAAATGTGATATTCTTGTTTAAATGGTTATATGTTAATCAGTTAATAGACTTAGGTGCCCCAACACCGTAGAACCCCATTGCGCGGTCTGTACCTTTGGGGTGAAACGATCGATCTAGCCTTGTGCCTAGATGGTCGGTGCTCGTGTTCAACAATAATCTGTGCATGTGTCACGGTGGCACGAGGGCAGACTGACAGTGTTCAACAATAATCCGTGCGTGTGTCACGGTGGCACTGGAGTAAATAGGGGTTATTCAACAATAATCCGTGCGTGTGTCACGGTGGTAACCCAGACCCTCCGACTGTGCACTACAGGTTGCGGGAGGAGTCCAGAGCACTCAGAGTTAGTGCAGACAGGCCCTTGTGCACCTGAGAGTCCTGTGTAGACCAGGACGGATAGTTAGACTTAGCATTTCCCGGGTGTGTCACTAAGTCTTGTACGGTGGGATCGTAGTACGCTACAGATCTTCATATATAGAGTGCGCTACATATGTTTGGGGCATAATAATATAAATATGTAATCATATAGGATCACAGTAAATTAACATATCCGAACTTTTGTGCCAATTCATCATATCTGTTTATTGGTTTAAATTATCTTTTATTGCATAGAAATGCGATTATATTCTGTAATCTGCTATGTCATTAGAATTGCCCTACTTGTACTGTATTTATGTTTATTTCAATTTTATAAACCTGATGAGTTGTTTAGTGATAGCTAAATGAAATGCTATTCACTGAGCGAGTAGGCTCATTCCTCTACTCAAACATTTTCAGGTCAGCATCAGAAATAGGAATCAGAAGGATCGTTTCATCCTAACGCCTAGTCTATAGAAGGTTTGTAGTTAGTCTAGTTAGAGGTCTCTTAGTCCTTTCCCCTCGATCCTTGGAACATGGTGTGGGTGAGAGAGAGTGTGTATGTAGAATGTGTATAAAGATGTAAATTAACTGTTATGTTTTACTCTATGTTGAACAATGTAATATGCTGTAGACTTTGATTGTATCTTCTATCAGTTTAATAGAAATGCTTCTGCAGTTTGTTTAGTTTTTGTTTACAGCATAAATCTGGTTATCTTTAATGTCTTAAAATGTTTAAAAAAAAGTGATGAGTGGTTGGTTTGTGAGTAAATCACATCCGTCGCGCTCTAATCTCGTGGTTTGTGGTTAATGTGAGATTGGGGTGCGACACAAGGAGTCCAAGAAACGACAACGTCATAGGAGTATCTATAGGAAGGAGAGGTCGGCACTCTTGGTTGCAGAGAAGGCGGGCGCCGGGAACAGCCTACGGAGGTGCATGCACGACTGCGCCAACGGTGACCTTGAAATGGATGCTTGGCGTGAGGGGACAGTTGCCTCACCGAGGATGGCGCCCAGGACCCCGCCGTCCATACACACCAACACAGAGGCATACACACAGGTTAGAAGATGAGAGAGAGAGAGTTCAGCAGATGAGGGATATGGAGGCAAGCCGGAGGTGACGTTTGCGGCGAACCCTGGTGTTCGGCAAGAGGAGGCGGGGTTGGAAACGATGCTGGGCGTCAGCAATAGCGCTGGGTGTCAGTAACGATGATAGGTGACAGGTCAACATCACGCACAGAAACGCGATGACAAAGGGAGTTGGTGGTTTTACCTTGCTCTCCCTGAACCTGTGTCTGCGCCCGTCGACGTGCAGAGGTCGGCGCAATGGAAAAGGAGCGTCGCCAGCTTGGGCAGTGCTGGGCTACGGCCGATGAGGTCTTGGAGTCTATAGGGAACCATGGAAGGGTCTGGGATCTACAATAGCCGTGCAAGGACGGAGGGAGAGGAACCCCCTCCCCCGCGGTTGTGGATGCTCCAGGCGGACGGGATCCTCCTTCCGCGAGGAAGGAGAAGGGTCAAGACGAAAAGACTAGTATGCCCCCCGATGCATGTTTAAGGAAGAGGGCAGAGGGGTCTTTTGCCTCACTCTTGAGAGCCGACCAAAAATGAAGGATATATAAAGGTAATACGCTGACGTGGCGTTCTCTAATTGGCCAATAATGATCTATCTTGTAAAATCTATAGTTAATTATTGGTAACTCTGTTCGTAATAAGTTATATATGAAACTTGCTCAGAAAAACGAGAGGAATACAAATAAAATACTATTAGAACTTGATAATGCTTTCTGTTCTAAAAGTATACATGTGTTAATGTTATTAGAATAAAGGGAAAAGCTAAATTTACCTTAGTCTGATGCTTAATTAGGTATATTCGGTTATGATATGTTAATACTTGATCTTGATATGTCTAAAAAGGAAAACCTTGATGATGATGGATAATGGATGATTCCAGAATAATAATCTCATATATGTTGTTTTAGGGTTTGAAACCAATGTAGACATCATGATATATTACTAATGGTAGTAATGTGATATAGGTATCATGAGTAGTCTTATATGTTTAAGGTGTTGAATAGGGTTTCATCTAATATGTATAATGGTATTTGTAAGTTTAGAAACCATAATATGATGGAATTAGGGTTTGTAACCCTAATCCAAACATGAGATAACCCTAAACCCTAGTTTAGGAGTGCATCTACCTCTGAGTAATGTAATGCGAATACATGGTGACACATATGTAGTATGCTTGTTTCAGATTATGTTGGTTGAATGCTTGTTGCTTGGATGTTTGGATACACTCTTAAAGTACATGTGACATATTCCGCATGGTTTCTGCAATGGCAACAGGTATGTGGTTACTTATGAATAACCGCTTAGTTTTCTGATGGTTTCTCGGACGTTTAATCGCATTGAATGCAACTAAACTGCTTGGATGTTCATATTGCAATTATAAAGTGACTATGACTATCACTTAATGTATATGCCTATAAACTCAGATCCTGGTTCTCTCTGTGGCATAATAGCTAACCTAGTACATGGCTGCCTAAGGGTAGGTCCATCAGGTCTATGGATGACCTAGTACATGGCTACCTATTGGGTAGGTCCATCAGGTCTATGTATGACCTAGTACATGGCTACCTATTGGGTAGGTCCATCAGGTCTATGGATGACTTAGTACATGGCTACCATGGAGGTAGGACCATCAAGTCACATTGAGTTAGATATTGGGCTACCTTCAGGTAGTGCCGTGCGACTCTATTACCTAAAAGAGAGGCAAAATCTATGTCCACTGCAGGGACAGCCCAGAGTTCGAGAATATGTATGGATTGAGTTGTATGGCTTAAAATGTAATCTTGATTGTTAAATGATTAATTGAATGATTATATTGTTAACGTAGTTGAGCATTATTTGTTTCCTCCACATACCAGCTTCGGCTGACCGACGTTTTGTTTGTCTGCGTTTTAGGTACAATGAAAAGAACAAACAGTTAAGCTACACCTTGTGAATTCAAGAATTAAAGAACAAGGAGGAACTAGTTAGAATAGTTCAGCTGAGGTTAGAAGTTTAGTTTATTCCAAACTTTTCAAAAGTATGCAAAGAAAAATTTTATTACTATTTTCAGTATAGTCTGTTAGAATTTAATAATTGTTTATGGTTATATGTCGAACCTTTGATCCGGGATTAATGGGTGCGACTTCAACCTCTTAGTCTCCCTTAATTGGGGGTTATCGGGAGGTGGGGCCGTAACATTTGGTATCAGAGCATGGGTTCCTCAGTTAACCATTAATAATTATTAAATTTTACAAACTCCACAGAACCCAACGAAGTTATTAGAGTAGTATCCGAAAGACGAAGGTGTCTAGAAAGGGATCATGACCGGGGGATGGCAAGATTTTCCTCCGCACCGCTAGTCAGAATACGAGGACTCCCGGACTCGTGTGACTGCCTGGCCAAATTCTTAGGGTATGAATCGAAATAAGATACCTTTAGGACTTCTCATCTTATTCATCCCTTCTCATCACAGAATTCTGATAAGGATCTAAAGGATTAGGGTTTTCTTTCTTCTCCTCACCCTCTTGAGGTATGGGTAAGGTTAATAAGGTTTAAGGAATCCCCCAATAAATTAATGAAAGGCATGTAAATAAGATGTCATGGACATAAGCTTAATAGATTAAGTGCAAAATAAATAATAGATACATGCTTAGGACGTATAACATAAGATGTCATGTCCTCAGAAGAGACCTGAGGCTAGACCTTCTTGTCAGGAGGATAAGTTAGTCTTGGAGATAGAGATTTCCATTGCAAGTAGAAACCTGGCACATCCTCTGAGGATGATGTTAACCCTAACCCTAAGTGAAGGTTATATAGAAGATGAGTTGGACCAGGTGTTTGAAAGGACATGCCTTTGGGATGCCATATGATCCATGGGTGACCTAGCACCTTTGGCAACCCAACCCTGGGAAGGGTCGTGCATGATAGGGTAAAGGATAGTTCCTTAGATGATGATGATAGTAAAGGACCTTAGAAATCATATGGGCTTGTGCAAGTAGGGTATAGCTGGCACCTAGGGCATGTCATAGTGCTGACAGTATGAAACCCTAGATAAGGAATTATGATGGAGCATAAAGGGTTATGGATGATAATGGTTGCCTCATTATCGATCCCTGGAAATATATGATACCTTGGTTGCCTTTAGAGGGACCAAACCCTAGAGAGAGAAGATGAAGCATCTGGTGCCTATGTGCCTACAGTATATGTGCTTACCTACTGAGGTGGGAAGAAGGGTTCCTTATACCTAGAAAAGTTTAGTAACAGGTTATGAGGCCTTATACCTTGTTGGTTGTCCTTAAGGAGGACCCAACCCTAAGTGTTGCTCGAGTCGAAGGATGACAGGAAGTGCATGTCATGCCATTTGCATGCTTGGTCCGTAGTTAAGAGATAGAGCATGCGATTGGACACCTACAGGTGAACCTAGGGTTCCTAGGCCTAAGAGGGGAAGTGGTGTACCTAATTCTCATACTGAGAAGTTGAGTTCCTATAGAAGCGAGCATGGTACTGCTCATGTATAGAGGAAAAAGGGGAAGCCCCTTAAGTTTAAGGTGTGTTTGATGTACCCCTCACAGCTAGGATGATGATAAAGAAAGGTATGATCTTGATCCAGCATTGAGGAAAGAGGACAAGTATGACCTAGCATGGTTCAGTAGGTGATCTGCTGGTGCCTTTATAGCTTGCTAGGGTTAAGTAGGCTCATGTGGATGTAAACCCTAGACCTAAGAGCTTTTGTGACCTTGTTGTTAAGAGATAGTTTTCCTCCCATCCTGGGAGAGGGGCCCCTTTGGTAGGGTGTATATTAGTTTTTTTGGTTTAAGGTAAACTAAAGAGGTCTCATAGGATCTTGAGAAGCTAAGTGAAAAGTACATGGTATGAGAATGAACCTACAGATATCCATCTCTATTGCATATGAATGTGTTACCATGGAGGTAACCGGTATGGGGCTTGACCAAGGTAGATAGGTTGCCATGATCCCTATGAAAGGATGAGAGCCAGCCCATGAATGCAGAGAGAGAGAGACATGATGAAGACTTGGATAAGGTTCTAAATGAACATGTACTATAATGGAGAATCCGAAGTCTATCCTAGGGTCAGGTAGGGATAAGACCGATGAAAGTAGGAGTTACCTGATTCCCCAGTTGCACATGACCATAGGGTCGGGAGGTAACAACTATCATTGTCTAAGGGCCATGGGTTAGGAGATTGATCACCTTCATGAACTCATGGGACCCAAAGGGCAGATGAGTAGGGCACTCTCTTGATGCATGAGGGAAGAGGGATGACCCCAAAAGAGTCGGTACTCTACAGACCTAGAGGAGATGACCAAGGATATAAACCTCAGTATGTTCAAGACTAGTTTGATATCATGATGTTTGTGATGAAGAGACATATGTGGCATGTTGCAACTTAGTTTAAAGGTGTACTGGCAAGTTGGGATGTACCATCTCTACTCTTGGAACAGGAAGAACTCTGTATTTGGACTGCACCCAAATGCTTATTTCCTCTTATTATGGGGGTGAGAGATAGGACTTTATGCATGTCATACACCAAGGATAAGAGATGATGTAGGTTGGAACGTTGCCACGAGAAATGGAGATAGAGAAGATATCTACCCTGGTAAAGTGAATGATACATGGATGGGTTGTAAACACTAAGAGGAATGAGGTAGTTCCCTTATGAGGATGTTTTTATCATGAGCTATGTGGAACTTACAAGTTATACCAAGTTGAGTTTGATCACCATGATGATGGAATCAGAGAGTGTTCTTATGGAGATAAACATATAGTTTTAGGTGACATGATAAGTGAAATACATGGAAGTGTATGTCTTCAATATCACCTAATACCTAAGGATGTGAAGTGGTAATGGATTCTCTGGTTGAGATACCTCTGACTTGTTTGACTAGAAGCTAGAAGAGGTTGTTTGGCTAACCCTAAGTTTGGAAAGGAGAGGTGTTTGGATAACACTCAGATGTAACAAGATACGTTGAAAAGTTAAGGGTTGTTTGGTTAGCCAGTGTGGTCCTTGATACGATGAAAGGATGGTGGTAGAACCTCAAGTGCACTTCTTTGGAAAAGAAGGTGATGAAAACCCGACTAGAGTGGTTTAGGGTTTCTGAGGAATCGAACTTGAGGAAACATGACATATAGGAAATCATGATTGAAGATCACCATTACACCATGGTACTACCAAGATAATAAGTGACAGTAGTACTTTAGATGCCTAAGATGAGGTTGCACGTGGTATGTTGCCATGCATGATAGAAGGTGAAGGATGAGCACCGGTAACCCAGTGCATTGATATAAAGGATAAAGAGTCCCCAAAAGGGAAGGGGAGTTCATCTCTATGGATGTTGTAAGTATCCTCAGGACCAGGGAAGGTTGAGATGCAATAAGGGTTATGGTAGATCGCCTTTCCTAGATGACATGAGAAAGAGAGTTTTGTTAAGGGACAATCTGGTTGAACTACCCATGAGAGAGATGGTTCAAATACACCATGAAGCGAGTTCAAAGGTTTTTGAGTTTGACCTAGAGGTTCCCTTCCAAAATGTGGAAGTAGGTATATGAAGAACTCGATGTTAGTATAGTTTAACACCCCTAACCATGGATAGTATGATCCAGACTAAAGGGTCTGATGAGGGCATGTGTGCTCATTCAGGGTGATATCTAGAGACAGTTCTTGTCCTATGAAAGATGTAACTATGACCACCATAGCCAGTATCAGGAGTTTAAGAAGCTCTGTAAAGGAGGTTGTGTCGGTCACCACTTCAGTAAGGTGATGTTGGTGAAAGGACCACATGATGAGTAGAAAAGGACCACAGTGCATGAAGACAAAAGTCACTTTAATCATGCAATGGCTGAAAGGAGCCTAGAGACGACGAGAGTCGTGAGCAAATGCAAAGTAGACTAACATGCAGTGCACTGTGGGAGAATAAAATGTGAGAATCTGACCCCTCTGAGCTGCAGCTGAGAGAGCTGAGTCCCCAATACATGGGTCCATTAGAGATGGATGGGTGGAGATGGTTAGGTTTTGACCCTACCCCTCCGGATAAAGTAATGTGGGATGTTTTCCATGCCTCCAATTTAGAGCACTATGTGAGGTACCCCGACCATGTGCTGAGCAATGAACCTAGTGAGCCCCAAGGGAGGCTGAAATGGCCTGAGTCACCTGTGTAGTTTATAGACGCCAGGATGAAAGAACTCAGAGAAAAGAATATGTGATGATAAAGGTTCTTTGGATGCGCCATGAGTACAGTAAAGCCACATAGGGGCCAATGATGGACATGGAAAAGTCTTATCCTGAATTGTTTGTTTGCTTGATGGAATTTTGAGGACAAAATTCTTATAAGAGGGGAAGGATGTTACAACCCCAGTTTTGGGTTCATTTGCTGAGAAATATAATTTCTCATATTAAAGAATAAATTATATAATGGATTTTGTTTACAATAGCCTTGTTGTTTGAATTGCGGGCTTTATTGGCTATTGGGCCCAATAACAAGGATATTCAATTAATTAATGGATAATTGAGAATTTGAGATAAGAAAGGTGTGGAAACCTCTAGAAGGAAAATCCAAAGAGGATTTCGTGCCTCTTAGATTCCTTGGGTTCCAAGGAGTCCAAAGTTGCAAAGAAAAGGCAATAAGAAAGGAAAATATCAATTAAGTATTTCCTTGTTAATAAAGCAATTGAAAACATTGATGAAATGTGGAAAATTATGTGAAAGAGGTATATTTGGGTAATCCTTAGTGGAATTTCGTATCCCAATAATTTCTAATGATAAAAGGAATTTCGAAATAATAGAATTTCTTGGGGTCCAAGGAGTCCCAATGAATTATAAGAAAGAGAAAATACAAAGTAAAAGGATAATGTGATATATATTTAATGACTTTTGGTATTATATAAAAAAAGGGAAATACTTTTGTTATAAGGAAGTAATTTTCTTGGCTAATGGATTAAAAAACAAACTCAAAGAATATAAAGGAGATAAAATTTGGCTTTCCTAATGACTTTTTGATACTTTCCATCCACAAGAATCGTGGGTATGATCAACCGGCCACTCTCCCTCTATTGATTTTCCCCTTCGTGGGAACCAGTAGGGTTTCCATAAGAGGTGTATATAAGGCAGTGTACAGAGAACCCTCGCCACCAAAGAACGCAGCCTCGATAACCCAGGGTGATCCCTGTGAAGGGTTCTTGTTCCTCCATGTGTAGCCGAGATCTAGACAAAGGTCAGGAAGAAGGGTCGGGCTGAAGTCCAAGGAAGGCCAACGGAGATGTGAAACAGTGGGTAGACCTTCTCTACGACCTATGTAGCAGTATCGCTACACCCCCGCAGACCCAAGGAGTCCAAGAAATGACAACGTCATAGGAGTATCTATAGGAAGGAGAGGTCGGCACTCTTGGTTGCAGAGAAGGCGGGCGCCGGGAACAGCCTACGGAGGTGCATGCACGACTGCGCCAACGGTGCCCTTGACATGGATGCTTGGCGTGAGGGGATAGCTGCATCACCGAGGATGGCGCCCAGGACCCAGCCGTCCATACACACCAACACAGAGACATACACATAGGTTAGAAGATGAGAGAGAGAGAGAGTTCAGCAGATGAGGGATATGGAGGCAAGCCGGAGGTGACGTTTGCGGCGAACCCTGGTGTTCGGCAAGAGGAGCCGGGGTTGGCAACAGCGTTGGGTGTCGGCAATAGCGCTGGGTGTCAGCAACGGTGATGGGAGACAAGTCAACATCACACACATAAATTCGAAGACGAAGGGAGTTGGCGGTTTTACCTTGCTGTCCCTGATCCTGTGTCTGCGCCCGTCGACGTGCAGAGGTCGGCGCAATGGAAAAGGAGCGTCGCCGACTTGGGCAGTGTTGGGATACGGCCGAGGAGGTCTTGGAGTCTATAGGGACCCATGGAAGGGTCTAGGATCTGCAATAGTTGTGCAAGGACGGAGGGAGAGGAACCCCCTCCCCTGTGGTTGTGGATGCTCTAGGCGGACGGGATCCTCCTTTCGCGAGGAAGGATAAGGGTCAAGACGAAAAGACTAGTATGCCCCCTGGCGCATGTTCGAGGAAGAGGGCAGAGGGGTCTTTTGCCTCACTCTTGAGAGCCGACCAAAAATGAAGGATATATAAAGGTAATATGCTGACGTGGCATTCTCTAATTGGCCAATAATGATCTATCTTGTAAAATCTATAGTTAATTATTGGTAACTCTGTTCGTAATAAGTTATATATGAAACTTGCTCAGAAAAACCAGAGGAATACAAATAAAATACTATTAGAACTTGATAATGCTTTCTGTTCTAAAAGTATACATGTGTTAATGTGATTAGAATAAAGGGAAAAGCTAAATTTACCTTAGTCTGATGCTTCATTAGGTATATTGGGTTATGATATGTTAATACTTGATCTTGATATGTCTAACAAGGAAAACCTTGATGATGATGGATAATGGATGATTCCAGAATAATAATCTCATATATGTTGTTTTAGGGTTTGAAACCAATGTAGACATCATGATATATTACTAATGGTAGTAATGTGATATAGGTATCATGAGTAGTCTTATATGTTTAAGATGTTGATTAGGGTTTCATCTAATATGTATAATGGTATTTGTAAGCTTAGAAACCATAATATGATGGAATTAGGGTTTGTAATCCTAATCCCTAATCCAAACATGAGATAACCCTAAACCCTAGTTTAGGAGCGCATCTACCTCTGAGTAATGTAATGCGAATACATGGTGACACATATGTAGTATGCTTGTTTCAGATTATGTTGGTTGAATGCTTGTTGCTTGGATGTTTGGATACACTCTTAAAGTACATGTGACATATTCCGCATGGTTTCTGCAATGGCAATAGGTATGTGGTTGCTTATGAATAACCGCTTAGTTTTCTGATGGTTTCTCAGACGTTTAATCGCATTGAATGCAACTAAACTGCTTGGATGTTCATATTGAAATTATAAAGTGACTATGACTATCACTAAATGTATATGCCTATAAACTCAGATCCTGGTTCTCTCTGTGGCATAATAGATAACCTAGTACATGGCTGCCTAAGGGTAGGTCTATCAGGTTAGAGAAAGACCTAGTACATGGCTACCTATTGGGTAGGTCCATCAGGTCTATGGATGACCTAGTACATGGCTACCTATTGGGTAGGTCCATCAGGTCTATGGATGATCTAGTACATGGCTACCTATTGGGTAGGTCCATCAGGTCTATGGATGACTTAGTACATGACTACCATGGAGGTAGGACCATCAAGTCACATTGAGTTAGATATTGGGCTACCTTCGGGTAGTGTCGTGTGACTCTATTACCTAAAAGAGAGGTGAAATCTATGTCCACTGCAAGGACAGCCCAGAGTTCGAGAATATGTATGGATTGAGTTGTATGGCTTAAAATGTAATCTTGATTGTTAAATGATTAATTGAATGATTATATTGTTAACGTAGTTGAGCATTATCTATTTCCTCCACATACCAGCTTCGGCTGACTGACATTTTGTTTTTCGGCGTTTTAGGTACAATGAAAAGAACAAACAGTAAAGCTACACCTTGTGAATTCAAGAATTAAAGAACAAGGAGGAACTAGTTAGAATAGTTCAGCTGAGGTTAGAAGTTTAGTTTGTTCCAAACTTTTCAAAAGTATGCAAAGAAAAATTTTATTATCATTTTCAGTATAGTCTGTTAGAATTTAATAATTTTTTTTGGTTATATGTCGAACCTTTGATCCGAGATTAATGGGTGAGGCTTCAACCTCTTGGTCTCCCTTAATTGGGGGTTATCAGGAGGTGGGGCCATAACAGTAATCCTAGAGCAAGGTCTAGGTTACCGTGAGTTAGAGACTCTTTAGCAAATCCCGAGTTAAGGAGTGGTCGACTTACGAGTAGTGCCATGTGACTCAACCCTAGAAACTGGTTCACTTATAGGTGGATCATGAGGGGTTTAATGGGGACAATACAGAGGATAGGGTACCCTTGGATCGCAGAGTATATCTAAAACGTAATATTGGTTGTGAAATAAGTAATTGAATGATTACTTTGTTATCATAGTTGCATGTTTATTGTTTCCCCCACATACCAACTACGGCTGACCGATGTTTTGTTTGTCGGCGTTTTAGGTACATTGAAAAGAACAAATAATAAAGTGGTACATGTGATACTAAAAGAGAATTAAAGAGCAAAGGAGGATTAGATAGATTAGTATCGGTGTGGATAGAAGTTTAGAGATCCAAGTTTTCAAAAGGTATGTAAAGAAAAAATTTATTACCATTTTCAGTATAGTCTGTTAGAATTTAATAATTGTGTATGGTTATATGTCGAACCTTTGATCCGAGATTAATGGGTGCGGCTTCAACCTCTTGGTCTCCCTTAATTGGGGGTTATCGGGAGGTGGGGTCGTAACATTTGGTATCAGAGCGTAGATTCCTCAGTTAACCATTAATAATTATTAAATTTTACAAACTCCATAGAACCCAAGGGAGTTATTAGAGGAGTATCTGAAAGACGGAGGTGTCTAGAAAGGGATCACGACCGGGGGCTGGCAAGATTTTCCTCCGCACCGCTAGTCGGAATATGAGGACTCCCGGACCCATGTGACCGCCTGGGCAAAGTCTTAGGGTATGAATAGAAATAAGATACCTTTAGTACTTCTCATCTTATTCATCCCTTCTCATCACAAAATTCTGATAAGGACCTAAAGGATTAGGGTTTTCTTTCTTCTCCTCACCCTCCTGAGGTATGGGTAGGGTTAATAAGGTTTAAGGAATCCTCCACTAAATTAAGGAAAGGCATGTAAATAATATGTCATGGACATAAGCTTAATAGATTAAGCGCAGAATAAATAATAGATACATGCTTAGGTCGTATGACATAAGTTGTCATGTCCTCAGAAGAGACCTGAGGCTAGACCTTCTTCTCAAGAGGATAAGTTAGTATTGGAGATAGAGATCTCCATTGCAAGTAGAGACCTAGCACATACTCTGAGGATGATGCTAACCCTAACCCTAAGTGAAGGTTAGAGAGAGATGAGTTGGACCAGGTGTTTGAAAGGACATGCCTTTGGGATGCCATAGGATCCATGGGTGACCTAGCACCTTTGGCAACCCCAACCCTGAGAAGGGTCGTGCATGTTAGGGAAAAGGATAGATCTTTATATGATGATGTTAGTGAAGGACCTTAGAAACCCTATGGGCTTGTGCAAGTAGGGTATAGCTGGCACCTAGGGCACGTCATAATGCTGACTGTAGGATGAAACCCTGAATAAGGAATTATGATGGAGCATAAAGGGTCATGGATGATCTTGAGCAACCATAAGTTCGAACCTAGGCTTCACCCATGTAGAGAATGCCTTTGAGGTTGATCCTTCATGAAGAAAGGACCTTCAATAGTGAGGTTGGATGAAGGATTAGCTCTAGAGAGAGCAAGAAACCCAACAAGAAGGTTGGAAGCCTAAAACCCTGAACAATGGATGATAATGGTTGCCTCATGATCGATTCCTGAAAGTTGATGATATCTTGGTTGCCTTTAGAGGGACCAACCCTAGAGAATGAATATGAAGCATCTGGTGCCTATGTGCCTACGGTATAGGTGTTTACCTTCTAAGGTAGGAAGAAGAGTTCCTTAGACTTAGAAAGGTTTTGTAGCAGGTTATGAAGCCTTGTGCCTTGATGGTTGTCCTTAAGGAGGACCCAATCCTAAAGTGTTGCTCGAGTTGAAGGATGACAAGAAGTGCATATCATGCCTTTTGCATGCTTGGTTCATAGTTAAGAAATAGAGCATGCAGTTTGACACCTAAAAGTGAACCTAGGGTTCCTAGGCCTAAGAGGGGAAGTGGTATACCTAATGCTCCTGATGAGAAGTTGAGTTCCTATAGAAGCGAGCATGGTAATCCTCATGAATAGAGGAAAAGGGGAGCCCCTGAAGTTTAAGATGTGTTTGATGATCCCCTCACATCTAGGTTGATGATAAAGAAAGGTATGATCTTGATCTAACATTGAGGAAAGAGGACAAGTATGACCTAGCATGGTTCGGTAAGTGATCTGCTTGTGCCTTAATGTCTTGCTAGGGTTAAGTAGGATCGTGTGAATATAAACCCTAGACCTAAGAGCTTTCGTGATCTTAGAGATAGTTTTTCTCCCATCCTGGGAAAGGGACCCCTTTGGAAGGGTGTATATCAGTTTTGTTGTTTCAAAGTAACCTAAAGAGGTCTCATAAAATTTTGAGAAGCTAAGATAAAAGATACATGGTATGAGAATGAACATGTAGACCCATAGATATCCATCTCTAAGTGCTTATGGATGTGTTACCATGGAGGTAACCGGTATGGGGCTTGACCAAGGTAGGCAGGTTGCCATGATGCCTATGAACGGATGAGAGTCAGCCCATGGTTGTAGAAAGAGAGATGATGAAGACTTGGGTAAGGTTCTAAGTGAACATGTACTATGATGGAGAATCCTAAGTCTATCCTAGGGTTAGGTAGGGATAAGACCGATGAAAGTAGGAGTTGCCTAATTCCCCAGTTGCACATGACCATAGGGTCGGGAGGTAACAACTATCATTGTCTGAGGGTCATGGGTTAGGAGATTGATCACCTTCATGAACTCATGGGACCCAAAGGGAAGATGAGTAGGGCACTCTCTTGATGCATGAGGGAAGAGGGATGACCCAAAAGAGTCGATACCCTATAGACCTAGAGGAGATGACCAAGGATATAAACCTCAGTAGGTTCAAGACTAGTTTGATATCATGATGTTTGTGATGAAGAGACATATGTGGCACGTTGCAACCTAGATTTAAAGGTGTACTGGGAAGGTGGGATGTACCATCTCTACTCTTAGAACAGGAAGAACTCTTTATTTGGACTGCAGCCAAATGCTTATTTCCTCTTGTTATGGGGGTGAGAGATAGGACATTACGCATGCCATACACCAAGTATAAGAGATGATGTAGGTTGGAATGTTGCCATGAGAAATGGGGATAGAGAAGATATCTACCCTGGTAAAAGTGAATGATACTTGGATGGTTTGTAAACACTTAGAGGAATGAGGTAGTCACCTTATGAGGATGTGGAGCTTACAAGTTATACCATGTTGAGTTTGGTCACCATGATGATGAAATCAGAGAGTGTTCTTATGGATATAAACATGGAGTTGGTGTTGGCTAAATTGACATTATGATAAATCCCTTTGTTTCGATGATGACAAACATTTCATTCTTGTCAATCTAACGAGCTACTTGAGTGTTGCAGGAATAAGGTGGATGACAAAGTACTAGGGAATCTATATGCTTGAATGCTTGAAAATTTCATGAAATGTAATCAGTTGTAAACTTGTACAAGTATATAATGTACAAGTACTTAGACATCATGTAAATCAAGCATTAGATCTTCCCTAGCCAATCACTACTCTTAGATAGGTCATCCCCTCCAACAGTGTCACCTATGCACACTCATACACATACTTAATGCCTTAAAGTGAAACATTGAAACAGGGTCAATCTCGGTCGACAAACTCCTCGACCGAGACACTCTCGGTCGACAAACTTCTCGACCGAGAATGACCCAAGTAGCCGTTAGACACAGATGAGAAAGTAGTTGGCAGTTGGAGATGAACGTTGCTAACACTTGATCCAGAGAGCCTGTCGGTCGACAAAACTTCGACCGAGTAGGTGTTTCGGTCGATAATTCCTCGACGGAGATGGACTCTGACAGCAACTGCAGAATTAATTAACTAGCCGTTGCTAAAGCAACTAACTTGTACCTAACGGCTAGTTAAGCACTTAGAACCCCCTAGAAAGTGTCTAGAACGTCCTTAAGCACTTGTAGGTCATTCCTATAAATAGGACATGCCTTAGGACACCAAAATACACCAAAGCTACACTTGTGATACACTTGAGCATACACTTACAATTGACAATCTGTTTTGAGAAATTGAGCAACACTTGCATTGGCAATTCCTCTACTTGCTCTAATTTCGTGTCCTATAGGCTAGTATCTCCTATCCACTACAATCACACGTGCATATACATTGGTTAGGAGATCTACATGCTTGATATAGGCAAATCAAGCCTTGTGCTTCAAAGGTTAAGTTGTAATTTCCATTTTCCTTCTTGTTCCTTTTATTCTTTGTATTCTCCTTGCTACTCCTAGGGTTGGAGGCTCCGGATTGGAGAAGGTTCTTCTCGGAGGAGAAGGTGGACTTCAAGCTACTTCAAGAAGGCTATTGCAATGGGAAGCTACTTCAAGAAGGATATTGCAACGGGAAGCTACTTCAGGAGGAAGGCTGCTTCAAGGTTGGTGCAATTACTTCTAGGTGAAGGCTGCTTCAAGGTTGGTGCAATTACTTCAAGGTGAAGGCTGCTTGAAGGGTTTAGGGAAAGAATTGTAATTTTATGTAAAGTCCTTGTGAGGTAATAAAATTAAATTCTTTCCAAATCCCGGTTGGGTAAGCAACCGGGTAGTGGACTGACTACCTTAGTATTTGCTAAGGTAGGAACCACTCTAAATCCTTGTCCCCTTGTCCAATATTCTTGTGGATTGGTTGTTTGAGTTAAATAATTGTTAAAATAAATTAAAAACTCTATTCACCCCCCCTCTAGTGTTTTCAATTGGTATCAGAGCAGGCTTCAAGGAGCTCTAATCGAGTCTTGAAGTATGAAGGGTGGTGGTGTCTACAAGCGCAAACAAAGGAAAAGTATGGGGCAACCTGCAACAAGTTGCAGTTGGTGCTTAGGAACAAGCCATGCAACACTTGGTTGCCCGTGGATGTCAAAGAAGGAAGATACACATAAAGGATGCTTTATTGCTACAATAAGTGAAGAAGAAGAAGAGGTAAGCCTTTTTGATTTACCTAAAGAAGATTTAATTGCTAGTCTTCAAGAAACACATGAAAAATATATTGAGTGTAAGAAGAAATTAAAGAAATCAAATAAAGAAAATGATGAGCTACATGCTAAAATTCTTGCTCTCACATCTGAAAATGAAGATCTTAAAAAGGTTATTGAAGATCATAATATTAAGCTAAAATTAGTAGAAGCAGATTGCAATCTTCTATCCCTAGAAAAGATAAATTTGCAAACCCAAGTAAATGATCTTAAAAAACAACCCGTTTTGTGTACACATCTAGATTATGATACTATTGTGAAAGAAATAAATTCCTTATTATCTAATCTAGATCAAGCAAAGCTAGACATCAATCAGAGAATGGATGAGATTGTCAACCTACAACAAAAGATTAGTAGTTTGAATAACAATGATACTCTTGATAAAATTTTAAATAATTCTTATCATCAAATTGGAAGGAGAGGACTAGGTTATAATCCTAAAGGAAAAGCTTATAAAAAACCTAGTTGGAGAAAGACACAAGCACATGAAAATCAATCTATGTATATACCTAAAGGCAAATATACATATGTACCCAAGAACAACCTAGAACAAAATCATAGAAAGAGACATGAGGTTGATTCTATATGTTGTCATTATTGTTTGCACCTTGGTCACTATTCTTTTTCATGTCCTTATAATAAAAAGGATGTTGAGTTAGTTTGGGTTCCAAAACCTCCAAACTAAATAAATGGAATTAAGTTGAGATATGACCAAAGACCTAAGTTGTATATTTCTATGTCTATCTCAACTCAACATAATGGGATATCAAATTAATTCCAGTGTCTAAACATCTAACTTGCATAATTGTGTTTTACTTGGAAGAAATTAAACAGTTCAGAAAACATTTCAGAAATCTTGTCGGTCGAGAAACTGTCGACCGAGAGAACTGTCGGTCGAGAAATTGTTGACCGAACAGGTCACTGATTTCAATCTGCTGTAAAATTGTTGAATTTTTTTTAATTGATCAAATTGCTATCTATTTGTGGTTAATGACTGTTGAAAATTCTGGAAATCATCCTTGAAAACTTATATGAGATTAATTTGGTTTATTCTCTAAATGATTTAAGTTAAAACTGAAAATTATGAATCATGTTGATTTAAGTCAAATTACTGCCTTCATGGTCTATTCTAAGTATTCTTTGATTTATTCACATAGAAACCATATGTTGAATTTCATTTCATCATGGATATGCTTTCAACACTTCATTATTCAACTTTCTATATATAAAGTTGATTCTTGTTGCATGAATAATGATTATTGCATGAATGATTCTTGATGATACATAGGCAAGCAAAATGATTTGTTGGTGATATGTTGTTTTAATGCTTGCAACACATAAGATAAAAAATTTCTCAATTGGTATCTTTAAAGACTTGAGATATTAATCGTGTTTTCATTTTTAAGAATCTTATGAGGGTACAAGAAGAAATGGAATTTGATATTCATGTACCTACAGCAAAGTTTATATAAATATTCTAGGAAAATCAAGGACAATGTTTTCATATTGAGTATCATTCAAAATGCTTCAAATTGATATCTAATCAAATTACATGCAGATATTATACTTCATATATGAGTGTTCAATTTGGAAATCTGCAAAATTGCCTCTTGGTTGAAATGAAATTTGACCAAGGGGCACTATGGTCGAAGTCAAGGTCGACCTAAAATAAGCTTTGAAAAAATGCTTATTTGAACATCATTTTATTGTACTTAATCGTAGTATACTTTTGATAAAAGTCAAAATCAAAATTTAAAATCATATGTGACCTTAGAAGCTTTAAATTGCTTTAATTGTAAGATTAAGGGGGAGATCATAAAACAAATTTGATTATTTGATTAAGAAGCTTACAAAAACATTGTAAACATCATTTGAAGCTAGTTGTGACCTTAGTATTTTGACTCTTGGTTATGAAGAAATCTACAAATTTCATAAAAATAATATATCATGTTCTTAAAGGAATTCTCGAAACAAATCAGGGCTTAACATCCCGTGCATTTGGTTAGAGACATCTTTATGTACTGAAAGATTAAAGGATTCTCATTTCATTTTCAGGGTTTAACATCCCTTGTAAAATGGGTGAAAAATCAATACATATGCCATGAACCTAACAGGATCTCATATCATTTCAAGGCTTAACATCCTTTGCAAATGATTGAGAAACAAATTGTGGCTAAATTAGACAAAAATGATATTAAATCCATGTTCCTAATAGAATATCTATTTAAGGGGGAGCATAGTATAAAATTAAGGGGGAGAAGAAATATAAAATATTCAACTTGGATACCTTTTTGAAATGAAAAAGGGGGAGAAAGAATATAAAATCAAAAATATAAATGAGTCAATGAGTTTCATAACATCTTAGCCAGCACTCACTTGCAAAACAAGAATGGCTACAAAAGGTAATCCTCAGGTATGAAACTCACATGCTTTATATTTCCTTATTTCATATTTAGGAAATGTTTGTCATCTTCAAAAAGGGGGAGATTGTTGGCTAAATTGACATTATGATAAATCCCTTTGTTTCGATGATGACAAACATTTCATTCTTGTCAATCTAACGAGCTACTTGAGTGTTGTAGGAATAAGGTGGATGACAAAGTACTAGGGAATCTATATGCTTGAATGCTTGTAAATTTCATGAAATGTAATCAGTTGTAAACTTGTACAAGTATATAATGTACAAGTACTTACACATCATGTAAATCAAGCGTTAGATCTTCCCTAGCCAATCACTACACTTAGATAGGTCATCCCCTCCAACAGTGTCACCTATGCACACTCATACACATACTTAATGCCTTAAAGTGAAACATTGAAACAGGGTCAATCTCGGTCGACAAACTCCTCGAACGAGACACTCTCAGTCGACAAACATCTCGACCGAGAATGACCCAAGTAGCCGTTAGACACAACTGAGAAAGTAGTTGGCAGTTGGAGATGAACATTGCTAACACTTGATCCAGAGAGCCTGTCGGTCGACAAAACTTCGACCGAGTAGGTGTCTCGGTCGACAATTCCTCGACCGATATGGACTCTGACAGCAACTGCAGAATTAATTAACTAGCCGTTGCTAAAGCAACTAACTTGTACCTAATGTCTAGTTAAGCACTTAGAACCCCCTAGAAAGTGTCTAGAACGTCCTTAAGCACTTGTAGGTCATTCCTATAAATAGGACATGCCTTAGGACACCAAAATACACCAAAGCTACACTTGTGATACACTTGAGCATACACTTACAATTGGCAATTTGTTTTGAAAAATTGAGCAACACTTGCATTGGCGATTCCTCTACTTGCTCTAATTTCATGTCCTATAGGCTAGTATCTCCTATCCACTACAATCACACGTGCATATACATTGGTTAGGAGATCTACACGCTTGATATAGGCAAATCAAGCCTTGTGCTTCAAAGGTTAAGTTGTAATTTCCATTTTCCTTCTTGTTCCTTTTATTCTTTGTATTCTCCTTGCTACTCCTAGGGTTGGAGGCTGCGGATTGGAGAAGGTTCTTCTCAGAGGAGAAGGTGGACTTCAAGCTACTTCAAGAAGGCTATTGCAACGGGAAGCTACTTCAAGAAGGATATTGCAACGGGAAGCTACTTCAGGAGGAAGGCTGCTTCAAGGTTGGTGCAATTACTTCTAGGTGAAGGCTGCTTCAAGGTTGGTGCAATTACTTCAAGGTGAAGGCTGCTTGAAGGGTTTAGGGAAAGAATTGTAATTTTATGTAAAGTCCTTGCGAGGTAATAAAATTAAATTCTTTCCAAATCCCGGTTGGGTAAGCAACCGGGTAGTGGACTGACTACCTTAGTATTTGCTAAGGTAGGAACCACTCTAAATCCTTGTCCCCTTGTCCAATATTCTTGTGGATTGGTTGTTTGAGTTAAATAATTGTTAAAATAAATTAAAAACTCTATTCACCCCCCCCTCTAGTGTTTTCAATTGGTATCAGAGCAGGCTTCAAGGAGCTCTAATCGAGTCTTGAAGTATGAAGGGTGGTGGTGTCTACAAGCGCAAACAAAGGAAAAGTATGGGGCAACCTTCAACAAGTTGCAATTGGTGCTTAGGAACAAGCCATTCAACACTTGGTTTCCCGTGGATGTCAAAGAAGGAAGATACACATAAAGGATGCTTTATTGCTACAATAAGTGAAGAAGAAGAAGAGGTAAGCCTTTTTGATTTACCTAAAGAAGATTTAATTGCTAGTCTTCAAGAAACACATGAAAAATATATTGAGTGTAAGAAGAAATTAAAGAAATCAAATAAAGAAAATGATGAGCTACATGCTAAAATTCTTGCTCTCACATCTGAAAATGAAGATCTTAAAAAGGTTATTGAAGATCATAATATTAAGCTAAAATTAGTAGAAGCATATTGCAATCTTCTATCCCTAGAAAAGATAAATTTGCAAACCCAAGTAAATGATCTTCAAAAACAACCCGTTTTGTGTACACATCTAGATTATGATACTATTGGGAAAGAAATAAATTCCTTATTATCTAATCTAGATCAAGCAAAGCTAGACATCAATCAGAGAATGGATGAGATTGTCAAGCTACAACAAAAAATTAGTAGTTTGAATAACAATGATACTCTTGATAAAATTTTAAATAATTCTTATCATCAAATTGGAAGGAGAGGACTAGGTTATAATCCTAAAGGAAAAGCTTATAAAAAACCTAGTTGGAGAAAGACACAAGCACATGAAAATCAATCTATGTATATACCTAAAGGCAAATATACATATGTACCCAAGAACAACCTAGAACAAAATCATAGAAAGAGACATGAGGTTGATTCTATATGTTGTCATTATTGTTTGCGCCTTGGTCACTATTCTTTTTCATGTCATTATAAGAAAAAGGATGTTGAGTTAGTTTGGGTTCCAAAACCTCCAAACTAAATAAATGGAATTAAGTTGAGATATGACCAAAGACCTAAGTTGTATATTTCTATGTCTATCTCAACTCAACATAATGGGATATCAAATTAATTCCAATGTCTAAACATCTAACTTGCATAATTGTGTTTTACTTGGAAGAAATTAAACAGTTCAGAAAACATTTCAGAAATCTTGTCGGTCGAGAAACTGTCGACCGAGAGAACTGTCGGTCGAGAAATTGTCGACCGAACAGGTCACTGATTTCAGTCTGCTGTAAAATTGCTGAATTTTTTTTAATTGATCAAATTGCTATCTATTTGTGGTTAATGACTGTTGAAAATTCTGGAAATCATCCTTGAAAACTTATATGAGATTAATTTGGTTTATTCTCTAAATGATTTAAGTTAAAACTGAAAATTATGAATCATGTTGATTTAAGTCAAATTACTGCCTTCATGGTCTATTCTAAGTATTCTTTGATTTATTCACATAGAAACCATATGTTGAATTTCATTTCATCATGGATATGCTTTCAACACTTCATTATTCAACTTTCTATATATAAAGTTGATTCTTGTTGCATGAATAATGATTATTGCATGAATGATTCTTGATGATACATAGGCAAGCAAAATGATTTGTTGGTGATATGTTGTTTTAATGCTTGCAACACATAAGATAAAAAATTTCTCAATTGGTATCTTTAAAGACTTGAGATATTAATCGTGTTTTCATTTTTAAGAATCTTATGAGGGTACAAGAAGAAATGGAATTTGATATTCATGTACCTACAGCAAAGTTTACATAAATATTCTAGGAAAATCAAGGACAATATTTTCATATTGAGTATCATTCAAAATGCTTCAAATTGATATCTAATCAAATTACATGCAGATATTATACTTCATATATGAGTGTTCAATTTGGAAATCTGCAAAATTGCCTCTTGGTTGAAATGAAATTTGACCAAGGGGCACTATGGTCGAAGTCAAGGTCGACCTAAAATAAGCTTTGACATCATTTTATTTTACTTAATCGTAGTATACTTTTGATAAAAGTCAAAATCAAAATTCAAAATCATATGTGACCTTAGAAGCTTTAAATTGCTTTAATTGTAAGATTAAGGGGGAGCTCATAAAACAAATTTGATTATTTGATTAAGAAGCTTACAAAAACATTGTAAACATCATTTGAAGCTAGTTATGACCTTAGTATTTTGACTCTTGGTTATGAAGAAATATACAAATTTCATAAAAATAATATATCATGTTCTTAAAGGAATTCTCTAAACAAATCAGGGCTTAACATCCCGTGCATTTGGTTAGAGACATCTTTATGTACTGAAAGATTAAAGGATTCTCATTTCATTTTCAGGGTTTAACATCCCTTGTAAAATGGGTGAAAAATCAATACATATGCCATGAACCTAACATGATCTCATATCATTTCAAGGCTTAACATCCTTTGCAAATGATTGAGAAACAAATTGTGGCTAAATTAGACAAAAATGATATTAAATCCATGTTCCTAATAGAATATCTATTTAAGGGGGAGCATAGTATAAAATTAAGGGGGAGAAGAAATATAAAATATTCAACTTGGATACCTTTTTGAAATGACAAAGGGGGAGAAAGAATATAAAATCAAAAATATAAATGAGTCAATGAGTTTCATAACATCTTAGCCAGCACTCACTTGCAAAACAAGAATGGCTACAAAAGGTAATCCTCAGGTATGAAACTCACATGCTTTATATTTCCTTATTTCATATTTAGGAAATGTTTGTCATCTTAAAAAAGGGGGAGATTGTTGGCTAAATTGACATTATGATAAATCCCTTTGTTTCGATGATGACAAACATTTCATTCTTGTCGATCTAACGAGCTACTTGAGTGTTGTAGGAATAAGGTGGATGACAAAGTACTAGGGAATCTATATGCTTGAATGCTTGTAAATTTCATGAAATGTAATCAGTTGTAAACTTGTACAAGTATATAATGTACAAGTACTTACACATCATGTAAATCAAGCGTTAGATCTTCCCTAGCCAATCACTACACTTAGATAGGTCATCCCCTCCAACAGTGTCACCTATGCACACTCATACACATACTTAATGCCTTAAAGTGAAACATTGAAACAGGGTCAATCTCGGTCGACAAACTCCTCGAACGAGACACTCTCAGTCGACAAACTTCTCGACCGAGAATGACCCAAGTAGCCGTTAGACACAGCTGAGAAAGTAGTTGGCAGTTGGAGATGAACGTTGCTAACACTTGATCCAGAGAGCCTGTCGGTCGACAAAACTTCGACCGAGTAGGTGTCTCGGTCGACAATTCCTCGACCGATATGGACTCTGACAGCAACTGCAGAATTAATTAACTAGCCGTTGCTAAAGCCACTAACTTGTACCTAACGGCTAGTTAAGCACTTAGAACCCCCTAGAAAGTGTCTAGAACGTCCTTAAGCACTTGTAGGTCATTCCTATAAATAGGACATGCCTTAGGACACCAAAATACACCAAAGCTACACTTGTGATACACTTGAGCATACACTTACAATTGGCAATCTGTTTTGAGAAATTGAGCAACACTTGCATTGGCGATTCCTCTACTTGCTCTAATTTCATGTCCTATAGGCTAGTATCTCCTATCCACTACAATCACACGTGCATATACATTGGTTAGGAGATCTACACGCTTGATATAGGCAAATCAAGCCTTGTGCTTCAAAGGTTAAGTTGTAATTTCCATTTTCCTTCTTGTTCCTTTTATTCTTTGTATTCTCCTTGCTACTCCTAGGGTTGGAGGCTGCGGATTGGAGAAGGTTCTTCTCGGAGGAGAAGGTGGACTTCAAGCTACTTCAAGAAGGCTATTGCAACGGGAAGCTACTTCAAGAAGGATATTGCAACGGGAAGCTACTTCAGGAGGAAGGCTGCTTCAAGGTTGGTGCAATTACTTCTAGGTGAAGGCTGCTTCAAGGTTGGTGCAATTACTTCAAGGTGAAGGCTGCTTGAAGGGTTTAGGGAAAGAATTGTAATTTTATGTAAAGTCCTTGTGAGGTAATAAAATTAAATTCTTTCCAAATCCCGGTTGGGTAAGCAACCGGGTAGTGGACTGACTACCTTAGTATTTGCTAAGGTAGGAACCACTCTAAATCCTTGTCCCCTTGTCCAATATTCTTGTGGATTGGTTGTTTGAGTTAAATAATTGTTAAAATAAATTAAAAACTCTATTCACCCCCCCTCTAGTGTTTTCAGTTTGAAGTGAAATACATGGAAGTGTAATGTTACCTTTTACCTAAGGATGTGAAGTGGTAATGGATGCTCTGGTTGAGATACATCTAACTTGAAGCTAGAAGAGGTTGTTTTGGCTAACCCTAAGTTTGGAAAGGAGAGGTGTTTGGACAACACTCAGATGTGACAAGATGCGTTGAAAAGTTATGGTTGTTTGGTTAGCCAGTCTAGTCCTGGATGCAATGAAAGGATGGTGGAAAAACCTCAGATGTACTTCTTTGGAAGAGAAGGTGATGAAACCCCGACTAGAGTGGTTTAGGGTTTCGGAGGAATCGATCTTGAAGAATCATGACATATAGGAAATCATGATTGAAGATCACCATACACCATAGAAAATGGCATTAGTACTTTGGATGCTTAAGATGAAGTTGCATGTGGTTTATGACCATGCAAGCCAGGAGGTAAAGGACGAACCCCAGTAACCCAGTGTATCGATATGGAGGACAAAAGAATCCCTGAGAGGGAATGGGAGCTCAACACTATGGATGTTGTGATAGGTCTTCCCTGGGCCAAAGAAGGTTGAGATACAATATGGGTTATGGTAGGTCGCCTTACCTAGATGACATAAGAAAGAAAGAGTTCTGTCAAGGGACAGATCTAGTTGAACTACCATGAGAGAGATGGTTCAACTACACCATGAAACGAGTTCAAAGGATCTTGAGTTTGACCTAGAGGTTCACTTCCATAGAGTGGAAGTAGGCACATGAAGAACTCAATGTTAGTTTATCACCCCTAACTATGGTTAGTATGATCCAGACTAAAGGGTCTGATGAGGGCATGTGTGCTCGATCAGGGTGATATCTAGAGATAGTTCTTGTCCTATGAAAGATGTGACAATGACCACCATAGCCAGTATCGGGTTTTATATGAAGCTTTGTTAGGGAGGTTGTGTTGGTCACCACCTCAGTAAGGTGATGTTGGTGAAAGGACCACATGATGGTTAGAAAAGTACCACATGATGGTTAGAAAAAGGGACCCCAATACGTGTAGATGAAGTCACTTTGATTGTGCAAGGGTTGAAAGGAGCCTAGAGACGATGAGAGTCGTGAGCAGATGCAAAGTAGACTGACATACAAGTTACTGTGGGAGAAAATGTGACATGAAAATCCGACCCCTCTAAGTTATAACTAAGAGAGCTGAGTCCCCGATACATGGGTCCATTAGAGATGGATGGGTGGAGAAGGTTAGGTTTGACCCTACCCTTCAGGATAGAGTAATGGGATATGTTTTCCATGTGTCTAATTTAGAGCACTATGTGAGGTACCCCGACCATGTGCTGAGCAATGAACCTAGTGAGCCCCAAGGGAGGCTGAAATGGCCTGAGTCACCTGTGTAGTTTATAGACGCCAGGATGAAAGAACTCAGAGAAAAGAGTAGGTGATGAAAAAGGTTCTTTGGAAACCCCATGAGTACGGTAAAGCCACATAGGGGCCAACAATGGACATGGAAAAATCTTATCCTGAATTGTTTGTTTGCTTGCATGAATTTTGAGGACAAAATTTCTATAAGAGGGGAAGGATGTTATAACCCCAATTTTTGGGTGCAAGTGGTGAGAAATATAATTTCTCAAATTAAAATTGTTTGAACAAATAATCATATATTGGGTTGAGAATATTGGATTTCGTTTAAAATAGCCTTGTTATTTGATTTGTGGGATTTATTGGCTATTGGGCCCAATAACAAGGAAATAATAAAGAAAATTCAATTAGTGAATGAATAATTGAATAATTGATAAAGGAAATATGTGGAAACCTCTAGAAGGCAAATCCAAAGAGGATTTCGTGCCTCTTGGGTTCCTTGGGTTCCAAGGAGTACAAAGTTGCATAAAGAAAGAAATAAGAAAAGGAAAGATTAATTAAGTATTTCTTTATTAAGAAAGAAATTGGAAATAATGTTAATATGTGGAAAACAAGTGAAAAGAGATATAATTGAGTTATCCTTTGTGGAATTTTGTATTCCAAGGATTAATAATGATAAAAGGAATACCAATGAGGAAAATAAAAGAGAAATAAAAAGAAATCCTCAAAAAAGAGATATTTTAATAAGAAATATACATAATAATGAAGAATGATGCATGTAGATACATCTAGAAGGATAATAAGTATCCAATATAAAGGATTTCGAAATAATGGAGTATATTGGGATCCAAGGAGTCCCAATAAAGAGGAAAGAAAGAGAAAATACTAAAAAGGCAAAATAAGAAGATAATATAATGCATTATTAATGAATTATGAGGTATTGCTAAAAAGAAAGTAATTTTGATTAAAGGAAAACTTAATTTCGTGCCTAAGAGTTAAAAGTCAAACAATGAAGAGAGTAGGTGAAAGGAATCTCGAATTCCTAATACCTAATGGAAATATATACTTGAAGAGAGGAAAAGATACTTCAAAAGTAAGGAAACTCTCTTTCCTATAAGGAGATACCTTGTTTGCTTTGTGGGCAAGAAATCTAAGGCATGGATACTCCCCTATAAAAGGGGTAGACCCTTTGGGACGAGTTCCAGAGAGATTCTGCGCCTCCCACTCTCTTCATCACCTTCTTCTTGTTTCTCACACGTGAAACACTAACCGAGAGAGAGAGAGAGAGAGAGAGAGAGAGCAGCCCTGGAAGCAGACCAAGGACTGAGAAGTCATCGTGTTGGGAGCAGGAACTTTCCTCAACAATCCGGTACGATCTGCCATTCCCTTGGGTGCTCGAACCTTCATGCCCACCTGCAGAAGGGTTGGCCGCAGTTTGCAGGTCGCCGGCCTGAGCCGTTCGCTTTGGCCACGGCCGAGGGCCTAGCCGAGCACGAGGAGGTGCGGCGGAGGCGGGGGGACCGTCCCTGATGGTTTTTGGGGTCGGGAGAGGACAGTGGGGCGTTGTCCGATCGCTGCTGGAGCGACGTCCTAGGGTTCGCGGAGGTTGAAGACAACCAACTCGCATCGGACGAGTTTGCCCCTCGACGTATCAAAGGAC
Source organism: Alisma plantago-aquatica (assembly GCA_963693085.1). Classification (NCBI taxonomy): domain Eukaryota; kingdom Viridiplantae; phylum Streptophyta; class Magnoliopsida; order Alismatales; family Alismataceae; genus Alisma; species Alisma plantago-aquatica. The sequence goes on along the minus strand of OY856411.1, from coordinate 323,902,508 downwards.
CAACAACTCAAGCGGGGGCAAAAGGGTCATTCAGTTATGTTTTGAAGAGCCCAGCAATGTTGCATGGGTTTGGCGACGTGGCGGCCTGCTATTGGTCCGGGTAAGTGAAATATTACAAAAATCATAACTTTTAATTGGTAGCTCCGATGAGAACATATGATACATGAATTTTGATCAGAAAAATGCAAGGAATCCATTAAAAAAAGTTTCATAGCCTGAATCTGATCATAGTTCGAAATATAGTGTAATTATCATCTTTAATGAATTAAAGATTAAGAAATCCTATTTTGATATGATTAATATGTTTAAAAGGGTTTAATGGATTTTAGAGTTGATGTTAATCTATTAAATGTAAAAAGGTACATAATGTTCAAAAAGGAAGAGCTTTGCATATGATTAGTCTAATTTAGAGTTTATATGGTTGAAATTGGAAAAGTACATAAAGTTATCATCTTTAATGATTTAACTAAGGAAAAACCCTTAGATTTGATGATAGATGGATAATTCAAGCTGATATTAGCATGTTGTTAATAAAAGTGAAAATAGGATTTAAAAAGATAATCTTTTTATATAGTTGGTTTAATTTAGGGTTCTATGTACATGATTATGCCTTAATGGGATTAGAAACCCTAATTTATGTTGATATGAATTCTAATGGTTTTAATTGTACAAATCAAAGAATAAAATAGAGATATGATGATTCGAAGATAAATTGAGTACCAAAGATCTTTAATGTGAATTATTTGGATAATTAGTGTTTCCTAGTGTATAAAAGTGGAATAGTGATAAATAAGGTTCATATATGTGAGTTGAACTATAATGAAATATGATTTGTCAATTTGGAAGAAACTGAAGATGATAATTAGCTTTAATGTTTTTGATATGACCTAAAAGGATAAAGATAATAGTTTTAGCATTAAAAGTGATAAATGCATAATGAAAGCTAAAACCCTAAAGGATGACCTAGAAATCTTAAAGTGGAATCCAAGTAGATCTTGAGGAGGTTTGGAATAAAACAATGACACTTGGATGTTATACATTATTTTCAGGATATTGTTGATTGCTTGTAAATTGTGTTGAATGTTAATGCATGGACATCAAGTTACTATGGATCAGGTATGTGGTTACGCTTATGACTATACTGAATAGTTTCCTAAAGATTTTATCGAAGTTTCCCTCAATGCACGAATTAACTGTTGGATGTCTATTTATTTCATGCAATTATAAAGTGACTATGAATATCACTATAAATGAGTATATATAACTGGCTAGATCCGGGTCCACCTCTATTACTTTGAAAAGGCTAAAAAAAGGGGTAATCCTAGAGCAAGGTCTAGGTTACCGTGAGTTATATACTCTTTAGCAAATCTCGAGTTAAGGAGTGGTCTACTTACGAGTAGTGCCATGTGACTCAACCCTAGAAACTGGTTCACTTATAGGTGGATCATGAGGGGTTTAATGGGGACAATACAGAGGATAGGGTACCCTTGGATCGCGGAGTTATATCTAAAACGTAATATTGGTTGTTAAATAAGTAATTGAATGATTACTTTGTTATCATAGTTGCATGTTTATTGTTTCCCCCACATACCAGCTACGGCTGACCGACGTTTTGTTTGTTGGCGTTTTAGGTACATTGAAAAGAACAGACAGTAAAGTGGCACATGTGATACTAAAAGAGAATTAAAGAGCAAAGGAGGATTAGATAGATTAGTATCGGTGTGGATAGAAGTTTAGAGATCCAAGTTTTCAAAATGTATGTAAAGAAAAATTTTATTACCATTTTCAGTATAGTCTTTTAGAATTTAATAATTGTTTATGGTTATATGTCAAACCTTTGATCCGGGATTAATGGGTGCGGCTTCAACCTCTTGGTCTCCCTTAATTGGCGGTTATCGGGAGGTGGGGTCGTAACAGAGACCCATCAAGAAACCTCCCAAACTTGTATATGTATTCCCACTCTTGGCTACTCCTTTTGAACATGTACACATATGGATGTCTCATCCACAACAATACATAAATATGAATAGAGGATTATTGTAAGTGGCATCAAATAACATAGAAATAAAAGATGATTGTATAATGAAAGACTAAAAATATAAACTAAAGAGACACTATTATATTTTTTTTACTACTACTAGAAAAGTATTTCTCTTATACGACACAAAGTTTCTTCTGTGGTATGATATGCCTTATGTGGCATGAAATGCCTTATGTGGCACACATTGCCTTCTGTCTACACCAAAGCATCTTCTAAGTCACAAATTACCTTATGTGACATGTAATGCCTTCTTATGGGTATTGAAGTAACTTTGTTCTATTGGGACTTATTATATATTAATAATTTTATGTTATAGTGATCTTTTCTAATCTTTTCTATTTACATTTCCTTTTAGTTTCTTTATATATAATTGATTATGTTTCTAAATCTATTGACATAAATTTTGAATTTTTTGCTCTACTCTGATATTCTAACAAAACTATGTATACTTTTTTTTGGTGACTACAACAATCAAAGCATTACTCCAAACTATTCACAACATCATTATCTAATGCTATTTTAATCTCTTCATTGCATTTTGTATGGAGATATTTTGCACCTGGTTTCTTCAAAAACCATTTCGTCAATTTGTCTGCTAGTACATTATCTTCTCTGAATATTTTCTCTACTCGACATTCTTGGCCTATTTTTCTCAGCTTATTGATTCTTTTAACCAGTAGGTAGTATTTGTTCAAGAATTTATCACCACTTCCCAATAGCTCAATTGATAGCTTTGAGTCTGATAAACATGTATACTACTACATTGCAATTTGGGTGCTCCTTATAGTCCCCTCAAAATCACAATTAGCTCGTCCTCATTCAGATTATTTCGAACATGTTTTTGAGAACCTCCTCCAATCCATATAACCTTATCATCTTTGACTATGAAACTCCTACATACTTTCCCTGAGCTTTGGTGTAAATACGCATTGATCGAGACTTGAACCACCCCAAAGGTGTTGATTTCTAGGAAGCTAGGGAATTTTGTTGTCTTTCCATGTTAATATGTTCCCTGAAAGCTTGATTGTTCAATACATGCACCTACATATCCAGGACTATACTGAACACAATACTTCTAACCTTTTCAAAGATCCACACATTTGTGTTCTTCCATATCAGACAACATGATACCATGAACATAATGATCTAGTTTATAGTTGTCACGCTGAATCCCAGATTCCATTTCATCCAACTTTTGACATTGACCTTATGGATGGGGTTTATATGTTCCCAAAGCACTCTAGATAGTGTACAACATAATAATGAGAAGCAAGCATGTTTTGTCTCCCATACTGCATCTAGTGCAAGTGCTTATATTTACCATATTCCTTGTATTCCTCAATATGTTCCTGAGCAGTCTTTCATGTTGCAATAACTACATGAACGTTTAGACTCATTGTGCTATCTTTTTATCCTAGATGATGTTCCAATCCCCGTCCCACTATAAAACCTTCCCTAGATGAGTGACACGTACATTTGCTTCACCGAATAGTTCCCTTATGGGTGAGTGTGTCGATAAATATCATTGACCCCCTCTTCCTCTAGAGGTGCATGCATAGACCTAATAATCTACCGTTTCCTTCTCAAAATCTGCATTCACGAAACTCCTCATCCCACTTGTCTTCCTAAAGCACAAGATTGGATACTTTCAAGCCCCTTGGATCTTATGGGATTGTCATTCATTGTTTAAATGTAAATATCTCAACATTTCTCAACCACTTGTCATTCCAAACTACTATGTCATGGGCATTTACAACTAAAATCATTGTGTTCACCTGGGCTGCATGTAGCAGTGATAACATCCCCCTCCATGTCATTGAGCCTGACCTCCTCAGATAATCATTTCTCTCACATTTGACCATGAACAATTTTTCCCATATTGTGCTTCTTTTCCCTAATAATCTATCTACCACTTTCATCAGTAGAGCATCATTGAATTCTTTCACAGATCGAATCCCCAAACCCCCTTCATTACACTGGTCCAAGAAACCAGATTTGTCCCCCTTCTTGAATCTAGTCCACCCCATATGAAATTTCTTGTGATCTGGTCAATTTTGTCACACACTAAAATGGGCAACTTGGAGGTTGCATAATGTGTGTCATAATAGGGGATGGTGTTGAGTTTGTCAGTGTGATCTGTTCTACTATGGACAGTTTCCTACTTTCCCATGATGTAACTTTTTCTTGATATCTATTAACCAAATATGTGTATAAGGCTTTGGAGTTCCTCTTGTGAACAAGGGGAATGTTGAGGTACATTTGTATCTCACTCACCTCTTGTACATTCATCTTTTTTCATATCAACCTCCTTATAGAAGTTGGACTAGCTCTGGAGAAGAACACAATAGATTTGTCCCTCACCACTTTTTGTCCTAATGCCTTCTCGGTGCAACAATTATGTATTCTACATAATGTAGAATTACATGTTCAAAATATTTCTATTCATATTTCTAATAGTTCTATTATAAATTCATTGTATGCATTAAAAGGTTGAAATGCTTAAATTATAAGTATACATTATATGAATTGAAAGTATAAATGCATTTTAAAAATTGCATAGGAAAAAACCATCTAAATTAGGAGATTTAGACTAGGTGTCTAACTATGATAAAAGAATCAAATTCAAAGTGCATGGTGCTCTTACTTATACTATTTGTAACCCTTACTAGTAGATGAGAGAATCTAGAGTCTAGTTCCATTTATGGCATAAATGAGTCACCATTAGGTTCATATTCTACTTGTTAACATGAGTGACTTGGTGTAATTAAGGTTTATGTTAATACAATCCATTTTAGGGTTCATTAATTGTGCTACTCTATAGGTGGTCATATTTTATTAAGATAACATTGTATAAAGAATATCATAAAACTCTAATATCATACTATGGATCATATATTTCTAGTATAATGGAAAACAATGTACTTGTACTTGTATACCACATACCCTTATATTGATTTAAATGCCTCTTAGTTATGAAAACAATTTGAACTCAAATTTATGTGTAACAATCCTGACATTTAAGTTAATAAAATATAACATAATTATTATCAAGTCCCTTGTTTAATTGAAATTCCTATTTCCATATCTTAGTACTAATATTAAAAAAAATATACATAACATACAATCATGTACATAAAATCAAATACGATGGTAAATATATATATAACTTCTTATAACCTTGATATCAATTATTACAACATATATAAGATTTTATGACAAAGCTCTAGATCATTCTAAGGTGAAACACATACTAAAGTAAACTAATTATGAACCCTAGATTGGATCTTCATCTAGTGTCCAATTGTTCCTTTCCATATCCAAATTTTTATATTGCATGCTTATTATCCAATAAATCTTATAATCTTTTAAACGCACATAGGGAGCCTTTTCCACAGTTTTAGAGGTACTTGAGCACTTTTGGATGCAAGGTGAAGATGGATGTGACTTAGTGGGTTTCACCAGTCTTGGAGGAGTCCAAGGAAAAATCAATATTGTCCCCAACATATCCTAACTGATATACATTGAGAAGAAAATGACTCTTGGGTTGAATAAATAAACTCTGAAAGTGATACAAATAAATCCCCCAAATAGTCATTTTGCATGCAGAAAGGCCATTCACAAGCATGGTCACCTCCCACAAATCCACTTATTTCCCTAACATTCCATAACCTAGCCAAGATGGCCATTCTCACCAGAATAAACATTCCTCCCAACCTTCAAAAGTATCATTCTTTCCTTAAAAGGAACGCATCAAACCCCCAAACCCACCAACAATAGACTAACATCCAATTGACTTCTACCACATCCATTCTCAGGACAATTATCATTCCATTCACTACCCATAATTATCATTATACCCATTATATGACCTTTCTATCTATGTAGTCAACCCTCACAAAACCACTATGATCTTACCTATTCTACCACCATGCCTATTCTAGCTAACATGATCATCTGTAACCTTCATGCCACAACTATGGTGAGGGCACAACAGATGTTGTTCCCCTTTACCCCAATGTTGTTTGGTAGTCTTTTTACCACCTTACCCTCATTTACCATAGCTACCCTAGGCTACTTTATAAGCCTTAGCAGTGGCTAGGGTGAGTATTGAAACTTTGTTGGGATCCCTCATGCACCACCAATCAACATACCCACCTCCAATCCCATTCTCCATCTTCTACCCCAAAAAGTCTAATTTTCTAAGGTTTTAACCATTTCCATTCAAGTTTCCATGCCATCGCACCTTGGTGGAGGGAGGAGCTTCTTTTTCATACATCCATAGGTGAACAAGGAGGAGTCTTTACTAACATCCATGGTTATTTTTCCTCTTTCTTCTTCTTCTTTTGTACTTCTCATACACTCTGTGTATGTAAGACTCCTCTTCGGCTATGGGGGGTGTGACTTCATTACCATGATATGGAAGAAATCTATGTAAATGTTTTATATTATCTCTACCTTTATTTTCATGCTTGTTCTCTCTCACTATCTCTCTTTTGTGGACTTTGAGATATGGAACCACCTAATATATAAGGGGAAGAGGAAAGATGAGGGTTGGAAGGGAGAAACTCCTAAGGCCACTTGAGGTACTTAATCTAGTTCTCCTTTATACCCTTGTCTCCCTCTATGCTACTAGTACTAGGTAAGAGATTTAAGTATCTGAGGGTGTTTCTACTTCTACACTTGGAAAGGATCACATTAAAGGTTGGATTAGGAGTAATAGAAGGGGAAACACCCTTCTCCTAAACCTTATACCAACCCTTTCCACCAAAAACACACTTAGAAACAGATACTAGAGGTTGATATAGGATTTTTTTCATTTGTTTCCTAGTCATTGAGTCTCATAAGGTCATACAGAGAGTAGTTTAGGGACTACATTGCCTTAACATATTCCATGCCACCCATGGACAACTATTAGGATAGATCTCTTAACCTCACCTACCTATGTTGGTTTGGTTTTATAGCATTTATTTTGTATGATGTATTATTGATAATGACTCTAGTGCATGGTTGACCAGCCTAAATTAGACGTCTGAAAGGAGCGAATCTAGAGTAGTTGGATTCATAAATTTATAACCAGACACTTAGTCCCCCACAACTACAATACGGGGTTCAAATGTAATAAATCAGGGTTGACCCACAGGGACAAGGGTAGTATGTGTTAAGAATGTAGGGCCTTAGCTTAGTTACACCAACTAAAAAGGTGAGTTAAAGTTTTGTGTTCCTTAGGAAACAATGGTACTTTAGACAAACAAGTGAACTATATCTAGAAAAATAAAAGAAGGAGCAAAACAAAAGAACATGAATAATCAAAGAGTAAGATATCAAATATGAATGGAAAACTTGGATTGGGTTTCACCATCTAAGGTCTCTCACCATTATGCAAAACGCACACCCATTGTATACCCTTGACAAGTTTACAACCAATCATCATAAATGTCTATTCCCTCCTCTCTTAAGTTAAGCAGATATCTAGATCATAAGGTTATCACTCTCTTTAGATGGCAAACAAACAAAAATAGAAAAACATATGATCATTAGCTTAAGCATTCCAACATTCTCATGCATTTATGCAACTCCATAACACTTATATTTGGGTAATACTACTCTTTCGAGGTACTAACAATCACTAGTACATTTTTTGCCTCTAATGTCACTTTTCCTAACATCAATTACACTAAAAAACTGACACTATATATAAAAAAACATTGGTTCTCTATCACAAATGTCACCATAGATCAAGTCCTCCCAATTAATAAAAGACACGGGTACCACTTTTTCAATAACGTCAATTGGCTTAAAAAAAATTGACTTCTAAATAACCAACGAAATACAATTTTTTGGGGGAAAATATTTGCCTCCAAAACTTTTAATATGAGCATCGATTTCTAAGGAATCGACAATAGGCATCATCACGTGAAATAATTTTTTCCTTGAAAATACTTCTGGCATCGATATTCTCTCCACAAAATTGACATCGATTCACATGAAAAACTGTGAAAATTTGCACAATTTGTGTCAGTTTTTCATCATGAAACTAATGTCATAATGTTCATGCCACATCCCTGCAACCCCCCCAATTGCACTCTAGTGTCAGATTTTTTTCTCAAAACGGACACCTCAATCCCTACTGATGTTGATTTTGTTTCATCCATATAATTGCCTCTAACATTTGTTTAATTAGGTATAGTCGGTGTCAATGTCACTAGGTATGGTGTCGGTTTCTCATATACAACCAATGACTATCACCATTACTGAAGCCAAATTTTTTTGTTCAGACAATAGCCTCTTACATCGATTTTTCAGATGAAACTGATGTCTAAGTCACTAGGTTTGGTGTCAATTTTATATACATAACTGATGACTATTGCCATTACTGAAACTGATCTTTGTGTTCAAATAATGGCCCCTTGCATCTATTTTCTAGATAAAATTGACATCTAAATCACTAGGTTAGGCATAGTTTCTTTTATATGAACTGACATTTATTATCTTATTTGTTGGTTTTGTTAGAAACTGATAATTATGTCCCACTTAATACCACCTATGAAATTTCTTTCCCCCATTCTTTGTTTCATTGCTCCCCGGATAGCTAGCTCTAGCGATTTATGCTTTGTCACTCCTGTGCTCCAGTACTTCGCTTCTCCTGTTCTTTAGCTGTTGTGCTCGCTTCCATCTGTGGTTTGCTCACCGCTACAGCTACCACTAGAGATTGACATCACTGGATTGTTGTAGCACTCACTTTTGGAGCTCACCATCTAGTGAGCTCACCACCATTGCACCTGAGGAGTTGTTGTCCTCACCGCCACCATTTTCACTGCTACTGCTCGCCATCACTGGAACTTGCCACTACTACCTCTTGAGGAGCTATCCTCCATTGGTGACTGAGTTGCTCATGCTTCCGGTCTATGTTGCCATCACTGGAGCCACCATTGTCGCCAGTAGAGACCAAGGTTTTTTTTAATGACAACATATAGGTCCCATTTCTTAAAATCCTAATTATTAATACATGATATTTATATATAATGTTGCATGATTAATGTTTTCATTATTTATTAATAATACAAATCTTATTAGAACCATGTTGTCTAATGAGAAACATGAATACTTGATGAGAGAATATAACCTAAAATTGAGAATCAGTAGGAGAAATATTATGATTCTTATGGGGAAACGAAAAGTGTATATCTATAATATAAAATGAATGATAGGGTGAGTGTGACTTATGAATTTATGGGTTTGTATTTACATGCAATTCATATGAATTGTAAACCTTAATTTTGGAGATATATATCTCTTATCGTAGAAACCCATCCTAGATTTACTCTTTAGGAGTAAATCTTGGATAGTCCCCAGTTTGGGATTATTCTTGAACACGGAATATCACATAGGATGTAAGTGTATAATGTATATTTGATTTTCAAGATGTTACTTGAGCACTTCCTAGTTTGTTCTCTAAGTACATATGATGGTGGGAATTTGCCCATCTACATCGGTGTACTTGGAGAACTATGGGGAAACACTGTCAAATTTTTCTTGAAAATTGAATACACATTGTACACTTACTAGTGAGATTATGTGTTCAAGAATGGGATAGGTGGTATACACATTCACTATTGAACCCTAAACCCTAATCTATAAACCATAAACCCTAATATGTAAAACTTATATCCCTAAATCCTAAATAATAAACCCTAATTTGTAATCCATAAAACCTAATCATGTAAACCCTAAATCCTAATACTTATTTTCCCTTCAATCACAGAAAGGATAGATCTAGATGTCCATTCTAAATTGATGCACCCTGGAGTTTATTACTGGTTTTGATAAGTTTATAAGCTTTGTGTAGGAATATAGGAAACAACCTAGAGATAGGTTCTATTGTCCATGTAGGCATTGCGGTAACAACTTGAAAGTCAACACTATTTACAAAATAAAAAATCATGTCATATGTAATGGGATTGTACATGGTTATACATAATGGTACTGCCATGGAGAGGTTCCAACCATGCGAGCAATAGATGTCGATAGCAGTACCTGTGTTGAAGAAGAAATTATCGCCAATGATGTAGATGTGAACAAACCAATACCTATAGACATGGTAGACGCGATGCTAGATAGTTGTGGGGTATTGTGATGCCCAGAGACACAACAAGCGAGATAACTCAAACCAAATTGCAAATTAAAACTAAACACTGGGGATACCATAAAACACAAGAAATTAAAACGGATTTGATTGAGCCATAGGAGTCACAACATATTGCACATGAGCCCACTAAATCCACCTTTATTATATATCACCTACCCGAAACATTAGGCATGATACTATTCACTAGCAATCAAGCCATATCCTGACGCATAAGGTAACATGTTCATATACATATATGCCATCTCTATACAATAATGGGCATAAAGCCAAAAAAACTCATATCAATACGTGAAACAAAACCTCCCCAAGTCCCTGAGCGTATAGGGACGACACATAGGACTCTATTTCTATACACAAGCAGCATATCCAACCTTGCAACAATTACTGGTTCTCTTTCTTCTTAGCACCAATAGCATGATCTCTACCTCCTCATGCTCGATCACCTAAAAGAAGTAGAAACCCATGGGGTAAGACCAAACATCCCAGTGAGAGATATTACTCTCCTCCAACGTCTATTAAAAGAAGAGATAAGCTACGCAAGTAAAATAACATACTAATCAGGTTGAGAAGATTCAGCTAAATGATATGTACTCAACAGATGAAATAGATTGAACAAGACTAGGGAGCTACCATTGAATAGTAGATAATATTATATTCTAAAAAGGAATATGAATAACATGTATAACTGTTGACTTCTCTTACTGTCTTATAATTCAAGAAATCAGTAAAAATATAAGGCAGAGGGGATCAACCAATGTTATTTGTATTTAATACTAAGTAGGATATACTATATATTGTGTTACTTCTTTTATTAGTTCCTAGAGGATTTGAGTCATACCACATAAATCCAACCAACCATTGTTAAGTTGAAATCGGTTCCATACAAGGTCAAATGGAAGAGTTAGAATCCATGACCTCTTGACGCCTCTTGGTTAGCATAAGAGAAACACTACATAGACATACCAATAAATTGTAAAAGGTGATAGATCATCAATACAAGGATCGGCTCACGCATGGCCTTCCATATAAAACACCTAGCCCACCTTGGTACAAGTAAGGGCGTTAGAAGAATAGGCTCATGCATGGCCATCCATATAACAAGGAGATAGGCTCATGCATGGTTGTATCACACAAAATGTAATTGTGGACACTAGGAGATACCTTGACTTTTGCCTCTACATATTCAAAAATATGCGCTCTGATTTATACTCGTTTCACCAATCTAGAAATTACAGCTGACACTGGAAAGGATCTATGTCACAAGGCACCTACTTGATTAGGGTTCCACTTGATTAGTTAGCCAATTGGGTGACTTTTAACATCAATCAAGTTAAAATGTATAAAGCCAAAAAAAACTCTATAAGAAGTAAGGGTACATTACAACTCCAGAAGATATAAAATGTACAAGGCGTGAACGTGTCACACAATCAGCACATGATGCTCAATTCTCTGCCATTCATAAGGCCAACATCAATGGTACACATCATAATGGTATATCAATCCCTTAGTCATACCACTTGAGGATATCTCTTCTCAAGGCATCAAACCATCACCGGGTCATAGGACTTATCACATTAAACTTGTGTGTGCTTCATCACATTAGGCCTCATCAATGTGCATAAGCATCATCATGTATCATAAGATCATCACCATATCATACACAAGCCATGGAATTACTAAACGTCACTTGCAAGGTTAGGGGCTTATAAGAAAGAATGAGAAAGTAGTATAACAGATGACCATATCAAGATAGAGAAAGAAAAACATCATATAGCTCATAATTAGGGTTAGGGCTCCATGCTTAACCGATTGGGGTTTTGTAGATACATCAAACCATTAAACCCTAGATATGGAATCTCCCATATTCTTAGAACATTTTAGGGTTAAGAATAAACTATCCATGCAAAACTACATGTGTCTTATACGTTACTCATAAGTGTGCATTGGTTGAGTACTCAAGCATGTGTCTTAATCATCCATCAACCATGTGTCGCGACCACCCACCAACATGGGTCACAACCACCACCCTCTATGGTGTCTCAACCGTGACCAACTCCATGATGTCACGACTGTGACATTCCAGGGATGGCATGTATTGAATCAACCATCAATCATGTTATGACCCCAACAAGCAAGACGTCTCAACCAACTAGGGTTATGGTTTCGATCACCCAAAGCAACCATGTCACAAACTCCAACCATGCCATGGGTCGTGACCAACAAATGATAGGTGGAATGTCACAACCACAACAAGGGCAAAGGTCATTAACATCATAAGATCATGTAACTCTTCTGAAATAGAAGCAAGGTCCTAACTAAATCAAGCCAGGTATCTCGACCAAAGGTCAACCATCATCTCGACCAATACCACGACAAGATCAAGGTGTAATGACCACCAAGGGTCAAACCACCACCGAGACCAAGGATAGTCATCAAACCAAGGGTAACCAAATCAAATAAAAGGCAAACCATGGCTGAAAAAAAGAGAACAATAAGGAACCCCACCATCCTCAAGAAGGAAAAATGTCTCCCAAAATCGGTCATCAAAACCCTAACACTTGTATCATTAAACCACCATGAAAAGGGATCTCAACCAAGAGAGAACCAAGTTAAACCATACCAAAATAGAACCATAAGTTCATATAATGACAAAACACTCGATCATAGTGCATGCAACCAAAACCAAAGTTCAGAGATAGGGGAAAAACACCATTGCACCATAACCACCAAAATTGGGTGCAAAACTAGGGTTTCGGATCCCATCCAAACCACACATTATCTCAACATCAATCAAGTCCTAGAGTCTAACATCATCTACTAGCATGTTAAGAAAACATTTTAGAGCTAAAAATTAGTAGCATGCATGTAGAAAAAGTGGATTAATAGAGAAGGTTAAGAGTTATATAACCCGCCTGAAAGAAGGTCACTCCAAGGGTTACAAGCTCCAAACACATGACCACCTCAGGAGAAATAATCTCCACCCTCAACTACAAGAACACCTAAATAAAGAGAAGACACCATGGTCAAAGATTGGCCAAGGAAAGAGAGAAAGAAGCTCAAAGTCGAGCCAAAAGAAGGAAGGGGGAAAATAGAGAAGAAACATTCTCTCACTTGGGTGTCACCTTGTAAAAACATGGCCTATGACCCCTTGTGAGGAGGATTTTACTCTCAAGAATGACCACCATGTCAAAACACAGTCTAAGGATGATAAAATGCAAGAATATGGGGTAGATGATCCAAGGAAAACACCATAAAGGAAAGGTAAACACTTACCAAGGTAGAAGATGATCAAGGGTCACCACAAGCACCACATGCAAGGTTGATCCTCCTTCAAGGCACCAAGAATAGCTCCTCCTTGGTCCACTAAGATTCAAGAACGTTCAAGCAAGGAAGGAGAAAGAAGATGGCTAAGAAAGGTCACTTGCATGGAGATAAGAGGGTTTATATAGCAAAGGAAGAGAGAGGTAGGGAAAGAGATGAGGTGTCAACCAGATAGGGCCAAAGGGACACTTGTCCACCCAACAAACTAACATGAAACTACATAAACCAGATGCATGATATGGTGATATACTCTATGTTGGTTATCGACCCACTTGGATCACCCACATGGTCACGGTCGTGACCTACCATGGAAAACCATCCATGGTCGTGACAACAACACCAAACACCACAAGGTCGTGACACACAAGGTCACCGAACCCCTCCTTGGTCGAGGCACCCTATACAAAGGCAACTATCTTGACCCAAGATCACCCAAAACCATCTTGGTCGTGACCACAACACCTAGGGGGATATCTCAACCATGACACCCAAAAAACAACCCATGGTTCGCGACATAGGTCACTACACTCACAAGGTATACAAACCCTAGAGTCCTTAATCACCCAAGATGATTCCACCACTCAACCAAAGCTCCAACAAGGTGCCCCAAAGCACCAAAACCTCTCTCATGAAGCCAAGAGAGAGAAGGAACGCTCTAGAGGAGGGAAATTTAAAGATAACCCCTCAACTTGGGCAGTGCAATTTGCACCAAAACTAGTGCACAAAGCACAAACATCATCTGAACAAGCTCAAATTGGAGACTAAATCCCTCCACAAACTGTAAGATCATCTCAAAAGATTAGAGCAAGGTTCTAAAGATATCATCAAGACAAAGCAAATAGGGTTAAACCAAAGCACATGTCAGGGGTCTTACAAGTAGAGAGCACTGATCCACCTTCCATATTTAGAAACATTATGCATGATGTTGAGAGACCGTTATACATAGGTTGTACTAAGTTTATGAAGTTGAGTGTTGTGTTAAAATTGTATACAATGAAAGCTAACAATAAATGGAGCAAAAAAAAACTTCACATCATTGTTATCTTTATTGAAAGAAATTCTTCCTGAAGGAACATACAAATTAAATAAAATGTTATGCCCAATGGGAATGAAGGCTAAGAAGATACTTGCATGCCTGAATGATTGTGTGTTAATTGAAAAGGACTGTGTTGATTTGAAAGATTGTCCAAAATGTGGGGTGTCAAGGTATAAAATGACGTCTTCGGGGAAGCCCAAAATTGGCTCTCCTGTCACAGTGATGTGGTATCTACCTATAAACCACAGTTTTGATGCTTGTTTGCCAATCCCATGGATGCGAAGAATTTAAGTTGGCATGCCAAAGTAAAGAAAAATAATGATGATATCCTACGACATGTGTCTTATTCCCCATAGTGGAAGAAGATTGATTTATTGTATCCTGAATGTGGTGAAGAAATCAGGAATCTAAGACTTGGGCTTTGTACTGTGGGATGAATCCATACAGCACATTGAGCAACCAACATAGCACTTGGCCTATTATGATTTTTATATACAATCTTCCTCCCTGGTTGTGTATGAAAAATAAGTATTTATGTTGTTATTGTTGATATTAGGCCCTAAACAACCTGGCAATGATATTGATGCTTATCTTGACCCTTTGATTGATGACTTAAAGAAACTCTGGGGAGAAGGTGTGATGACCTATGATGCTTCACGTGAAGAGACATTCTATTTGCATGCTATGTTCTTTTATACTATTAATGACTTTCCAGCATATGGGAATTTGTCTGGATACAGTGTAAAAGGATCCAAAGCATGCCCTATATGTGAAGAGAACATTGATTCAATATGACTAAAATATGGTGGTAAGACTGTCTATCTTGGTCATCGAAGGTTTCTTCCAAAATTTCATCCTTAACAAAGTTTGCACAAAATGTTCAATGCTTCGAATGAGGATTGAAGTGCCACTAAACCTATACCAGAGGAGGTTGTTTATGAAAGAGTAAAAGACTTTGTTAATGTATTCCATAAGAGGTCACAATGTACCATTCCCACACATAGTGACAAATATTTATACAAGAAGAGGTCAATATTCTATGATCTTCTTTATTGGAGTTGTTTGGCAGTTAGGCATTGTATCAATGTAATGCATGTTGAAAGAATTGTATATGATAGTGTCGTTAGTACTCTATTGAATATACCAAGTAAGACTAAAGATGGCATTAAAATCTAGAATGGACCTACATGAAATGGGAATAAGGAAAAAATTAAAATAAGAAGTTAGTAGTGATCAAAAAACATATTTATCTCCTACTTGTTACACATTGTCTAGAAAGGAGAAGAAATTTTTTTGTGAGTGTTTGCTTATTGTTCAGGAACCACAAGGATGCTCTTCCAATATTTGTACACTGGTATCAATGAAGGATCTAAAGTTGATAGCTCTTGAATCTCATGATTGTCACACTCTAATGCAACAAATATTGCTCATGGAATTCAATCTATACTATCAAAAAAAAGTAAGGTTTGCAATCACAAGGCTTTGTTTCTTCTTCAACAATCTATGCAGCAAACTTATTGATCCTAAGAATCTCAATAAGTTATAAAGAGAAGTGGTTTTTACCCTATGCCATCTTGAGATCTATTTTCCTCCTTCATTCTTTGATATCATGGTACATCATGTTGTCCATATGACTAGGGAAGTGAAAATATTGGGACCAGTCTTCTTGCATTAGATGTATCCTTTTGAATGATACATGAGTGTTTTTAAAGGTGATGTTTGAAATCGTTATCAGTTTGAAGGAAGTATTATTGAGGGTTATGTGTCCAGGGAGGTTATGGACTTTTGCAATGACTTTCTAAGTTGTAATGAAGATCCTATAAATGACAAGAATATTGAGGACTATTTTGGCAGAGGGAGTTTAGAATCATGAGTGAAAGTAATCATTCATGAGTTGTAGGAACAAGCACACTTGTATATTTTATGTAGCATCAATGAAGTGAGTAGTTATATCACCAAACATACCAATTTCATCAAGAAATAAGATCCTCGAGCTAATTCAATGTGGCTTTCTAGAAAGCATAACAAGACATTTATTAGGTGGTTTGAAGATAAAGTTTTATGTCAACTATCTCAAACACCAAATAATGTTGCCGAAAATATCAAATGCCTCACCTTTAAAACAAAAATGAATGTTATGCCATATGAAGGGTTTGACATAAATGAATTTTCATATTATGCATTATCATTTCATTTTTCTAGTGCAAAGGATAAGAGTCCAGGTGAAGCTAAAATGTCATAATATGGTGTCATTGATGACATTTGAGAGTTAAACTACATATATTTCATAGTTTTGGTTTTTAGGTGTAATTGGGTTGATAACACCAAAGGAGTTGTAGTGGATGAATTTGGTTTCATATTAGTGAATCTTGAAAAGATTGGCAAGAAGGGTGAACCATTCATAATGGCATCATAGGAGAAGCAAGTATTTTATATTGGTGGTCCTGCAAATGAAAAATGGTCAGTTGTTCTTGATGGTAAAAGGTAGTTCATTGCTGATCCTATAGATGAAGAAGAGTACTATGACAAGTATGATGACTCTTATCCATTCTCAGTTGTCTTGCCAACACCTAATATTGAAGCTAAAGTTGACTTATATATGTCTGGAGATCACACCGAGGGAATGTTAATTGATAAAAGATCCAAATATTAGAGGCATGATTTTATTTTTTCATATGTTAGATAAACAATTTACATTCTTTATCATTTATATTTCATTGTCTGACTATTTTTGATATGACATTATTTCAGATGGCATCTGACCATGAGTTTGATAATCATGATGATGATTATCGAGAGCATGAGCACACTGAAATGTGCACCATGAGGATGAGCACCCTGAAATGTGCACCATGAGGATGAGCACCCTAAAACTACTATAAGTTGTATTGTTTCATTACAAGCATGTGCATTTTACAATGTCTATATATCTTGTCGTATTGTTTTATCAAAAAATAAAAGTTCTATTTTTTATGAGTTAAGTGTGTTTTTGTCAATTTTAGCATGAGGATGTGTGCCCTGAGGATCTTGATGAGCTTCATGTGCAACATCATAAGCATGCAAAAATATAAGGCATCACCATGATGAACAAGTTAATAGAGCAAAGGGGTAATAGGTCAAAGTTGGTCATTGAGTTTGATAATCAAGGAAATCATGTTGGGAAGAACCACAATTCTTTTGTGTCATATCTAGGGGTTCTGACTTGTTGTAGGGTGGATATAAATGTAGAATCTTGGCAAAAAGTTGATCCAAATAAGAAAGACTATATATGGAAGGAACGATGTGTGAGATATTATCATTTATAATTCTATTTTTAAAAGCTATTTATAATTACATTTTTAAGAATATTCCATTATGGTGTCTTTTATAGAGCATATTTGAACTAGATGAGAAACTGCATTATAAAAAGGTGATGCAATGCTATGGCAGGACACTAAGGAATTAAAGGACAACACTAACAAGAGAATACATACAAAAAGTTGATAACAAGAAGAAGTGTGCCACTGAGTAATGGAACTATCTTGACCTAGAAAAGTGGGAGATATTTGTTGTTAAGATACAAATAGACAAATTCAAGATATTAATCCTCACTCCTCATATTGAATTCATTGTATTACTTATGTAAATATGGTTTGGACTAACTAGGCTATAAGAAATGCTCAAAGATAAAGACGTGCAAAGAACGTGCACAAGCAAACTATGGGTCCAGTTGGCTATAGACATCTTCACCAAAAACTACTACATGCATCTTCTTCTCAGTAGCTTACTCCTAGGACTATTAAGTCCTCTACTACTACTAAACATCTACTTAGCCATGATCTATGGATAGTTGGGAGAAAAGCAAATATGGAGATATACCCAACCCCACAACTTCTCAGATAGTTGCAAAAATGGTAAAATTTAACTGTTAGAGCAATTAGTATTCATGATTGTTATGTTTTACTTACCAATTACTAATGATGATGATGATTAGTGGGAGCTCCACAAGAAAAGGAAATAAGGCAAGTTCACCCCTGAGGGCACAAGGGATGCACTGATAGTTGCTCTAGGTAACCTAGAGCATCTTGGGCGTGTTAGGACTATTGGAGCTGGTTCGATATTAGAGCCTTCATTGGGCCAGGGGGACTCTCAAAAAAGGTACAAGATCTGATTGCAATGGGTATAGAGGAAGCATGAGAAAGTACCATTTTTTTCAGATAGTACCTATAGCGCCCCACTCTTCATACATGGTGGACCCTCCTATGACAGAGGTGGTTGGGAGTAATCCCATTGACCCACCACCTAACACATCCATTGTAAGTATTTTTATGACATAACAATATTTCAAAATGATTTGTATAATATGTTTGAGTTTAAGCATTTATATATATATATATATATATATATATATATATATATATATATATGTATATATATATGGCTAAAAGAATTGTGTGCCTGAGTACATGTAGCTTGCATGTACCCATCATAATTAATGATGATTGTAAAATCGTAACGAATAATCTAACCTTACTGATGTGATGTATACCTCTTAGATAAGGTGTGTACAAAAAAGCAACACAATCTGATATTTACAGATCATCCAATGAAAGAAAATGCGTATTTTCTAATGAATGGTAAGTTGTAGAAATTACAAACACCGTTGGATGATATATTACTATATCTCATGATCTATATGGGATATGATTATGATTTTGTAAACACATTTTATCTATACAATAATGAATCAACCCATATGGTTGGATTTTATGAACATACTCCAGATGTGCCATTTTAATGGCAGGTACACATAAGTTACATGTACCGGCCGATACACACTTCCTAACCTCTCTCTCTCTCTCATTATATATATATATATATATATATATATATATATATATATATATATATATAATGCTCTATGTAAGTTTTTGGGGGTTGAAGACATGTAATCTTAGATTAAATGAATATGTCATTGCACTGGGCGAGGCTTACCCACGTCCTGAAGGTGACATGATTCATGGTGCATCGTTGCCCGCCGATGTGGTTTGCATGATGTTGAGGCTTGTCTATGATGCTTGGAAGCAGACTGTACTACCATAGGTGTGGTCGTGTGGTCGTATGGCCCAAAGCTCCATCTCCTCCTAAATTTCTTGGTTGGCTAACATAGGACCTATTCGACTAGGGTTATGGAAAAATGGATACATAAACGTCAAGAAGGGTCACCTATGATGGTCCATCTTAATGAGGATGATGTAGGCCAACCTCATAATATTGGTATTTTTCTACAACATGTTTTGGAGATGTTTAATTATGCTTGATTGAATACATCTTTGATAGAACTTTGGATATGGTGAGATATTATATAGCTAAATACCTTATTATATATGTGTTGGTCTATTTTCTTATATATTAATGCATACATGATATATGTTTTGTAGCCACTTAATTAGGGTCTGTACAGAGTTTATAGTGCCCCATGTGGCATTTCTAGTTCCATCATTGATTAGTTGTGTAATTAAAGACCCTTCATCTGTCTCCCAATACTACTCTACCACATTTAAATATTTCAGTAAAAAGAAAAAGAGCTTCATGTTAGCTATGTACAATGTTATGTAAATTTGCTTACTCAACTTATAATTTTAACTTAAGAATTACATTTCATTGTCAATTTTGATTTTTTTGTGTTCGTTTCCCTCAAGAATAACCATTGGGTGTTATTAGTTAGTGTCCCCATGACACTAATTGTGTTTTAATAGATCTAAGGGTGACAAAGTAGACATCGGGGACACTAATTGAAAAGGGCATTATTCATGCGAGTAAATTAATATATTTATATGCATTAACATATATTGTTACATGACTATTTACAAATACAATTTAATGTATTATATTAATGTATAGGGCTATAAAATATTTTAAAAAGGCTAAAGGAAAGGTGGACAATAAAAATAAAGTGATAGTTTGGAATAATGCTCATGTTGTTTTCTGACACAAATGCATATTTTTTCCAACTATGCTTATTTTTACTTATTAACTATTTGTATGTTGAAAATTATAGTCTCATGTACAAGACAATGGTTGGGCATGTGGATAGTACATGAAGCGGGGTATGGACATGATTGTCAGATTTGGGGCACTAGACATCAACTGCATAGAAGTTGTAATCTATAAATATAGTTTTGATCATCATAAGTATATATAGTTTCATTAGATAATATGAAAATATCAAACTTTTGAATCATATAAGTCATTATATCTTTGTAGGTTTCTAAAACAAACTAAAAAATGGGGGAAAAGCTATATGAGATACAAAAGCCCTATACTACATAACACCTAGATGAGATACGAGAACAATGGGTAGAAGCCTTCATTAGGGATGTCAACTTTCAAGTTGATTGGGATTAAAGAATGACTTTTCTAAACTTTGATGTAATTATTTCTATATACATGTGCTTATGCCTTCTCACAACTTTAAATTTGATGTGAGTAAATTATTGGTGTGTATGTATGAATATATAATGTGTGTGAATGTGAAGATGAATTAATACAATAAGAATTGTGTTTCTTCATGTCATGAGATTGGGTTGGTGCGTATGTAAATAAATTATCATGTGTGTGAATGAATGTTGAAATAAAATTATGCTTGAACTTGTGATAAGAATGGATATTGAATGTTTTTGTAGGTTGTTTGTTGGCCTGTTGTTTAGCTGAACTCCCATATGTTGTTAACCTACAACTGCTAGTTTTTCATCCTGCTAACCAGTCAGACAACATGTTTACATACTATCATAGAAAAATAAAAGTTAGTTTTCAGTTGTTCCAAAAAACCCGATAGTTGAAGTCTTCAATGTTGGTTTATGGAAAATAGCTGACATTATAGGACTAACCAGAACGGTCACGTCGGGCAGCATGACCATTCTGGACAACACAATCATAGTCATCGGTTTTTGTGAAAAAACCATCATTGTGTATCATAATTTTCGATTTATATATACGTAACCGACAACTATGTTGAAAGAAAGATGTCGGTTTCTTTAAATTGAATGGCAAAGAGACCTTTTACATTTACAAATGTGACTTGGTATGGATAAATGACGTCTGAGTCTTTTTCAAAATCAACAACTATGGTGTAGGAAAGGTGTCAGTTTCTTTTGAAGCCCAATGACATGGAGACCTTTTGCATTTACAAATGTGACTAGGCATGGATAAACAAAGTCGGGGTCTTTTCCACAACCGATGGCTATGACACTTGATGTGTCAATTTGTATTATCATAGAAACCAAGGTTGAATGTCTTTGTCATCATTTTTTGCATCCCTAAGGAACTGACATCTTAGGCCTATAACTCTATTGTCACCCACTAATATTTTGCCTTTGAACCAACGTTGTAGGTATGTTTTAACTGACACTAGAGGTAGTTTTTGTAGTAGTGAATCAAGCAACAAAAGATGCTAGACAAGCATACAAGTGAAGCATTACCACCAAGATTATGAAGATAAATATTGTTAAGAGCATATATTAAATGGATATAAGTATTTACATGTTGGGAGAGCCTTAGTGGCTACCCCCAGTAGAAGCTATATGTTTATCCACTCATGATGGTGAGCAACATTACATATTTACAAGTATATTTAGACATGGAGTTTATGACAAAATGGAATTTATATGATGAAGGGAGATAGATTTAGCGAGAAGAGGATGCACCAACAATGGCCCTATATGACTAAGGTTGATGGACAGACTATCTGATCTAAAGATGGTGAGGGGGTATGGAAGATGTACTGCTAGATATCCTTCTATTGATGAAGAGGTTAGAGTAGACCGTTGGCGATAGGTTGCAAGGAAGGCCTTTGAAATATTATCCTTCAACTTTCACAAACCGAAGGAAAGGGAACTAACCAATGGCATGAGTGGGTTCTGGCAGCACTTTCACATCTTCCCTGGGTGACAACCCCATTCTTTGTACACCAGGGGTGCCATTTATAGATTTGGTCTGATTCTCTTTACTTGCGCTGCAAGTCTAGGCATGTACCTTTGGGCACACCCTTAACTACTTAGAATTATTGTTCTATACGGCCATTGGATCTTGAGTGTGCAGCTGAGCCATAGGTTCCTTTGCTAGTTGGCCGACTGACAACTTCAGTCAGAACATTGGTTCTTGGAAGATCCTATGATGCCATCAATTCTTGAAAACTAATGGAAAACAACTTGAAATGCTAGCCTTCCATAGAAACTCAAGTGGACCAACGGTCTATGGACCATCGATCTAAAGGATCTAATGATTGTGTTGAATGATAGGTTGTCCAGATGAACCATTAGTTCTTGACATTCAATGGACACTTTGTGGCTGCTTGCCTAGCCTTTGGTTGTTGAGGACTGATGGTGAGTCTAACTTTTCTCCTTAGTGGATCTACACCTCTATTGGCCATCGGTTTGGAAACCAATGGTTGGATTGGAGATGGCTTCTTGCTCGGTTGTAGTCTCCATCGGTTATGGAAACCAATGGAAGTCTTACTTCTATCATAAAAATCATCATTTCATAAGTTCCCTACATCGGAAGTAGTAGTTATATTAAAACCAAGGATAAGTGGCATACATGTGCAAAACAAGGGAAAGTTAAGGTAACTTTGCAAAATGAGAAAATATTAGAAGTAAGTTTAGGAATGAAATATCCATAAAATTGAATTTTCTCACCCCCACCCCAAAAAACAACTTAGAGTCTATCCTTTCCTCAAGCTAACAAATATAATTAAGGGATCGACCGACTTCAAAGAGATTTATTATATTAGTGTTTTTGGAGTGTGAAAAATGTCTTTACATCAGTCTTACCTCAAGCTTATGTATTATGCCCAAGTGTTGTTAATCCCTAGATTCTCCCTCTCAGATCAGGAGTTGCATCACATGTATTGTCTTTTACAACCTTCTTCTAAAGAAGGATTTCTCCATCATGTGGAACCAATAATCTCTTTCCTAGTCGTACTTACACAAGGTTCTGGTTAGAGGTAGCTTTCACACCCAACTTTTATTTTATAGAGATCCTAGCTATTGGGATGGGGTAGGCTAAGGTTGAAATGTTTTCCTATCTTTCTCAGGTTGGCTCAAACATGTGTACTTTTGTAATGACAGTGGTACCTGATTTGGGTCCTGATGTAGTCTCAGGTGGTTATGTGAGGTTTCCTTCGAGAGGAAGGTGGGAAGTTTAGCTTCCAGTTTTGTTCCCCTCAACATCTTTTGAAGTTATCAACACAACTTTCATGATTTTATTCCCACTCAACTTTTATTCTTGCTCACATGCTTAGGGACAATAGCATTTTAAGGATGTTTTGGACCACCACGCCTCTTTTAATCCCAAATCTAGGATTTAAGCACTAGAAGGGGAGTTGCTTCCCTTTTACCAAGGCTATGCATTTTCCAACCTGTACTTGAGATATAGGGTGATCAATCAATAGCATATCATACTGAGTACTCCTTACATCAGGGGTTCTTTTTGGAATAACAAGCATCAATCTGCATTTTACAGTATCTTAGAATAAGGCTTGCATAAAAACATTTTCACACTAAGTTTTAGGTGATTAGATAGCCCAAATTTGTACTCTTGAAATAATTATGCTAAAAGTTAGCCTAAATACAAGAAAGTATAACGGTGAAGGTTATGATAACACCCAAAAAAATTGGATCCAAAATTTGCCTTTAACATTTCCTATGCATCAAGAAGATTCTCCTTTAAAGTTAAAAAGACTTGATTAATTCCATTTGAATAAATTTCTCTTTTAAAAAATATAGGAACATTTCTGCACATGTTAGGTAAGAAAGTTAAGTAATGTAGGACATTTGAAATATAAGGCATGAATACATACCAATCTCTCCTGTTTGACCCCCCACCCCCCAAACATATCATGCACCATGTACTCAGGGTGTTAGAGATTGAGGTTGAGTAAGAACATGCTATTTTAAGCTTGTGAGCAGTTAATTTCCCAATCTGAATTTAAGATCTCCAGGGTGTAAGTCCCTCAAAGGTGGTGGTAGTAATCGTCTTGATAAAATTCTACCTTATTATCTGTCGTGGCTAGCATCTGCATCCAAAATAGCATGTAAAAGCCACAACCATTGGAGCCTAGTTGTTGCTATGGGCTCCTATGGTAGAACTACGGCTTCTCAAATTTTAGATCTTCATTAGGTAGTCCCTTGTCGAACATCCTTAAGAGCTTGAAGATATTTGTAGCCACTTTGTATGCTTTTTGTTCAGTGACACTTTTAGCTGCTTTATGCTGAGGTGCCCTTTTTAAGCTAAACTCAACATCTGAACTATTATACATGGTCATTTTGTTCACTTGTATATCTACTGATAGAAGTGTCCAATGACCATCATGTAGAATCAAGACAATTATGAAGCATGGTAGATGAAACTTAATATGATTGATTAAATGTTGTAGTTCCCCCTGATTCTTTATTATGTAGGATTTCCCTGACTATATCATAGTATGCCATGTAGATATCATCGATCCTATCAGTGGAAAGAAATTGATAGGCTATCATGACATTAACTGTCATATAACCTCCTATCATGAGTATTTCCTAGAGGTCGGGCTTGAGGACTTGGCATTACCGCATTCAAACATGATGACAATCTCACCTTCTTGTGATTTGAGTTCCTCCGTGATGGACGGTAGTGTTGGTATGTATACCCAGAGATCCAATCATATGATTATTGTAATGGCATAATATGTAAATGATTTAATTAACTATAAAGGCAAGCTTCTAATTTATTTTGTTTTATTCAGTTATGAGATAATGACGTAACATAATAAATGTCTAGAGAATGATATTACTCAATGACATATGTTTTCAAGTACGTGACTTGCATAATGAGATCATGCGGATGTTAAGACTATATACATTCTCATTATGTCCCTAGTCAGATGTTATTGTGAAAGGTTAATAGACAATAATAACACAAAAAGGATCAGAGTGTTTGTTTGTTATTGTAAGATCCCTGACCTAGCATTGTGCTTAAATATGATTTATTTGCATAAAAAATATGCTTAAACCTTAATTTAATCTTATGGAAAGATATAATATCATGTGACAGGTCTTTGGTTTCAATTTGGTTCAATTTGATTGAGGTTTGAACCACCTTTGCTATTTAAGTACTTGTTTTGGACTAGTTTGCAATTTACCCATAATTGAGGGTTAACATGCAAAAATGTCACATGAAGAGAGTGATTCTTGTACATTGGCACCACGAAATAGAATATGGTGACTTGGGGCACTTTGTTTAATAGATGTTTAATTATGGAACACTTCATGGTGTTCTAGGTTTTCTAGGGTTACCATGTCTAAGTGGTGACTTGCTAGGGTTTGGGTGTAGTGACTGTTACCTCACACTTGGGTGAGGGTAGCAACCACAAAACCTACCCTAAGGGTTGTGGTTTCGACCTAGATGACCTAGAGGTCGAAACAAACCCTTATCCTTTAGTGTTTTGGCCTTGTTTTGTTAGATTAGGGTTTTGGGCTAAAACAAGGTGAGTTTGAATGTGTTGTGACCTTGATGATGGTACAACCATGGAGATGGATACACTTTCTGGATAAATATGAAATTTTTGTATTTTTGCCTGTGGAAGAGTATAATACCATGGGGTTGAAGGACATGTGTCATTAGGCAATCTAAAATGGTGACACCTCACAAATCATTTCCTCTCTCTCCCTTGGGGTATATATCTCCATCTCCTCATGTGGGAGAATCTTTTTGACTTCCTCTACTTTATCCCTTGAACAGGAACTGACCTTGAAGCTAGGGCATCTGATCCATCTTACATGTGGTAGATTTGGTGCTAGATCATCTTCTTGGTGGTGGTTTCTTGGAAAATCTCTTCTCTTAGTAAGTGATTTGAACCTTGGATCTATTTTCCCCTTTCCTCTTCATCTTCTTCTTCCGCCATCTTGACCATGAGGATTGTGTATGGTCCATGGTGATTTGTCTTGGAGATTTCATCTTCTCTTGGGTCGAAATCATACTTTAACCTAGGGTTTCTTTATCTTCTACCTTGGTTCAAAGTTAGGGTTTGGGTTTTCTTTTCCTTAGACTCTTCTTTAACCATGTTGTTCCTCTCTTTTGAAGGAGATCCAGTGGTCAAAGGTTTGAACCTATTTGGGGCTTCCTTCTCTTCTTTGGAGCTTGAGATCTTAGAGGCTTGGATCATCAACTGTAGGCAAGTTATATAACTCCCTCCTTCTCTATTGTGTGCAACTTAAACTTGATTATATGTAGTTCGTATGCCATTGTTTTAGATCTTAAAAATATGTTCGCTTAGAAAAGAAAGTGATGATAGTTATGTTTGAGCTATTTGTATCTTCAAGATGATGTATACTTCTTGAAACCCCTAAATTCCTTTGATTCATAGAACCATGTTAAATCTGTTTGGTATGTTTTTACTCATATAATGGGGAGTTTTCAACTTGCTTAGATTTTTAGAAATCTCATTTTTCCTTCTCTTAGTCATAACTCCAATGGTGATCTTATTCTAGGGTTTGAAGAACACCCTTGTGTAGTGTTTTTGTTTTTAGGTTGACAATTAGTATTCCCTGACCTCCCAGCTGTTGTGACCAGTTGGTAGCGAGCTTGACCTTTTGTAGTTCATAACCCTTGTAGCATGAGGTCATAAAACTTGTATTGATGTGTGGTTTCGACCATGCACTTGTTTAGAGGTCGAAACACTTAGGGTTTTGAAGGTAGAGACCATATGAAGGTGTTACGGCCGATACCTTTCTGTTTAGAGTCATAGAACTTGTAATGATAGTGGTTAAAACCATGTAGAGTGTTACAGCCGATACACCCATGTGGTTGAGGTTGAAACACTACTCATATTAGGGTTGAAACTATGAATGGTTAAGATTGAACCACTTTGAAGTATGGAGGTTGAAACACTTTGGTTGGAGGTCGAGACACTCATGTCTAATGAGGTTAATACACCTAGAATGGTTGACGTTGATACATCATCATGGTTTAGGGTTGAAACACCAAGTGTTGTGATCGTGACACATGGTGTGTGTCTAGATCGCTACACTTTATGGTGATGAGTCGATGCATACATATTCATACATGTATTGGTGATCAATACATAGTGTAATAACCTATAATAGATGATTTGACATGAATAGTTGATCAACTAATCATAATAATTTGGTCTAGAACTCTTCAACAAAGAGGGAAGTGATGCCATTAGGGTTTAGGAGTTGTGTGGTGTTATGAAACCCTAATTGAATGTAATTGAAACCCTAACCCTAATTTGTTGTTCATGTGATATATGTTATTGCTTTACTTGAAGATTATTGTTCTATAATAGAGTTTTATCTCTCCTACTTATGTATCCCTAACTTTGTAGGTGAGATGAATATGCATAGTTATGAGAATGCTATGGTGAATCTTGAATAATACAGGGCGGTGATCATAAGCTTACATATATTGTTGAGATATCTTGTGATATTGATTTTATCGATTTCATGTAATGAGAACCTAGTGAATTGTTGAGCTCCTTGAGCATAATTTATGGGATGAAAGCCTACATATATTAATTGAGGGGTTGATATTCCATAGTGATGTGACATTGATGAGCTTCTAATGGTTGTGATACAAACATCTTGAAATTATGAGACAAGTTTTCACCATGTACATTTTATATTTTCTAAACATGTATCCTACCTTAATGTTGTAGAAAATGTTTAGGCTTTATACGTTATAACTTGATTGATGTACTAAAAGATACTCAATTGGAATGTCTAATCAAGTGAAATCCTAATCATGTAGTTTCCATGTATCATAGATCCATCTTCAGCATTGGGTATCTAGCTGGATGGTGCAACAAGTAAATCATGTGGGAAACTCAGAGTGCATATTATTGAATATGTAGGATGCAATTGAATTATTTCTTTGTACCCTTAAGTTATTAAAATAATGATGTGATATTTTGTTATAGAATGGCCAGGTGTGAGCTAGTTCTCTAGTGATGTGCCATGTACCAAGATAGGCTAATTGTTTTATAGAACCATAGCTTGACTATGAGTTACTGTCTCTCTAGGACTGTAGCCATTATTACAAGTTGTTGTCTTTAGCAGTTTGACTAATGTGTCATTGCATTGCAGACTTAAACTGACCAAGTAGTGTTGGTGGTGAACTTGGAGTCTGGCTCTTCCATTGATCTTTTATGGTACTTATTTTGACTTAACATTGGTCAGTTGGATTTGAGTGGTACGCCTCAAATCCTCAAGGCATAATAATAAAAATGGTTAAACAGCCATGTAATATATTTGCTTAGGTTCAAATACAAATCATATTGGATGACCCCCATACCTTATTTCTTGTATTGTTTAGTTTACAACAATCATACATGATGACCCCCATACCTTATTACTTGTATTGTTTAGTTTACAACAGTCATACATGTTCTTCATATTCCTTTAAAGCATGTTCTAATATTCAATTGCAAGTACTTGAACTGCTTAATCAGTATTAACTACTTTACTTAAATATTTTGCTTATAATACATGTTGGTGGAGAGTTATATCTCCTTCTGAGATGTAATCTCACCTTGTTGGTTCCACAACTTTTTAGGTGGTTGTGGATGAGCGAGTAGAGGTCGTGGTACATGTGCTAAGCAGTAAGAGGAGTAATATTTCCTAGAGGTTGGATATATTGCTAGAGATTTGTAGTAGATGTCCTATGTGTCATACTTGTACTCTTAGGTCTTTGGGGAGATTTTGTGTTTTGAATATCAACACATAGATTTTGGCTTTATGCCATGTGTGTATATAAATGGCATATATGTGCAGACAGATTATAAATGTTGTACAATCATGGCTTGATAGCCTGGTGTAACATCCTTTCATATCTTTATGAATCATAGATAGCTTGAGTTGAGGCTAGTTTAATAAATACTTCTGGTTGAGATTTTAAAATGCAATTGGTTTTAATTTACTCTATTTTGTGGTAATATTTTTGTTAATGATAATCCAACACTTTGTTTTGAGTAATCTCACTTAGTGTGGGATGGTCATCACAGTTGATTCTAGAATCTCATTAGTAATGATATGTGATTTCAAGCCAAGTACACAAATACATGTTAGAGAACAATGTATCAGATAGACCCACCATGAGAGTAACACACAGAAACCATTACAATGGTAGTCATGATTATCGCTCATAGTTTCAATGGTGCTTGTGGTTATTGGACCTGAAGTCACTACACTCATCACATGTCATTTAGTGTGCTTTAACATCATCCACTTAAATCTTGTGTAAGGGTTATCATAAAGGTGATGATTGGGTACACTGTTACACATGGGGATGATTGTGAGTGATGTAGGGATTTGTTCCTCATATAAAAGTATGATATCCTAGGCCTCTTGATTAGTGAGATTGATAAATGCATGACCATGTGCATGTGAGTCAATATGTGATATTGAGCTTACATATATCTTAGATGGTCTGTTGTGGTTCAAGGAACAACATTGAATGTAGAAGAGGATGATTGCTCTATGCCTTGAGTTCATTTTGGATATCAGTCACAAAGGAACTATAAAAACACTATAACACCATACACATATTGTAGGGTGAATTTTTTCTTCAACTTTCCATTTACTTGGGTAGCATTGATATTAGCCTAGGCACCACTCATTGTTTCTGTTGTCATAACTGGTTTTGGACATTCTCTGACAGTTTAATATGGGACCTATAGGGTCACAGACATAGGTCATGACCTAGAAAAGGAGTATGGATCTTGAATGATAATTGGATTGATTACCAAAGTGTTTAGGTATTCAATTCAACCAACAAATCAATTGACTGGACTCCCAACTGATCAGTTCATGTGATGAAATGACCAGTTGGAGTGTCAGGTTGATTGGATATTGAATTATCTAAATTCTATCTGAACTAGGGAGTGAACCAATCGGCTCAGCTCACCAACCGACCAGTTGGGGTTGTGAGACAACACGCTCATAGGGCAACCCATCAAGTTTGTGGGTAAATTCAATTGTATCAAGCATTAGTGTTGACGTCATGGTGTGCATTTATTGGATTCAAATTTTCTAATTCATATGAGATTGGGAAACATGGTTAAGTGACCGGTTCAGTAAGCAAATTGATCATCTTGTGTGTGAACCGACAGGTTCTATTGCTAATTGACCAGTTTACTACACACAGGATGCAAAAATTCATGATCTTCCAATCCCTTCCACTCCCATACAGACTATGAACCCAGACCCTAACCCCTCCAATAAATAGAGGGGTACTGGGGGTTTCCCTAAACACAACCCAAATTGCCTATAGCAGTGGTTTTCCTCTCTATTTGTGATAACCAATAGAGAGATCGAGCAAGTCCTACCCGCTAAAGGGAGGGATAGCAAGGGAGAAACAATTGTGGGAGAGCAAGTCGGTGACTAGTACACCAATGGGAGGGACGACCCTTCTTTTCTGTTATAGTAGGATGACATGAGTTCTAGGCAGTTCGTGTGGACTTTCATAGAGGCGAGGTGGCCTTTGCCTATTCCTAAGAGGACAATGTCAACCAACAGTCTGTGGTGAGATCAGGAGCTGCTGTAGATGTTGTTCAGGTCTGATGGCCATAGTGGAGTCGTAGATTAGTCCCAATGCAACTAGAGGACAATTATGCATCTACAACGATGAGGAGATGTCATTGGACTTGCTCTAGGACATGATTATATCCTCAAAACTATCGTTCCCATCACATAGTTGTTGATGCAATCTGCTGGTTTATGGGGATAGTGTTAGTAATTTTTTTGTTTTTACTGCCAATTTTGTAGCCATATTTCCCTACAGTGGTATCAGGGCCACATCTCTCTACTATATTTTGGGATAATCAATATGATTAGATTTTTGGTTTTATCATTTATTTATTGCATGTGAGGTGAATAAATTTTGTCCAATCAAATACCATGCATAATCCCAAACTAATATATACATATATGTGATATATATATATGCAATTTACATGACTTTCCCTAAAATGAGTTTTGATGGTGGATGTGTAGTGTGGTTATGACCAATAACCCTAATTATATGTGCATTGTTGTGTGTGGTTGGTTATTTTTGTTTCATCTCTGCCTCTATCTTATCTTCCAATTATACAAGTATTATTCTCTCATACCTTTACTCCCCTTGAATGTAACTCTAGGTTTCTCTATAATCATGTAATAGTAGGATATTTTAAGTTCTTAATTCTATGAAGAAGAGCCCAAAAGATGGAGAACCAAGGAGGACTAATTGATTGGAGGACCAGCCAATCAACTGGAGGACCCAGAAGATGGTGGATTGGAGTCTAGACAACTAGTGGCACAGCCAACCGACCGACCAGGAGACGAGTCGATCAGTTTAGGGGTTGAACCGACCAACCCAAATTGGCAAGCATAGATCTTCATCAACAACAAATTTCTACATGTGATGTAGACCCTAGATTGAGGTAATTCCTCGTGGCTCCAAGGAATTACATTAGAGTGGCCATAAATATCACTTTTTGTTTATTGCATGTTGTTTATTGTGGGATATAGCATGTATATGACATGTACTATATATGTGGTGATTGGATAAAGTATATGAATTTATAAATACAAACTCCCTCAATTAAATATTAAGTCTTAGATGCTTTCATAAAGCAGCACAC
This sequence comes from Alisma plantago-aquatica, assembly GCA_963693085.1. Lineage (NCBI taxonomy): Eukaryota > Viridiplantae > Streptophyta > Magnoliopsida > Alismatales > Alismataceae > Alisma > Alisma plantago-aquatica. The sequence continues at coordinate 323,870,308 of OY856411.1, read as the reverse complement.
ATGAAAAGCTTGATCAACTAAGTGTAGGTTACCCCAAGCATGGTGCACCATCCATCTCGTGGAAGTGTGATGGTAGTAATGTAGGTTGCGCCCAAGTGGGGTGCATTAGTATCATGTTGGATTTTAAGTCAGGCTTAAGCATGTGTACTTAATGATACTAAGAACTAGAGGCATACAAATGACTATGGCAAGGATTTATGCATATCATCTATCTAAGAATTGTATATGATGTAATTGGCAAAAGTTGGCCACCTTGATAATTGACTATGGACTTTGGCATTGGTTGGGTAATAAATGAATTATTTGGATCTTGGCCCATTCGAATATTATACGCTGCAATATTCCAAATTGATATGTGAGGGAAATAAATTTGAATAAAATAATGGGAGTAATAATTAATTGAAGACCTAATTAATATCATCAAATTTTTCAAATCAAATCAAATCAAATTAAAAAGGTTTTTGACAAAATGTAAAATTTTCTCTTATAGAATCAAATGACGAACAAATCAACATTGCAATCAGTCCTTAGGAAGGACAAACTTGACTGAACAAATTTCTACAACTAGTTTTGGACTTTGAGAAGGGTTCTCAGGGAAGAGTGCAAGCTCTACATCCTAGATAATCATGTTCTAGAAATACCTACTCCTGATGCACCTAGGGAAAACGTGGATGCTTACTGGAAGCATGCAAATGATGCCTTGGAGATAAAGTACCTTATTCTTAGCTACATGAACTATGAGTTGCATGAGCATTGTGAGGACATGGAGATTCTTGAGATGGTAGCACATCTTAAGAAAGTGAACCTTGATTTCACAAAGCAAGAAAGGAATGATATTATAAAGGTGTGCTTTGAGTGTAAGCTGATATAGGGAAACTCAGTAGAAGGACATGTACTCAATATGATTGTACATGTGTATCATCTTAAATAACTAGGATTCTCTTTGAGCCAAGAGTTGGCCATGGATATGATTCTACAATTGTTGCTAGAATCATATAGCCACTTTATTGAGTGTTACTGCTTGAATAATATGGCCAGATCAATGCAATATTTGCTAGGTATGATGATTCATGTTGAAGCAAGAATGAAGAAGGACAAGTCCATGATAGTGATCAGTAGAGTTGAGTCCAAGGATGAAAGTACGATCGTGAAGAGTTATGAGCAAATCTTGAATCCTGATCTTCAACAATCAAGACGAGGAGAAAGAAAAGTACAAAAGTAACTTATCATTTGTACTTGAAGGCACTCAGGAAGAGAAAGATGGGGATACATGCCTCCACTTTAGATATATATGTTATTGAGATAAACTTAACTACTACTTCATCATGGGTACTAGATATCATATGTAGATCTCACATATGTTCAATTATGCATGATCTGAAAAGAAGTAGGCCTTTGGGAAAGGGCGAGGTGGAACTGCAAGTTGCAAATGGCACAAGAGTTGTGACCACTATAGTTGGAACATATAGTTTATCTCTACCCATAGGGCTTGCAATAGAGTTAGCGAACTACTATTATGTACCTGTCATAAATAGAAAAATCATTTTTGTATCGTATATGGACAAGGATGCATTTGAATTCCATATTAAAATAGCCAATGTTCTATTTCTAAAGATGGGAACTTTTATGGCAGTGCCCCAATGTCTTATGGTCTTTATTTGCTAGATCTAAAGATGGACATTTATAACGTCAATACCAAAAGATTAAAATTCAAAAACTCAAATAAAACATACCTTTGGCATTGTCATCTAGAGAGCATAAATGAGAATCGCATATCTAGACTCCATGAAGATGGTTATCTGGACTCTTTTGATTTCAAATCAATAGAGACATGTGAATCTTGTTTGTTGGGAAAGATGACTAAGACCCCATTCACTGGTAACAATGAGAGGGCTAGTGATTTATTAGGACTCATACATATTGATGTGTGCGAACCTTTTATAACAACTACTAGAGTGGGTATCAATACTTCATTACCTTCATTGATGACTTTTGTAGGTATAGTTATGTTAACCTTATGAAATATTAGTCAAAAACTCTTAATAGGTTCAAGGAGTTTATGAATGAAGTACAAAACCAACTTGGTAAAAGTATTCAGGCACTTTATTCTAATCGAGGTGGAGAATACTTAAGTCAAGAGTTTGGGGACCTTCTTATAGCCCATGGGATTGTATCCCAGTGGGCTCCACCTAGAACACCTCAGCAAAATGGAGTATTATAAACAAGGAATCACACATTGATGGATATGGTGTGATCAATGATGAGTTTAGATGAGCTTATGACTACATTCTAGGGTTATTCTCTAGAAACTACAACATTTACACTAAACTGAGTACCATCTAAGTTGGTTCAAGAGACTCCATGTGAGATATGGATTGGGAAGCATCCCAAAGTGTCTCTTATCAAGATTTGGGGGTGTGAAGTTTGTGTGGGGAAAATGTATCCTCAAAAGCTTGACCCTAAATTTGGGGGTGTGAAGTTTGTGTGAGACAAGAGGATATTGTTTTCATTCCCTATCTGACAACAAAGTTTTTGTTGTCATAGATGTTGCATTCCTAGAGATGGATTTTATTTCCAAAGGAATCAGTGGGAGGAGAGTGGAACTCGAAGAGGTTCAAAACTAATAAGAAAACATAGAACCGATAGATGTACAAGAGAAATAAAGAGAATCATAAAGTGTTGTAGAATCTCAAATTCCTCAAGTAACATAGGTGCCTCATAGATATAATAGGATACATGTTGAACACGAGAGATTTGGATATCTTGTGATTCGTGAAGGTAGTGAGTTGGTTATAGATGATGAGGGACCAGAGTTTGAGAAATGGCTTGAGGCCATGAGATTTGAGATGGAATCCATGTATACCAATACGGTATGAACCTTGGTGGATCAACCTAAAGGGGTAAAACCCATAGGGTGAAAGTGGGTCTTCAAGAAAAAGACCGACATGGATGGTAAAGTACAAACCTATAAGGGAATATTGGTTGTAAAGGGTTTCATACAAGTTCAAGGTGTTAACTATGACAAAACCTTTTCTCCAGTGGCCATGGTTAAGTCCAATCAGGATCATGAATGCTATTGTTGCTTATCATGACTATGAGATTTGGCAGAAGGATCTTAAAACCACATTCCTTAATGGGAATCTACTTGAGGATGTGTATATGACACACCCTGAGGGTTTTATAAATTCAAAGGATGCAAATAAAGTCTATAAGCTAAAGCCTATAAGCTACAAAGGTCAATATATGGATTGAAGCAATCATCTTGGAGATGGAATCTTCATTTTGATGAGACCGTCAAAAAATTGGATTTCTTTAAAATGAAGATTAACCTTGTGTGTACAAGAAGGTTAATGGGAGCATAGTGACATTCCTCATTTTGTATGTAGATGACATACTGTTGATGGGGAGTGACATCCCTACTTTACAAAAGGTAAATACATGGTTGGGAAATATGTTTTCTATGAAAGAATTGGGAGAAGCAACCTACATTTTGGGGATCAAGATCTATAGAGATAGATCTAGAAGGCTTCTTGGACTAAGACAAAGCACATACATTGAGAAAGTGTTGAAGCAGTTCAACATGGAGAGGTCAAAGAGAGGAAATATGCCCCTGGTACATGGAGTTACCATCTCTAAATCTCAAAGTCCTAGTTCTTGTGAACAAAGGGAATGCATGAGTATGACTCCATATGCATCAACAATTGGACCAATCATGTATGAAATGTTGTGTACCCATCTTGATGTCTCATATGCCTTGAGCATGATGAGTAGATATTAGTTAGGTATAGGTGATGCTTACTGGATAGCCATAAAGAACATCCTTAAGTACTTGAGAAGAACTAAGTATTAGTTCCTCATCTATGGTGGAGAGGAAGAGTTGGTGGTAAAGGGTTACACCAGTGCAAGCTTCCAAACTAACAAAGATGGTTATAGATCTCAATCCAAATTCATGTTTTACCTAAATAATGGAGTTGTAAGATGGAAGATTTCCAAGGAAGAGATAGTTGTCGATTCTATAATAGAGGTCGAGTACATTGTTGCATTGAATGCAGAAAAGGAGGTTGTATGGATCAAGAAGTTCATCTCTAAACTTGGGGTTATTCCAAGCATCAACATGCAATTGATCTATACTATGATAACAATGGATCTATAGCACAAGCTAAGGATCCTAGATTGCATCAGCGTTTCAGGCATATACAAAGTGGTTCCATCTCATACAAGAGATCGTATAGAAAGGAGATGTGAAGATTTGTAGAGTACCAATTGAGAACAATATTGTTGACCCCTTAACAAAGGCACTTTTGTAGCAAAAGCATGATGGTCATGTTAGATCACTTGGGATAATATTTGTGAGTGATTCACTCTAAGTGCAAGTGGGTTGTCGGCATGTATGCCTAGAGATCCAATCATATGTTTATTGTAATTCTATAATGTGTAAATGATTTGATTAATAATAAGGACAGCTTCCAATTTATTTTGTTTTATTCAATTCTGAGATAATGATGTAACATAATAAACGTCTAGAGAATGATATTACTCGATGACGTATGTTTTCAAGTATGTAACTTGAATAATGAGATCATACAGATGTTAAGAGTATATACATTCTCATTATGTCCCTTGTCAGATGTTTTGTGGAAGGTAGGTAGACAGCAATAACACGAAAAAGATCATAGTGTGTTTTGGTTGATGACAGAATCTCATTAGTCATGATATGCGATATCAAACCAAGCACACAAATACATGTTAGAGAACAGTGTATCAGACAGACCCACCATGAGAGTAACATATGGAAACCATTCCAATGGTAGTCATACTTAGCTCTCATAGTGTTGGTGGTGATTGTGATTCTTAGATCTGAAGTCACTACACTCATCACATATCATTTGTTGTGGTTTAACATCATCCATTGTATTCCTAGATAAGGGTTATCATAAAGGTGATGATTGGGTACATTGTGACACATGGGGATGACTGTGAGTGATGTAGATGGGATTTGTCACTCCTATAGGAGTATGATATCCTAGGCCTCTTGATTAGTGAGACTGAGAAATGCATGACCATGTGCATGTGAGTCAATATGTGATATTGAGTTTACATATATCTCAGATAGTCTACTCTGGTTCAAGGAATAAGATTGAATGTAGAAGAGGATGACTGCTCTAGGCCTTGAGTTCAATCTAGATATCACTAACAAAGGAACTATACAAACATTATAACACCATACATAGATTGTAGGTTGGAGTTGTTCTCTAACTTTCCATTAACTTGGGTAGCATTGATGTGTGACTAGGCACCACTCATTGCTTGTGATGTCATAACTGGTTATGGGCATTCACTGTCAATGTATTATGGGATTTATAGGGTCTCACACATAGGTCATGACCTAGGAGAGGGGTTTTGATCTTGAATCATAATTGGATTGATTACTAAAGTATTTAGGTATTCAATTCAAGCAACAAATCAGCTGACTGGTCTCCCAACCAATCAACTCATGTGATGAAATGACCAGTTGGAGTGTCAGGTTGATTGGATATTGAATTAGCTAAGTTATACCTAAACTGGGGAGCGAACCGACTCATTGACATAGTGAACTGATCGTATCGACTCACCAACTGACTGTTTGGGGTCATGAGATGAGAGGCTCGTACGGCAAGACATCCAATTTGTGGGGAAAATTAATTGTATCAAGGGTTAGTGTTGACATCAAGTTGTGTAATAATTGGATTCAAATTTTCTAATTCATATGTGATTGGGAAACATGTCAAAATGAATGGTTTGTCAAGCGAACTGATCAGATCATATGTGAAAAAACTAGTTCGGTTTCCAACTGACCAGTTCAGTGCTTCTAGGTTGTGAAAATTCATGATCTTCTGATCCCTTCCACTCCCATACAGACTGGGAACCTAGATGCTAAACTCTCCTATAAATAGAGTGGTACTAGGGGATTCCCAAAACAGAACCCAAACATCCTCCAATAATTGTTGTCCTCTCTAGTTCTGGTAACCAATAGAGAGCTTGAGCAAGTCCTACCCGCTAAAGGGAGGGATATCAAGTGAGAAACAATTGTGTGAGAGAAAGTTGGTGACTAGTACACCAACAAGATAGACAACCGATAACACCAAATTTTGTGATATTTTAGACTATTTTTCTATTATCAAAACTGCCCTTTTAAACTGTTTTCCTCTCTTTTATATATACTTTCACAATAATTGGCCAAACAACGCTCTTAATTCAATATTTCCATCTTTTGCAGTATTTTCCTCCTATTTTGACCCATTTATTGTCAATAAGGCCGTCCCGGCCCACAAATAAGTTCAGCATGCATCGGCCTTTCTGATGACCGATACGATCACTGCCCGATAGGGTAGCGCAACACAACGACGCGCGACACGGGGATGCCAAGCAAGAAGAAACTAACGGACGACACGTCTTTTACCCGATAGGGAGTTGAGCTCGCCATGACAACCCAAGCTTGTCGCGCAACACGGGCCACCCAATGGCGGGCACTGCTCGTCACGTGACTGATTGCCGACGTCCTTGTGTCGGGCGATACTGATATCGGCCATCACTGACTCCACAATGATAAAGGAGGACACGTGGGGCTTCAAGCACCATAACTTCCCCCAACCGCTGCCTATAAATAGCAGCTACAGGAAGTCGAAAAGACAAGTCGGAGCAGGGGGACAGGTTGGAATCTTGAGCAAATCTTCGGAGGAAGCTGCGAGAGCAGAAGTCGCGCCTGAGTGTTCATGTCGGGCAACTCTAGGTGAGCTCTTCCCCGTCCTGAGATGGAGGGGATGGTTCACTTAGGACCGTCCCGGGCGACACTACAGGACGATATCGGCCAACGTGGATGAGAGACACAAGTGCCCGACATTAGATGTGTCACTCCTAGCTCGACATGATATCGAACCCGATACGCTTCACCCGTCATGGCATGCCGCTCGAGAGGGTGTCGTCTGACTTGAGCGTATCGGCCAGGGTCCTTGAACGATACAATCGGCCATCACGGTGTGCCGCCCGAGGGGGTGTACCGCCCGACACTGTTGTATCGGGCTTGGCTCCCGACCGATATCGGGCTAGAGAGCCGCTGTATTCTGTCGTCCTTCTACATCAAAAGGCGACCTCTATCTTTATTTCTGTCATTTAATTCTTTACTTATGCAATGTAATTAAGACCCTTAATGTTTATGGAAATGGAAAAGTTTAATTACTTGCTGCTTTATGTTTGGTGCAATTGTTGGATGACTGCTATGTTTAATATCTGAACTCTAGCTTGCATGTTTGGATCGTGTTTTGCTTAGCTACCGAATCGTGTTTTCCCGTCGCAACAACTTTGAGAGATGTGTTGTGGCTCTAGTGTTTGGGTTGATTCTGGAGTACGAGAGTGCCCGGAATCGGAGTTGCTTCAGTAACATTTCACTCTAACTTAAAGTACATCAACCTCGAGCGGGATGTTGATGCTTGGTTAGAGGTATCCGCTCTGAGAGGAGGGGTATAGGATGTTCCTGCTGATGCTTGTTTTACCAAAGTTTATCCTTCGCACCTTGCTTTAAGCTCTAGTTTTATCTTTCTATTTCTGTGCATGAAAACCCCTAAAAACTGCTAAATGACTAAAATCTTAAAACCTTCTTGTAACTCCAGTTGGAGATAGTTTTCTTTGTTTTGTTTGTGACATCTTGTTGTTTCCCCTTGGGGAATTTACTATCTCTTTGTGCCTACCGGAGTGTAGCGTCTCAATTCTGAGTTCTCAACACTACCACCCTTGTCCCTGTGTTCGACCCTGTATATCTACTTCGACCTCGTAAGCAAAGTTGCGGGGGCCTAGAAGGATTCGGGTTATAAATGTAAAAGCTCGACTACCTCAAATCCGCCTCCAACTTTAGGACGCGCGATTTAGGTCGGTAAACTTTTTGGCGCCGTTGCTGGGGACAAGGCAAAATGGTACTGTTGACGAATCCAAATTCACTAACTACACTCCAGTGCCTCAAGCTTAGAAATGAGCTTGACAACACTCTTTTCTTTATTTTGTTATTTTATTATCATTTCTCTTTGCACAAAATAATAATTCAATTTTCTGACTTGATTTTTTTCGTGCCATTCTAGCAACCTTGAAGAACGGTGACCTGTTCTACCGACCACTGACGCCATGCCACCCCATATCAAGCCACCCCAGTCTGAAGGAGAACGCCCAGGGTGAGTTCGGCCCCATTCGCCTCCCCCAAACAATTGCTATGACGGCGATGATAACCTCGAAGATCCAGAAATGGAGCATTTCGAGGAAGGCCATCGCCGCGATAGATATCATCACCACCAGAGGCACAGAAGAAATCATGATAGTCAGGAACGGTGACATGACGCCAGCGACAGCACTGACTCGGAGGAAGAAGAGAAAATGCTGAGGGAGTTGGCATCAACGAAGGCCAACAACTCCCGATGCCCTGTCGTTGTCCCCCGTTTCAACGCGGAAAATTTTGAGCTCAAATCGTCCATTATATCAATGATCCAGAATAAAAGCTTCAGGGGAAGTTCTAAGAATGACAATCCGTACCACCATCTGGACGCTTTCAAAAATATATGTGATACCATAAAGATGAGGGGAGTCCCCCAAGAGGTGATTTACTGTAAGGGCTTTATTTTCTCCTTGGAGGACAAAGCTCTGTCATGGTATCTTGGGTTACCTCACCAATATCTAAACGGATGGGGAGCTTTGGCTGACGTGTTCGTTAACAAGTTCTACCCCACTGAAAGAACTATCAGAAACAGGCAGAAAATAACCTATTTTATGCAAAAGCCGAATGAAAGCCTCCATGACGCCTGGGAGTGATTCCAGGAATACCAGAGGGATTTCCCCCATCATAATTATAAGAAGGGCTTCCTCATCACCACCTTTTATAATGGCCTGACTCCCGATGAAAGGGTGTCACTAAATGCGGCAGCAGGCAGTGACTTCCTCGGAAAGAAACCAAGCAAGTCCGAAAGGATCATCAAGAATATGGCCGAGCTGATGGTTGGCACTGATTTTGATCGATTCGACAAAGGACAGATCAAGAAGGTCAGTGAAGGGTTTGCTCTTAAGTCCAGGGCGCTGGAGTCCATCACCTCATAGATATAGAGAATCGCCACTGATGTTAAGCAACTGCGAGAAGCTGGAGGGAAAGGCAAGAAGCCAGTTGAGAAGGTGATGAAATGTGTTACGTGCGGTGAAGGAGGACATGGGGTAGAAAACTGTGTCTACACCCGACCAGACATGGACAGTGATTCTGACTCAGAAGATGAAAGGACTGAAAATGTCTCTTTCGTGAACTACAAAAGGCCATATCACCTCGGCTTTAACTACGAAAACAAATATGCAGCTGAAAACTCTCATCAACTGCATATCTCGTCCAAGCCGACACAAGTTTTTGAGAATAGAGGGGGGCCTGGCCAATACGCCAAGAACAACCAGTTCCAGTCAACGAAAGGAAACTTCCAAGTGCAGGGAAAGTATCAAGGGTTGAACTGAGAACAGGACAAGGGCACGGGCCAAGCAGATATGATTGGCCAGTTATTTGATTTTGTTAAGAAGCAGGATACGATCAATAACCAACTGGCGCAAAGCGCGCTATCAAATTCCAGTGTTTTGAACTCGTTGCAGGTACAACTGGCGGACATGCAGACGCATCAACGTCAGATTGACCAACAGCTAGCTCAACTGGACAAAATTGTGAAGAACCCATCGGGAAAGATTCCGTCGAATACTGAACCAGCAAAGAAGATAGGACAATGACCGCAGAGGCGGAGAATGAAGATGCAGGGAGAACCCGAAGACGAAGCGCTTCTCAAGAGGCATCCCGAGCTGCCTTTTTAGAATTCCTAGATTAGGACGCTTTTACTTTTCTGCATGAAAAACACTACAAACATTATGGACTGTAATAAGGCCCGAGTCAGTGTGTGCGCCCCATGCACTGGCTCTTCTATTTTATGGGTCACGGCCTTAGTTTTATTGACCGGGATGGGTAATACCATCTGAGGCCAGGATCTTAGTCCTAGGCCAATGATGTTTTACTCATCAACCATTTTTAAACAGCTATGTTTTCAAGTAGTATCGGGCAGTAGCTCAACCGGCGCATTAAACGCACCCATGTCGGGTAGTGGAATCTCAGGGATCGCAAGGGTCGTGTCGGTTAGCATGCCTGGGCGGCATGCTCTCGTGTCGAGCAGTTGGAACGAGTTACCCCAACGGCCGACGTGCACTCTGGATTTACCAAGTTTCACCCCCGGTTGAGATTGCTATATTAAGGGCCGAGTTTTTACCGTATCGATCTACTTGCCTTACTGCTTTTTACTCTCCCATGTCGTGCTAAGACCTTGTGTGTTTTCTCCCGTGTCGTGCAAGACCTCCCTGCTCCCGTATCGCACGGAAGTTGAGAACGCAGCAAGGTATAGCCTGACAGACCTTATCACCCGACAGACCATGCAGCCCGACATGATTTTACCTTTTGAACGAGTAACTTATCGGTCTTGCGGTTCCTAAGTTGAGCAGCCTTGTATCGCCCAACACACCCGTGTCGGACGACATACCTGATGCGTATCTATCGCAGTATCGTCTTGTTTCTTTATCGCACGTATGATCTCTCTACGTGACGGGCGATACCCATATCTCATGTCGGACTCGAGCTGAAAACTTCGTATCGCCCGATACGGGGTGTAGATCATTTCTGTATCAGGACATACCTTATCGAGCATTCAGTTTAACTTCTTCAAAACATCGACACATCTAATTGACCAAGGATTTTTTTTGTTAATTAACAGAATGGCCCGCATCAAGCAAACCGTTGTCCGTGTCGACGATCAAGGAAGGAGGGTCTACCCCGAGACAACAGTTGAAGCACCCTCTATCGGGCAGAAACGCCCGAATATAGAAGCAATTGGGGCGTCTACGGCAGGGAAGAGGAATAGGGTTGGAGAAGTGGTGGCTCCAACTCCAATACTAACACCTATAGCAGCAGTGGCACCTCTGGAATACTCGCCTGGGAGATTCGTGCCTAGGGATGATGAGCACACTCGCCGTTATGATGAGATAGCGACCAAGGTGTACAGGCTGAGCAGGTTCTTCCATGAAGCTTTGTTTGCTGAGCTGGGAATCCTTGAGAGGCTGAAAGGCATCCTAGCTGTGACAGGGCTGAGAAAGATCTACTTTATCCGATCTTCCTCTTATACTGGACTCACGAAGGAGTTCATGTCTTCTCTCAGCCGGGTGAAGAATTCTGCTACAGAAAGAAAAGAATACGGTGGAGCAGATAGACTCCAGGCCCGACTTTACAACTCGAAGCACGCCATCTCTGAGAAGCTACTGAACAAGATCTTATCTTCCAGCGAGGAGGAGAAGAATCTAATGGATAACGGTGAGAGAATCACCGAGGGAGACGGGTTCAATCCCGTGGAGCTCTGGAACAAGCTAACCGGTGAATCATCATTCAAGCCGGGAAGAAAGGTGGTAGCAGTGCACTCCTATTTTTGGAGAATAGTGCACAAATTGGTGGCGTGCTTGCTGTTCAGCAAGAATGAGTCCAGCAACATCTACACAGAAGAACTCCATGTCATGTGGCATATGATGGAGGGTTGAGTGATCAACCTCGGCCAATTCTTTCTGAATAGACTGCACCCGATGAAGGACGCCACCAAGGAATATTGTATGGGTGGCATCGTCAACTTGATTACGGCGGGGCTCGGGTACCCTAAGGAGCCGCATAGCCTTACAAGGACGCAAGGCGATGAGTTGATCAACACTAAGTACCTGATTAGGACTAGCATCATAAAGAAGGAGGGAAGGGACTACTTCTAAAAATTTTCAAGGATGAACATACTACTCCCGCTCCCTTGCTGCGCCACCTACGACGCAGAAAAGCTGGTCTTCACTACCACAGAGATTGAAGACTTGGCAGTAGACGCAGCCTATGCCGCCACATCCAGAATTCAGGAAAGGGCAGCCACAAGGGGAGAACCGATTCCTCTCGACCCAAGGTGGGGAAAAGCTTTGACGACCCGCACCGAACGCACCACCGTTCCAGAGCTCCCAACGACAGCTGCTAAAAGAATTGTCGTCGCTCCTGCTATACCAGCCAATACCACAACAACAACTCTGATGGCTGAAGAAGACCCGGTGATCGTTGAGGTCACCGAGACAGAAACTACGGGAGCTATCGCGGAAGAGACAGCCGCAGTCCCCGAAATTCCTATATAGCCTGAAGAGGCAGAGGAAGAGCCGCAACCGGACGCCAGTAATGAGGTGTTCGTTGCGATCCTTTAGAGGGAGCTCGAGGGAGCACGGTTGACACTGACACCGCCGTCGGAGTCTCCTTTTGTAGCGGCTGGAGAGTTCGCCGACAGTGTAGAGGTGGAGCATCGTCCGCCCACACCACGGCCATCTCCACCCCGATGAGAGGGAAACACGGTAGTAGCTGAAAGACCGTCGTCGCCTCAACTGGCGGCATCTGCATCGCGGACGATTCAAATAGACTCTACCTCGCCTGGTAGACCCGCGTGCAAGCAAGATGTCGTGAGGACGGAAGGGAGACCCACCAGAACTCCTATGTTGCTCAGAAAGATGCTCGGGCACGAGTTCGACTACTTACGGGAGGTAACGGATATCAACTCAGCTATCTGTATTTCCCTAACCCGCAAGTTTGCCTCTTTCCAAGACAGGCTGACTAGCCAAGAACGAGAGCTGCTGACTCTGACTCGCCTTTCCGGCGGACTAGAGGCCTTGAATTCGACGCTTCAGCAAGTTCTCCAACGCCTCGACAAGATCGAAGAGAGGCTGGACAAGAGTGATGACCATCCGCACCGAAGGCAGCCGAGAAGGTCCCCATCACCCCCCAGCCGTGGGTCTCCTCCTTCTTCGTCAGTTTCCCCCTCGGGAACTGCGTCCTCCTCCTCCTCCAGTGGGCAATCCTCAGCGGCCGAGGAAGGGACGCAACAAAGGTCAGCCGAAGGAGCTCCAGCAGGACATGAGAGCTCCCTAGGCTTGGAAGAAGAAAACCCTCCGTCCCCCTACATGAAGTCAAAGATGATAATGAAGATATCAACATCGGGGGAGACTCGTCTGATGAATCTAAGAGAGAAAAGGGGGACGTGTACGCATCTAATGAAAGACACCTCCCCCGAGGAAGACGCTCGATGGCGGACAGGTTCGTTGAGCCATCAGAGATACCTTCCTTTAAGATGGCCGACTTCAACAGAAGGGCCATCGGCTGCCTGACGATCAGAGACCAGAAACTACAGAACAAGGTCCTAAGATCATAGGCAGATGAAGAAGACGTCGTCTGGAGCGACGGCTACTTCTCTGTACGACGGGGAGCACTCCGCAGCATGTTCCGCTTGCCTGCTGTCGTCGGCAAAATACTATTTAGGGTCCTTGAAAATGCGATAATAGAGAATACCGATAGCAGGACAGGTTAGAAGAAAATATACAGTGCCACCCCAACCTTGGCAAGAAGGCTGATGTGGGGAGACCAAGACTCCACTGCGGTGGCCAACATGCTGCAGCATATTGATGAGCATAACCCTAACCTCGTGTTGGCACCGTACAAGCACCGCAACATATGGTTCCTCTACGTGGCAGACCTAAGGAACCATGACGTCCAGCTACTGAACTGCAGCCACAACGAGGTGCCGCACTCCGAGAATGCTTTCAGCCGCCTGGAGGACAAATATTTGAGGCTTCTACCGCTGCGTCTTCTATGAGCTATCAAGCAAGGAGCCAAATGCTACGGTGGCATTTGGAACTTCTATTCTATTTGTGACTTCCCCATCCAGGCTGAAGAGGGAAGCGGAAATAGTGCCTTAGTCGTCTTAAGTGCCATTGAGGTGGTCAATACAATTGGAAACTTGGGGGCCCTTAGGGGCACATGTTTCTATCGCCACAGGGGCACATACGCCATGCTGCTGATTAAAGACAGACGCTATTTCCGAGACGCAGGGGTACCTGATAGGCTGCTGGACAGCAACCAAGATGACGAATCTTCACGATCCAGCAGCTCTTCAGAGAAAGAAGCAGAAATAGAAACTGACACCAACGGGGCAGGCAAGCAGTTGGAGACCCTGCGGAAAGTGCATGGGATGGAAGACCCTACTTCGCCTGAAACTACCGAAGGGTTGATCAAAAATTTCGACCGCTTCTCGTGCGCTACGCTCACACAGGAGCAGGTAAATGAAATCCTTATGAAGTTAATAGATTCTACCCAGACAGATGTCATTTACAAGGCAGGCAATGTCATAGTCCCGATTGATGATTTAAGGGACATGGTAAAAGAAGGAGGATGCTTGGATGTATCTGTGGCGGCTGCTTACATCCAAATATTACAGTCAAGGTTCGAACACGCATACATAGCTCATCCTATGTTGTTCAACGACGTTTGCCTAGCCGATGAAACGGGAGCAAAGATGCTTTTTCTGGCAGAGTTGGAGAGCGGGGTACCTAGCGAAATTTTTCTGCCCATCCTGCATTATAACCATTGGACGCTCCTGACAATGTACACTCAGCAACGAGCAGGAATCTTTTACAACAGCTCAGACAGCAACAAAAACCATCCAGTGTTGTGTACATCAGAACCGTTGACATCCGTCGAACGCTTATCTCGAAAATACTACGACGAGGTGGCAAAGATGATACAACCATTCCTGGACACGCAAGCAAGCAAATGACACGATCTCCAGTTCTGCCACCGCAGCCCACAACAGATTCCCCTATCTAACGACTACGACATCTTTGTACTGGAATGGATAGCAAATGAAGCAATGCCTGACCAGCTCCACCACATCGATTATCACAGCAAAAGAGGAGAATATGTGTGGGAGCTTCTATCTGACGCAGGCGCGCTCATCGGCTAACCCTCACTAGATCAACATTACCCTACCTTATCTACTTCACAACTCTGGGACAGAGTGTGGAGTAAGTTTGGGGGGTACCATGTACCAGTGAGGGAGGTACAAAATTTTTGAAAATTCTTTGATTTTTTTTTCTTTCTTATATCATGTGTACATATACATATGTTTGCTCATACAACTTTTATAAAAAAATTTGAAAAAATTTGCTTATTTTGTTCTCTCACATATGTACAAAGTCGCTATATTAGTAAAAACCTGATGCAACTTCTTGCAAGTTTGTTTTCATTATGCTCAACGAAATGCAAGTTTTGTTATATCTTTCTGATAATGATGTTTCAAATGAACAAAATATTACGTTTTTCCGTGCCAAAAATTTCAAAAAATATATATAATAATCTTGCAAACAACTAAGAGACGAGTATGGAGAAGGAAAAAGCTGCCCAAACAGCAGAAATCTCTTTTGTTTTCCCTTACCTAACAAAAATCCCAAAAAGAGAAAGTAGCCTTATGAGAGTGAATAAAAGCATGAGAGTTGTGCCCAATAAAAGAAAAGAAAATATATATATATACACACTTGTTTTTCCAAAAGTACCCGTCTTTAGGCATGGTAGATCTGGAGCAGTGGTACGTAGGATGTGAAATCACTGCTCTAAAGCCAACTGGCTTGGACTGCAGGGACCACTTTCCCGTTAACGGACCCTTACCTGGATGGACTGATGGGAAACAAGAAGAAAAACCCAAAAAGCCTTAGCCTACCCAACACACAACTTTCTGCCCCAAAAATAAAGTTGTTTGGTGTGGAAGCTAACTTCGGAATCATACACCAAAGTCTCGCTGAAGCTGTAGAGAAAGAACATTTTTACTGAAATAATAAGGCAGGAAATGCAAGTTTTTTTGTTTGTAGTGGGCAGCATTATCTCTAAAGGCATCGCGATTCTTGTTTTACCTCTTGAACTAAAAAATATACCGAGCAAGAAGAGGCATCACAAAATAAAGTTTAAATATTGATTGAGGACAATCAAAACGCTAAGTTTGGGGGAGTTGATAACACCAAATTTTGTGATATTTTAGACTATTTTTCTGTTATCAAAACTGCCCTTTTAAACTGTTTTCCTCTCTTTTATATGTACTTTCACAATAATTGGCCAAACAACGCTCTTAATTCAATATTTCCATCTTTTGCAGTATTTTCCTCCTATTTTGACCCATTTATCATCAATAAGGCCGTCTCGGCCCACATATAAGTTCAGTCTGCATCGGCCTTCCTGATGACCGATACGATCACTGCCCAACAGGGTAGTGCAACACAATGACGCGTGACACGGGGATGCCAAGCAAGAAGAAACTGACGGACGACACGTCTTTTACCCGACAGGGAGCCGAGCTCGCCACGACAACCCAATCTTGTCGCGTGACACGGGCCACCCACCGGCAGGCGCCGCTCGTCACATGACCGATAGCCGACGTCCTTGTGTCGGGCGATACCGATATCGGTCGTCACCGACTCCACAATGATAAAGGGGGACACGTGGCACTTCGAGCACCATAACTTCCCCCAACCGCTACCTTTAAATAGCAGCTATAGGAAGCTGAAAAGACAAGTCGGAGCAGGGGGATAGGTTGGAATCCTGAGCAAATCTTTGGAGGAAGCTACGAGAACAGAAGTATCGTGCCTGAGTGTTCGTGCCGGGAAACTCTAGGTGAGCTCTTCCCCATCCAGAGAGAGAGGGGATGGTTCACTTAGGACTGTCCCGGGTGACACTACATGCCGATATCGGCCAACGTGGATGAGCGACACAAGTGCCCGACATTAGATGTGTCACTCCTAGCTCGACACGATATCAAACCCGATACGCTTCACCCATCATGGTATGCCGCTCGAGAGAGTGTCGTCTGACTTGAGCGTATCGGCCAGGGTCCTTGAACGATACAATTGGCCGTCACGGTGTGCCGCCCGAGAGGGTGTACCGCTCGACATTGTTGTATCGGGCTTGGCTCCCGACCGATATTGGGCTGGAGAGCCGCTGTAGTCTGTCGTCCTTCTACATCAAGAAGGTGACCTCTATCTTTATTTCTGTCATTTAATTCTTTACTTATGCAATGTAATTAAGACCCTTAATGTTTATAGAAATGGAAAAGTTTAATTACTTGTTGCTTTATGTTTGGTGCAATTGTTGGATGACTGCTATGTTTAATATCTGAATTCTAGCTTGCATGTTTGGATCGCGTTTCTCTTAGATACCGAATCGTGTTTTCCCGTCGCAACAACTTCGAGAGATGTGTTGTGGCTCTAGTGTTTGGGCTGATTCTGGAGTACGAGAGTTCCCAGAATCGGAGTTGCTTCAATAACATTTCACTCTAACTTAAAGTCCAGCAACCTCGAGAGGGGTGTTGATGCTTGGTTAGAGGTATCCGCTCTGAGAGGAGGGGTACAGGATGTTCCTGCTGCTGCTTGTTTTACCAAAGTTTATCCTTCACACCTTGCTTTAAGCTCTAGTTTTATCTTTCTGTTTCTGTGCATGAAAACCCCTAAAAACTGCTAAATGACTAAAATCTTAAAACCTTCTTGAACTCCAGTTGGAGATAGTTTTCTTTGTTTTGTTTGTGACATCTTGCTGTTTCCCCTTGGGGAATTTACTATCTCTTTGTGCCTACCGGAATGTAGCGTGTCGATTCTGAGTTCTCAACACTACCACCCTTGTCCCTGTGTTCGACCCCGTATATCTACTTCGACCCCGTAAGCAAAGTTGTGGGGGCCTAGAAGGATTCAGGTTATAAATGTAAAAGCTCGACTACCTCAAATTCACATCCAACTTTAGGACGCGTGATTTAGGCCAGTCAACAACTCCTTCCTTTCTATTCTAGTAGGACGACAAGATTTCTAGGAGGTTCATGTGGACTTCCATAGAGGAAAGGTGGCCTTTGTCATTTTCTAGGAGTACAACACTAGCCAACAGTCTATGATGACATTCAAGAGCTGTTGTGGATGTTGTTCGGGTCTGCTACATGTAGTTGAGCCGCAGATGAGTACCGGTGCAACTAGAAGATAGTTGTGCATCTAGAACGATGAGGAGATGTTGTTGGACTTGATCCATAACTAGGTATATCCTCAAAACCATCCTTCACATCATATAGTTGTTGACACGATCCGCTGGTTTATGGGGAATGTGGCAATAAATTTTTTGTTTTGTTGCCTATTTTGTAGCCATATTTCCCTACAGTTAGATCTTCTAAAGACATCCCATAACACGTATTTTTGTCAAAATTCTAGAATGTGGGCTGTATCAGATCTGTTAGCACTGGCTATGTTGTTTCCTCTCATTCATCATGGTCTATTTTGTCTTTTTCAACTTCTTCATCACTGGCTCCTTGGTTGGACAACTAGGATCCTCCATCTCCACATCTACCTCTAGTACATGCCTATCTAGTTGAGGTGGTGGAGTGTTTCTTGCTTTTGATTGAGCAGTTTTTGATGAAGGGATTATGGCATGGGACTCATGGTTGCTACAGTAAGAGGGTATGTAGGTTGTGGTGAAGGTGTATGCACTGTTGGCTTGGAGGGAGGGGCTACCAGGATGGTTGTTTTAGATTTTGAGGTGAGGATTCATTATCTTGTTGTAGTTTCCTTAACTTCTCTATCCAAGGGGCTTTTACGGTTAGGGGAACTAAAGAATACATCCTTCTTGGTATATCTTCCATGCATTCAGTTGGGAAATATGGCATTTGGTAGGCAGTGAAAACAAAAACTTTACCGCCATATCATTAAACCAGTAGATCGTGACAACAACTATATAATGGAAATGATGGTTTTGAGGATATACTTATTGCTAGAGAAAGTTCAGTGATAATATCCTCGTCGTAGTTGTGTAGCTCTCTTCAAGTTGCACTCAGACGATATATGTAGAAGCTCCTGGTCTCCACCATGGACAGTAGGTTGATTTTTTCCTCCTAGACGGAAAAGCTCCACGCATCTTGAGAAGTCCACAGGGACCACCTACAACTCTTGTCATTCTAGAAGAACATACAGGAAGGAGTTGTCCATCATGTTGGTGTACTAGTCACTCACTTGCTCTCCCACAGTTATTCTCCCTTATTATTCCTCCCTTTAATGGATAGGACTTGCTTGGTTTCTCTTGGTTACCACAACCGGAGAATACAAAAAATTGTCAGAGGGAATATATGTGCTTTAGAAGTCCCCAATACCCCTCTATTTATAGGCAGGTTAGGGTTAGGATTAGGGTTAGGGTTCCCAGTCTGTGTGGGAAAGGAAGGGACCAAAATCTCATGAAAAATCACAACATGTGATAGGCAAAAAGGTCGATTCATGATAAAACCGATTGTTCGACATGTGAGCTGACTGATTCACCCAGTGAACGAGTCGTTTCATCATGTTTCCCAATTAGATATGTATTGGCAATTCTAATCCAATTAATGCACGACATGACGTCAGCACTAATCCTTGATGCAATTGAATTGATCTATGAATTGTGTGGTTCATGTCATGAACCGGTCATCTGGCTTCCTTGAGCTGATCAGTTCACTAAGTGAATCGGTCAGTTCACGCATTGGTTCAACAAAAATTCAACCAATGCAATCTCCAATCAACCTGACACTCCAACCCATTGGTTCAGAGTCCAATCAGTCAATTTGTTTCTTAAATTGAATACCTAGTAATCAATTTAGTTATCATTCATGAATAAACTCCTCTGCCTATGTGTATCCTATGTGTTTGAACCTATAGGTTCTACATTACATTGGCAGTGAGTGTCCATAACCATTTTATGACATCAGAAGCAAAGAGTGACATCTTGTAACGAATCATTGCTACCCAAGTAAATGCAAAGTTTGAGAACAAATTCAACCTACACTTTGTGATTGGTGCTATAGTGTTTGTTTAGTTCTTTTGTCACTGGTATCCAGATTGAACTCAAAGCATGGAATAGTCATCCTCTTCAACATTCAACCATTGTTCCTTGAACTAGAGCAGACTGTCTGAGATATATGTAAGCTCAATATCACATATCGACTCACATGAGCATGGCCATGAATTTATCAGTCTCCCCTATCAAGTGTCTGAGATATCATACTCCTATAGGAGGGGAAAATCCCATCTACATCACTCACACTCATCCCCATGTGTCACAATGGATCTAATCATCATCTTTTTAGCAACCCTTATTCAGAATCATGGTGGATGATGTCAAATTATATCGAACAACATGTGATAAGTGTAGTCACTTCAGGTCTAAGAACCACAATCACCATAAGAGATGATTCTGACTACCATTTATTATTTCTATGTATCATTCTTATGGTGGGTATATCTGATGCATTGTTCTCTGACAAGTGTATGTGTTTGATATGCTATCTCATATCATGGCTGATTAGATTCTATCATCAACTGACACACACTTTTGTCTTATGTGTTATTCTTCTCTATCAACCTTCCACAATAACATCCAACTAGGGACATAACAATAATGTATATAATCTTAACATTTGTATGATCTCATTGTTCAGGTCATCAACCCAAAGACATATGTCACTAAGTAATATCATTCCTTAGATATTTATTATGTTATCTCATTATCTGATAACTGAATAAAATAGAATAAATTGGGAGACTGCCTTTACTGTTGATCAAATCTTTTAAAAGTGATGCCATTACAATCATCATATGACTTACTCTTACCAATTGAATCTCACGTGCTACTTATATTACCCATGAATCTTATTCCAAGTGATCTAACAGGACCATCATGCTTCTGCCATGAAAGTACTTTTGTCAAGAGGTCATCTATATTGTTCTCGATTGGTACTCTGTAATTCTTCACATATCCTCGCTTTACAATCTCTCATATGAGATGAAAGTGCCTTTGTATGTTCTTGGAACGTTGATGCAATTTGGGTTGCTTAGCTTGTACAATGTCTACTTTGTTGTCACAATATAGCTCAATTGCATTGGTAATGCTTGGAACTACCCCAAGCTTAGAGATGAACTTCTTGATCCAAACAACCTCCTTTGTTGCATTCGATGCGGAAATATACGTGACCTCTATTGTAGAATCAGCAACTATCTCTTTCTTAGAACTCTTCTAACTCACATCTCCGTTGTTGAGGCAAAACATGAATCTAGATTGTGATATATAATCAAGTTTTTTAGTTTGAAAGTTTGCATTGGTGTAACCTATCACGAAACCATTCTTACCCCAATCCCAATCCCACTGCCTAGACAGTGATAAAGGGATTGAAGCACCCATCCCTGAGTGGTCTGAAAGGATCTAACACACTAGCATATACAATAAGAAATAGTAACTCGAAAGCAGGACATTTAAGGAACAACTAACCCAATATGGAGATTTTTGTAGATCAATTTTTGTCATCAGAGTATTTGAGTGTAGAATCGATATAGTCAAGGTTGCAATATTTTTCCTAAAATCAAGAAAATCAAGATACAAAGACAATGCAATTGCATGGTACGCTATATAAAAACAAGTAAAATGGTTTATAACAAAATTGGTGTACTTGGAAGGAGTTATATTTCAAAAGTATAACAAGCAATTTGCAAAAACCAAAAGTTATTCAATAAGTTTTCAAACGATTCAATTTTTATTATGAGTTCCCATTATACTGTAATTTGAGAAGCATGTTTATATATTTTTGTGTCACTTTATCACCCCAGCGCGATGGGAGAAGTCACTGGGTTCCTTCTCTCCATATGAGGTAGGAGACCAATGTACAAATCCCACCTCTCAATGAGGGGGTCGCTTGCACCCAATATCAATATTATCAACATCATCATCATTATCAATATACGGGCAGTCATAATGGGCATGCAATTTATGTTTTCATGTTTTTCAAAATATAATATAGGAAAAATGGAAGACTAATCATAGGGAACAGTAGCTCATCCAAGTAAGTAGCCAAGTATATGGTCAAGAGATACATAAAAGTATCTTCAATACAATCAAGGAGGATTTGTATAAGAGTGTACCTTTCCCTGAAGATTTCGAGCAATATATTAAGAGTTAGAGTAGGTTCAAAGTCAAGCCCTGACACATTAATGGGTATTCATGCATTAGTATTCCAGTCTATAATAGGGAGTCACAAGGACCAACATTACAGTTCATTAAGCCTCATTATTGTCCTTGGATGTGGTATCTCATTATGATCAAGATTTCATATTTTTGAGATTATCACAAACCATACTTAGTTCATAATAGGACCTTACCCAAAGTCAAGGTCACTAGTTAACTTGTAGGTCAATATTGATATAGAGATATCTATGAATAGTATTTCATGATCTTAGAATGATGAGATCACAAGGTTTGATCTTTATTGGATTCAATAATCACAAGATCAAGATTGGATTGTAATATTCAGATTTCATGAGCAAAAGTATAACATAGCTATAAGATTATATCTAGAGATTGTTTTGGCTTAGATCTAGGCCACAAGGAATCAAAAGTTATTGAACATTATGGGTCCATAGATCTAGAATCATAATCTCAAATATGAATCAATTAACCGTTGTCAAAAGTAGATCAAATAAGATTTAGAGTGTTCATATTCACCATTCTAGGGTTAGAACCCATCATCAAGATTTATCATCATTTAGGGTACATAAATCATATTTAAGAGTGAACATGTCAACAACGTTAGATCTAGATCCTGCATGAAAGTATTAGATGCAAAATGATCAATATTATTATTTGGATAATAGATCCAAAATATATTCAACAATATTTCATGATATCAAGACAAGATTTTGAAGTTTCAAACTTATTTTACAAGTCACCATCAAAGACTATTACATAAATATATTTGGAAAAGGATCAAGAATCAAGTATTAAAAGTACTTCCATTGTGTTCGTCTTGTTCTTACGATCGAAACGGACTATAGATTTGCCTATTTTCGGTATTGGATGTAGAAGATATCAACATAATACGATTGTAGAGAGAGAAAGTGAGGGAATGCCAATCTAAGGAGGTAGAAGGTCATGAAAATGGAACTTGCTACAGTAACCACAGCTGTAAGGTCTTTGGCCAAGATGGGGAAACTTTCTACAGGGCACGAAAGAAAAATCTGAAGATATAGATGTGCTCATGGGAAAGAAAGGGAACCGAAGAGGGTCTTATATAGGTGTGAGGGTCTAGGGTTAGGGCATAATAAGGAGCTGAAGCTCAATGGTGGCATCTTTGAAAGAGGCTCGAAGCTTCACGAAACGGGGCTGGTTTGGAGGGAAAAACATATGAAATAGGAGCGGAATTCGAAGATGAAGAGAATGAAACTGATTTCGTACAAAATGGGCAAGAAATAAGGGAGATCCGGACCCGGGAAGTGGGTGGAAACCCTAGCCACCGAGGTAGGGGAAAACCTCACAGTGGGCCAGCCCAAAAAGGCTGAAAAACACATAAAATTGTGATTTTAAGTATAAACTTTGAGAATTTTTATAGGGAGCTAGGAAGCTCCATTTGGACTGAAATTTGGATAGGAGACTTGTAATATGGTCCACAATATCAACAAATATTTTGGGAACCAAAGGATGAACATAGATATTGAAACGGGATAAAATATTAGCAAGACTAAGTTTAGTAGAAAATCATGTGTTCCAAGTATACATTGCTATCAAAATTCCTCAATTAAGTGTCATCAAAGTCCTCAAATCTAACTATTATCCAAAATTTCTTCTAAATAAGTATTTGATACCTATTTGATGATAAAGTGGGGTTATTGAATACAACAAATATAGAACTAGATTTTAGAGTCAAAAGATGAAAAATCCACTTTATCACATCCTTCCCTCCTTAAAAAGGAATGTTGACCCCAAAATTCAAAAATATCCTAAAAATTGGGACTACCTAAATCCATATCATATCCTCAAATATTATAACATTCTCAACTATTTTATTCTAATATGTCTTCATCCTGCTCCGTATCTGTGTTAATTGATCTGGGTGCTACACACTCTTTTATCACTCGAGAAGTGATTCATGACTACAACATGATTGTCAGTCATAGAGCAGATAGTCTATTGTTAGAAACACCTTTGCTGGGATCTGCAGTATCATGTCCTCAAAATTCAAGTAGTACAATCATCATAACTAGGTTTTCATGTTCCATATCATAATCAATTTGTTTCCAACATCATTTCATCATCAAACAATTGATTATCAAGATCCTTGCATATATTATTCACAGTTATCATATGAGTCACGAATATGGAAAGCTTCCTATTGGTCACAAATTTGGAGATATCATATTTTAGGTCAAACAAATAGAGTTCTTGAATCAAGTATACAAGGTGACTTTCAATTTAAAACAAAGTGGATTGTATTCAATAAAGTGGATTTTTCATCTTTTGACTCTAAAATCTAGTTCTATATTTCTTGTATTCAATAACCCCACTTTATCATCAAATAGGTATCAAACACTTATTTGGAAGAAATTTTGGATAATAGTGAGATTTGAGGACTTTGATGACACTTATTGAGGAATTTTGATAGCAATGTATACTTGGAACACAAGAATTTCTACTAAACATAGTCTTGCTAATATTTTATCCCATTCCAATATCTATGTTTATCCTTTGGATCCCAAAATATTTGTGGATATTTTGGGCCATATTGCAAGTCTCTTGTCCAAATTTCAGTCCAAATGGAGCTTCCTAGTTCCCTATAAAAATTCTCAAAGTTTATAATTAAAATCACATTTTTATATGTTTTTCAGCCTTTTTGGACCGGCCCACTATGAGGTCTTCCCCTACCTCCGCGGCTAGGGTTTCCGCCCACTTCCCAGGTCCGGATCTCCCTCATTTCTTGCCTGTTTTGTACGAAATTGCTCTCATTCTCTTCATATTCGAATTCTGCTCCTATTTCATATGTTTTTCCCTCCAAACCAGCCCTATTTCGTGAAGCTTCGAGCCTCTTTCAAAGATTCCACCATGAAGCTTCGGCTCCTTATTACGCCCTAACCCTAGACCCTCACACCTATATAAGTCCCTCTTTGGTTCCCTTTCTTTCCCATGAACACATCTATATCTTCAGATTTTTCTTTTGTGCCCTCTAGCAAGTTTCCCCATCTTGGCCGAAGACCTTGAAGTCGTGGTTACTGTAGCAAGTTCCATTTTCACGACCTTCTCCCTCCTCGTATTGGTATTCCCTCACTTTCTCTCTCTATAATCGTATTATATTCATATCTTCTACATCCGATACTGAAAATAGGCAAATTTATAGTCCATTTCAATTGTAAGAACGAGACAAACACAATGGAAATACTTTTAACACCTGATTCTTGATCCTTTTCCAAATATAATTATGTAATAGTCTTTGATGATGACTTTTAAAATAAGTTTGAAACTTCAAAATCTTGTCTTGATATCATGAAATATTGTAGAATCTATTTTGGATCTATTATCCAAATAATAATATTAAACATTTTGCATCTAATACTTTCATGAAAGATCTAGATCTAACATTGTTGACATGTTCACTCTTAAATATGATTTATTTACCCTAAATGATGATAAATATTGATGATGGGTTCTAACCCTAGAATTGTGAATATGAACACTCTAAATCTTATTTGATCTACTTTTGACAATGGTTAATTGATCGACCTTTGAGATTATGATTCTAGGTCTATGGACACATAATGTTTAATAACTTTTGATTCCTTGTGGCCTAGATCTAAGCCAAAACAATATCTAGATATATTCTTATAGCTATGTTATACTTTTGCTCATGAAATCTAAATATTACAATCCAATCTTGATCTTGTAATTATTGAATCCAATAAAGATCAAACCTTGTGATCTCATCATTCTAAGATCATGAAATACTATTCATAGAAATCTCTATATCAATATTGACCTACGAGTTAACTAGTGACCTTGACTTTGGGTAAGGTCCTATTATGAACTAAGTATGGTTCATGATAATCTCAAAATATGAAATTTTGATCATAATGAGATACCACATCCAAGGACAATAACGAGGCTTAATGAACTTTAATGTTGGTCCTTGAGACTCCCTATTATAGACTGGAATACTAATGCATGAATACCCATTAATGTGTCAGGGCTTGACTTTGACTCTACTCTAACTCTTAAGATCTTGATCGAAATCTTTGGTGAAAGCTATGCTATAATATAACTCCTCCTTGTTTGTATTGAAGATACTTTTATGTATCTCTTGACTGTATACTTGGCTACTTACTTGGATGAGCTACTGTTCCCTATGATTAGTCTTTCGTTTTTCCTATACTATATTTTGAAAAACATGAAAACATAAATTGCATGCCCATTATGACTTCCCGTATATTGATAATGATGATGATGTTGATAATGTTGATATTGGGTGCAAGCGAACCCCTCATTGAGAGGTGGGATTTGTACATTGGCCTCCTACATCATATGGATAGAAGGATCCCAGTGACTTCCCCCATCTCATTGGGGTGATAAAGTCACACAAAAATATATAAGCATGCTTCTCAAATTACAGCATAATGGGAACTCGTAATAAAAATCGAATCATTTGAAAACTTGTCGAATAACTTTTGGTTTTTGCAAATTGCTTGTATACTTTTGAAATATAAGTCCTGCCAAGTACACTAATTTTTTTATTAACCATTTTACTTGTTTTGATATAGTATACTGTGCAATTGCATTGACTTTGTGTCTTGATTTTCTTCATTTTAGGAAAAATATTGGAACCTTGACTATATCGCTTCCGCACTCAAATACTCCGATGACAAAAATATCCATATTGGACTAGTTGTTCTTTAAATGTCCAACTTTTGAGTTACTATTTCTTATTTTATATGCTAGTGTGTTAGATCCTTTCGGCCCACTCAGGGATGGGTGCTTCAATCCCTTTATCACTGTCTAGGCAGTGGGATTGGGATTGGGATTGGGATTCGGGTAAGAATGGTTCCATGATAGTTGGTATCAGAGCCATACCCCTCCAGTAGGTGGGGCCCACATGGGCATGTGGCATGCCAGTCTTGAGTCGTGCGGTCTAGGCATGTAGTAAAGGTTTGTCAATGGTAGATGTAGCCACCCTTGTGCTGGTATTCTGTGATCGGGAGCTGGGAGTCCATGGGCCATTATGGGTCTACACTGAAATGGGGTCAGATTATGAGGCCATATAGTTGAGCCTTGATGAGGACATCAAGAGTCTAAGTGGGGGAGATTGTAACATCCCAGGATTTGAGGCCTCAAATAACATGATCTTAAAAGGAATGATTGGACTACCCATATCACCAAGGTGCACCTCCTTTTCCGGGAGCCCATCACTAAGAACTCCATAGTTAAGCATGCTCAGCTTGGAGTAGTACTGGGATGGGTGAACTGTCGGGAAGTTGATCATGGAATGCACGTGAGTGAGGACAAAGAATGTAGTTGAGGCTAGTGGTGGTCTGTGGGGACAGTCGTCATTCCTGAAACTCTACTAGAGCCTTGGGCAGTGGGGCCGTATGTTGCATAACCCTTTACCATCAACTCTTCCTCTTTTTCGTAGACAAGGAATTGATCCTTAGTTCCTTTCAAGTACTTAGGGATGTTCTTCATTGTTGTTCAGTGAGCATCACCTACATTTGACTAATATCTGCTTATCATGCTCAAGGCATATGAGACATTGGGATAGGTACACAACATTCCATACATGATGGATCCAATTGCATATGCATATGGAGTCCTACTCATGTGTTCCCTTTCTTCACAAGAACTGGGACATTGAGTTTTAGAGATGGTGACTCCATGCCCCATGGGTAAGTTTCCTCTCTTTGAGCTCTCCATGTTGAACCTCTTCAACACTTTATAAATGTATGTTCTATGACTTAGTCCAAGAATCCTTCTGGATCAATCTCTATAGATCTTGATTCCAAAAATGTATGATGCTTCTCCTAAGTCTTTCATGGAAAATGTATTTCGAAGACAGGTCTTTACAGTCTATAATGTTTGGATGTCATTCCCCATATAAAATATATCATCTACATACAATATGATCAATACAATCTTTCTCTTACTAACCTTCTTATACACACAAGGCTCATATTCATTTTGACTTAAGCCAAAGTCTCTAACTGTTTTGTCAAATTGAAGATTCTAGCTCTGAGATGCTTGCTTCAACCTATAGATTGATCTTTGTAGCTTATATACTTTATTTACATCCTTTGGATGCACAAGACTCTTAGGTTGTGTCATGTACACGTCCTCAAGAATATTCTAGTTAAGCAATGCATTTTTAATATCCATCTACCAAATCTCATAGTCATGATAAGTTGCAACAACAAGCATGATCCTGATGGACTTAACAATGGCAAATGGAGAAAAGGTTTCGTAATAGTCAACACCTTGAACTTATCTGAAACCCTTTACAACCAATTTTCCCTTATGTTTTGTACTTTACCATCCATGTCGGTCTTCTTATTGAAGACCCATTTGCACCCTATAGTTTTTACCCCTTCAGGTGGATCCACCAAGTTCCATACCTTGTTGGTATACATGGATTCCATCTCAAATCTCATGGACTCAAGCCATTTCTCAGACTCTAGTCCTTTAGTAGATTCTAGATAAGTAGTTGGCTCATCATCTATGACCAACTCACCACCTTCCAGAGTTACAAGACAACCAAATATTCCATATTCAAGGCATGTCCTACTAGATCTACAAAGTTCCTATGTTACTTGTGGAATTTGAGATTCCACAATGACTTGTGATTCTTCTTATTCCTCTTGTACATCTATTGGTCCAATGTTTTTTTTTTTCACAAACTTCTTTGAGTTCTAGTTTCCTCCCACTAATTCCTTCATAAATAAATTCCTTTCCTAGGAATACATCATTTCTGGCAACAAACACTTTGTATCAAATAGGGAATAAAAGTAATATCCATTAGTTTCCTTAGGATATCCAAACAAATAACATTTATAATATTTGGGTCTAAGCTTTTCAGGAAACTGCTTTTTCACATAAGATTCACAACCCCAAATTTTCATAAAAGACACATTGGGACGCTTCCCATACCATATCTCATATGGTGTCTTTTGAACTGATTTATATGGTACTCAGTTTAATGTAAACATGGTGGTTTTAAGAGTAAAACCCCAGAAGGTAGTCAGAATTTCAGCTAAACTCATCATTGATCATGCCATATCTAGTAATCTGTGATTCCTTCTTTTTGATACATCATTATGCTGAGGTGTTCCAAGTGAATTCCATTGTGATACGATACCACTGGCTCGCAGAAGGTTCTCAAACTCTTGGTTTAAGCATTCCCCACCTCGATCAAAATGAAGTGTTTTACTAATTTTCCCAATTTGGTTTTGTAATTCATTCATGAACTCCTTGAACTTCTCAAGAGTTTCTAAGTTATGTTTCATCAGGTAAACATAAACATACCTACTGAAGTCATCAGTAAAGGTAATAAATTATTGATACCCACCTCTAGTTGTTATTTTAAAGGCCTGCATACATCAGTATGTATGAGTCCAAATAGATCACTATCCCTCTCATTGTTGCAAGTGAAAGGGGTCTCAGTCATCTTGCCCAACAAATAAAATTCACATATCTCTGTTGATTTGAAATAAAAAAAGTCCTGATAACCATCATTATGGAGTCTAAATATGCAATTCTCATTAATGTGACCTAGATGATGATGCAAAAAGTATATTTTGTTTAAGATATTGAGTTTTAGTCTTTTGGTATTTATGTTATAAATGTCCATCTTTAGATCTAGCAGATAAATACCATAAGACATTAGGAAAATACCATAAGAGATCCCATCTTAAGAAATAGAATATCGACCATTCTTAATATAAAATTCATATGCATCCTTGTCCATACAAGATATAGAAATGATGTTTCTATTTTTGGCAGATACATAATAGAGTTTCAATAACTATATTACAAGCTCTATTGGTAAATATAAACTATAGGTTCAAACTATAGTGGCAGCAACTCTTGCTCCAATTGTCACTCGTATTTCAAATTTGCCCTTTCTTAAAGGCCTACTTCTTTTTAGATCTTGCATATTCGAACATATGTGAGATCCACATCTGGTATCTAGTACCCAAGATGAAGAAGTAGAAAATTTTATCTCAATAATGTATATACCTGAAGTGGAGATATCTATCCCCATCTTCTTCTTCCTGAATGCCTTCATGTGTAAAGGATAGATTCCTCTTGTAATCTTCTTTCTCATTATTTTAAGTGTTGAAATTTTGGATTTATGCTTAGCCTCAGAAATCTTCATGGCCTTGTGTTCATCCTTGTATTTTGATCCTCTGATCATCATCACGGACTTGCCATTCTTCAATCTTACTTTGACATTTATCAGCATGCCAAGAAAATCTGAAAGCGGTTTGGCCTTATTATTCAAGTAACAATACTCAATAAAATGGCTATATGATTCAGACAATGATTGTAGAATTGTATCCATGACCAACTCTTTCCTCAAAGAGGATCCCAATTCTTCTAGATGTTCAACATGTCCAATCATATTGAGCACATGGGTCTCTACTAGATATCCCTCTGTCATCTTACACTCAAAGAGTATCTTTGAGACATTATACCTTTCTCACTTTGTGAGGTAATGGTTCACATTTGTAAGATGTGTTTCCATCTCAAGAATCCCCATGTATTCACATTGCTCATGCAACTCACAGTTCATTTAACTTAGCATAAGGTATTCTATGTATAAGGCATCATTGGAATGCTTCTAGTAAGCATCCAATTTAGCTCTAGGCACATCAATGGCACGTATTTATGGCACTCATTTATTTAGGACAAGGAGCTTATGATCATCATTGAGAACCCCTCTCAAAGTCCAAAACCAGTTGTGGAAATTTGTCCCATCAAGTTTGTCCTTCCCAAGGAGTAATAGCAACAACGATTGATTGTCATTTAATTCTACAAGAGAAATTGCATTTTATCAAAACACTTTTTATTGGATTTGATTTGAAAATATTTGACGATATCTAATTAGGCCTTTAACTAATTATTGCTCCCACTATTTTATTCAAATTGATATCCCTCAGATATCAATTTGGAAGATTGCAGTGTACAACCTTCTAATGAGCCAATATCTAAAATAATTCAATCATCACCCAGCCAAAGCCAGTGTCCATAATCAATCAATAAGGTAGGCAACATTTTCCAATTGCAACTTTATGCAATTATTGGATAGATGATACATGCAACTCTTTTCCATAATCATTTGTATGATTATAGGTGCTTAATCTTATTAAGGACACCCAATTAACCTTGACCCAAAAGCCAACATGATAATAATGCACCCCACTGAGGGGACCCACATTGCTACCATCACACTTCCACGAGATGGACAGTGCACCACACTAAGTGTGCCCACGCATAGTCAATCAAGCTTTTCATGTGTGTTGCTAATGGAAAGCATCTTAGACTTCATATGTTATTGAGAGAGTTTGTATTTATAAATATGTATACAAATCTGATCACTGCATACTTATAGTATGTATCATATACATGCTATATCCCATAAACAAAACATGTAATAAAATAAATGTGATGGTAATGGCCATTCTAATGTAATTCCTTGGAGCCACAAGGAGTTACCACAACCTAGGGTATATATCTTATGAAGAAACTTGTTGTTGATGAAGATTTATGATTGCCAATCTGGCTTGACTGAACCAATCAGATCGCCTCGCGGATGGTAGATTAGTCTTTTCCCCAGTCATCTAGTCTCCGGTCCGCAATATTCTGGGTCCTCCATCTTGATCAGTTGGGCCTCCAGTCGGTCGATCCTTTGTGGACCTCCAGTTGGTCGACTTGTTTTCTTCATTGTAACACAAAATTAAACTATCTTAATATTAGATGATAATAGAGAAACCTCAAGTTACATTCTAGCAGAGCAAAGATAGCAGCAAATATTATTTTTAAAATTGTAAGATAAGGTAGAGGCTCAGTATGCAAATTGAGATGAAACATGAATTAAACACACAACCACCATTCACAGACAATTAGGGTTATTGGCCATAACCACGCTACACATCCACCATCAAAACTATCTTTTAGGGAGTTGAGTATAGATTGCATATATATCATATATATTAGTTTGATATTGTATGTGGTTCGTAGTTGGATCTTTAATATTCACATTGTATGGAGTAAATAAACAACAAAATCCAAAAATATGATCACATTGATAATCCCAAAACATAGTAGATTGATGTGGCTCTGATACCATTGTTGGGAAATGTGGCATCAGGTAGGTAGCAAAAAGAAAACATTTACTACCACATTACCCATTAAACTAGTGGATCGCGTCAACAACTATATAATGGAAAGGATGCT
Source organism: Alisma plantago-aquatica (assembly GCA_963693085.1). Classification (NCBI taxonomy): domain Eukaryota; kingdom Viridiplantae; phylum Streptophyta; class Magnoliopsida; order Alismatales; family Alismataceae; genus Alisma; species Alisma plantago-aquatica. The sequence continues at coordinate 323,838,102 of OY856411.1, read as the reverse complement.
TTTGAGGATATACCTCATCCTGGAGCAAATACATCAACAATCTCCTCATCATAGTTGTGCAGATTTCTTCCAGTTGCACTCTGACGATGTCTGCAATAGCTTCTGGTCTCCACCACATAGAGTAGGTGGGCATTGTCCTCCTTGTGGGAAAATCACCACGCCTCTAGATAAGTCCACATGGACTGCGTAGAACTCCTATCATTCAGTAGAACAAACATGAAGGAGTTGTCCCTCCTATTGGTGTACAAGTCACCAACTTGATCTCCCATAATTGTTCTCCCTTGCTATCCCTCCCTTTATCGGGTAGGACTTTTTAGGTTCTCTTGGTTACCACAACAAGAGAGGATAAATAATTGTCAGGGGAAATTAATGTGTCTGAGAAGCTCCAATACCCCTCTATTTATAGGAGGGTTAGGGTTAGGGTTCTTAGTCTGTGTGGGAGTGGAAGGGACCGGAATCTCACAAAAATTTGCAACCTACAACAGGTGAAATGGTCGGTTCATGAGCGAATTGATCAGCTTGCATGTCATGTAAGCCGATCGGTTCACCCAGTGAACCGGTCGTTTCATCATGTTTCACAATTGCATATGTAGTGGCAATTCTAATACAATTAATTCATGGCATGAAAGCCGATCGGTTTGCCCAGTGAATCGGTCATTTCATCATGTTTCACATTTGCATATGTATTGGCAATTCTGATACAATTAATGCATGGCATGACAACACCACTAATCCTTGATTCAATCAAATTGATCCATTAACCGGGTTGTTCATCTCATGAACCAATTATCTGACGTCACCACTAAGTGAACTAATCGGTTCACACCATGGTTCATCTAGAATTCAGCCAATGCAATCTCCAATCAACGTGACACTCCAATGAGACGGTTCAACCCTTAAACCAGTTGGTTTAGAGTCTAGTCAGTCAATTTGTTGCTTAAATTGAATACCTAAACACTATAGTAATCAATTTAGTTATCATTCATGAATAAACTCATGTTATAGGTGTATCACGTGTGTGTGACCCTATAGGTTCTATATTACGTCAGTGAGTGTACATAACCATTTTATGACTTCACAAGTAAAGAGTGGTGTCTAGTAATACATCATTGCCACCCAAGTAAAGGGAAAGTTTGAGAACAAATTCAACCTACAATATGTGATTGTTGTTATAGTGTTTTTTTTCGTTCTTTTGTCACTAATATTCATATTGAACTCGAGGCATGGAATAGTCATCCTCTTCAACATTCAACCTCTTTTCCTTGAACTAGAGCAGACTGTCTGAGATATATGTAAGCTCAATTACACATATTGACTCACATGAGCATGGCCATGCATTTATCAGTCTCGCCTATCAAGTGTTGAGATATCATACTCTTGTAGGAGGGACAAATCCCATTTACATCACTCACAGTCATCCCCATATGTCACAGTGCACCTCATCATCTCCTTTATGGAAACCCATTTAGAATTGTGGTGGATGATGACAAAGTATACTGAACAACATGTGATGAGTGTAGTGACCTTGTATCTAAGAAACACAATCACCACCAACACTATAAGAGATGATTTTGATTTCCAATTACAAGTTCCATGTATCACTCTTATGGTGGGTCTGTCTAATACACTATTCTCTAACAAGTATCTATGTGTTTCGTTTGATATCACATATCATGACTAATAAGATTATGTCATCAACCAGCACACACTCTAGTCTTATGTGTTATTGTTGTCTATCATCCTTCCACAATAACATACTACTAGGGACATAATAAGAATGTATATACTCTTAACATTTGTATGATCTCATTGTTCAAGTCATCAACCCAAAGACATATGTCATTGAGTAATATCATTCCTTAGACATTTAGTGTGTTACTTTATTATCTCATAACTGAATAAAATAGAATCAATTGAAAGATTTCTTTTATTATTAAGCATATCATTTACAAGTGATCCCATTACAATCATCATATGATTGGCTCTCTGTTCATACATACCAACACGTTCGTCATAGGAAAATTGTCTGTCATGGATGATTTCCACAACATACTCTCCTCTTAACACATGGAAGTTTTCAATAGTATTTTCTCAAGTGTAATTCCCCTATTAAGTGCTTCAATTGTTCTCATATATATAAAGGCATTGTCCCCCGAATCTGGAATTTGTTGGGGCTCGATGCAGTCAAATTTGATTTCTTTCTAGTTTGGGTGATACCATCCAATTGTATCTTAAACGAGCCATTTTAGGTGGGTTGGTATCACCTATATAGTTGTTGCCTCTAGCTTCTTTAAGATCATTCCTCTACTAGTCGAGTCTTTCATGTTGGAACTTTATAGTGTGACTCGCCTTGTGGACAGATCTACTACATTCAAAAGTTAGTGGTTGAAGGCATTGAATGGGAAAGTGATGTGTTAAAGTGTTCATTTTTTGTGCAGTGTTTCTTGTAGCTACACCATTGATAGTGTCGTGTTGTTTCACACATATAATTGTGCAACTAGAGTTTATGTGGAGTTGGAGATCGGTCTTGGCTTTTCCATGTACACATATTATTTGATGATTGAACCACAATGGACCTTGAAGAAGACTCTCCTTATATCTTCTTTATATCTGAAAGTTGATCATAGGTCATTTCTGGTTAGGCGATATCTATTATTATGGTGGAGAGCATCTTCATCTATCTTATTGTCATCTAGAATGTTGGCCAGTACATGGATGTAGCAAAGAGGCATCCCTATCACTGAAGTCATGTCCATATTTTTCATCTCACATGGTAGTGGTGATGGTGTTGTTGGATCAGTACTTGTTGTAGAGGTGCATCTGGATATACTAGATATGCCTGTTTGTTAGGGGTGTTGATGAACATCCAGTTCATGTTCCCCTCAACTTGTTCTACATTGTCCTCCTCCATCTATACAACAAAGGAAACCTGATGAGCCTCTTTAACAATTGGTTCATATAATAGTAGTTCATTGATGAATTTCTCATAGTTGGGCTGAGGTGGCAGGACTTTGTAGTTGGTTAAAGGGTCCAAAATTTTCATCATATCTTCTGTTGTGCCTTGTGCCTCCTCCCTTCCCTTTGTTGACTTTAGAATGACCTCGTTCTCTCCTGTTGCTTTATCTCTATAGTGAGAATTGCTTGTCTTGGAGCTTTTGGGGCACCCTAGTCTGCTGATTTTGTGGGTCCCTGTTCCTTGTTGTTGGTGGTGGAGTGCCCTGATGAGGCTGGAAAGTTGGCGAGTTCATCCTTCACAAAGGTCACTTCCTAATTCTTTGTTGACTCCTCACTTTTTTTGGTGGATACTATCACCATGGCTTCTTTCTCAAGAGGTGGTGCAGTCTTACCGAGTTGTATTTTTGCAAGCACCATATCTGCCTTCAAATGTGTGTCAACTTCTATTGTAGTTAAAGGTGGATTTTCTTTATAAGTGAGTCATTATCATATTGGCAATAGTTTCCCACTGGAGGTTGATGTTGGTGTTGTTACTTTCCTTTTCCTTTCTTCAGCCCGTAGTCTTTTTTTATCTTAGTAGAGGTCGTCACGCACCTGTCTAAGGAGAGATAATTCATGTGTCATACCCACCAGGGCCTCCATCATCTGCATTTGATTTACATCTAGGATATACATTTGATGTGGAAGGCTTTGTAGGGGTTTGATATCAATAATTAATTTCTCCATCCATGATGTTAGTGTACATACAAGATGCATTTAAAGATATAAATTTTAGAACTGAGGTTATAACGATCTCATGGATGTCGTCTATTTCCAGCCGGATCTCCATAAATCTTTCCATTGTAGAGTCCCCTCATGGTTGCTTTATGTTCCTTCTTGAGCTTGCCTCCTACTCTAGAACCTTTGCTTGGACCGAGACTTCTTGTCTCCCACTTATGTGTAGGCTATTATTGGCCTAGCGAATTGGTGGGGGTACCTCTCTGTTCGAGGCCTCCCCTCTTGACATCTCTGTTTCAATTGCACAGGTGGGAGAGTGTTGTTGGTTTGTTTTCACTGCACCCTCTTCATTGACTTTGTCATATTATGATACATCATGGTGAGATTCCACACTTGTGTTTGATGGAGGGATCTATAGGTTCCTCCCCCCATCATGTTGGATCCTTTGGTACCTCCGGTATGAAGTTTCTACTTGCATCTATGGAGGTTTCCATAGATGCAGTCCCAGTGTCAAAGTCATATGGTATCTTTGGTATTGTTGACTCGGGTACATTCTTTGGAGTGTCTTCTTGTTTGTTTGATGTTACTTCTATTATATTCGTACCTACAATAACTATTGGAATTTCCAGTTGTGATGTCTTTATATTGATCACCTCGGGTGTGGGGGATCTCTTCTACGTAGGCTTAGATGCCATTTTATTTGGCCATCGTAAGATAACTCTTTTCTCTACTGTCCTTGCAGCTATGTGTTCTAGATACTTTAGCTGAGGTTAAGTTCACGCTTGTTTGCTTAGCTGGGGAAGAGGTATTATCCCTTTATCCATTTTTAGGATCTTATCCTCCCCAAATTGTAGTTCATCTTAATCATAATTACACATCTTGAGGGGGGAGGAAGCCATTGCTCCTGTAAAATCTATACAAATACTTATTCCTTTCTCTTCTTAGAACGTTGTCAATTGTTAAGTACTTGGCATCTATCAGACTATCACCAACATTTTTGTTAAGAAATTATAATTCACTGGGGTATCCTAAATGATGGGTGATGTAGGTAATTAAGCTGCCCATGCATAAGTCTTTTAACCATTCTGGTCTCACTTTCGCCGCTAGTCTCACCCAATGTTGACTGGCTTCTTTTCTAATTTGATCCAAGGGATGTAGAAGTCCATTTTGGTGACATTACCAATGTTGGTTCTGAAAAAGAGGGTGTTGGTGAAAGATTTGTGCAGTATGCCCATCATTCCAGAGTGCATTTTTATGGCTTTTGCCTGTTCTAAACTAAACTTGTATTCCTTTGATAATTCCTCCCATGTTTTTTTGAAGTTGAAACTATGAACTTCCATGTCTCCTCTAGCCTTATCTACATTTGTGGCTTGTTTGTCAGAGTCTAAAAATTGAGTTCAACCATCTCTCAGTGATAATATATTCTTCTTTAATGACTCATACTTCCAATTTGAAGGGTCCCCCATACTATATGGTTTCATCGCTAGTAACTATCTACATCTTTAGTGATGATGTGAACTCCAATGTGAGTTCATCATACGATAATTGGTAGTTGAAGCAGATTTTATAGAGCTCCACATTCTCTACATGCTCCTTTACCCTTTCATATATCCCTAGTCACATAAGGGTGTCCTCTTCCCCAAACCTTATGGCCTTGAGGTTCTTGTTACTACAGATATCCTCCCAAGTGTCTATATGTCTGTCATCTATAGGTAAAAAGAAGTGTTTAGAGGGTTCTTTGTAGATTATTTTTCCACTTGTGGAATGACTCTGGTGGAAGGTTCATTTGCAACTGCAGTCTATGGTTATGCATGCTTTGATATCCCGGTCAATTTGCTTGATCTGTAGGAAGGAAATTAGGTGATTTTCTCTTGTTCAAAGTATGTCTTTTCTCTTCTTTGGAGGGTGCATACTTGGAGTCCTATGTTCCTATGAATCCACGTGTGCTTGAAATTACACATTGTCAAAGGATTTCTCAGTGTTGGAAGAGTCCTCGTTTCTAGAGAACTCTCCTGTGGTTCTCCTGACTCTATATTGTTCCTTGCCTCCTGTACTGGTGGGGTTAATTCCCCATGCAAGTTGACATATGTAGCTTTTTCCTGGTTTATTGGTACTCTAATTATGGTGGCCCTACTGGCACTTGATTTCTTGATTGGGTTAGCTACCATTTTTAAACTTTTGTTGTGATGTAGGTATTATATAAATCTTTCAAGATTAGTCCAACCGTTAAAAATGGAATACAAGAATTGTGCAAGTATGAGAACATATGCTCTCAACACTCAATAGTTTTAGATACAAACAATCATTAGTTTTAGTAGGCAAGTAAAGAACAGATGGTTCTTAGTTTATTGGTAGGAAACCAAACAACTGATGGTTGTGTTAAGGCACATGAAGAATTATGGTTGTACTAGAAAAAGAACTAATGGGTTTTCAAACAGCAAATGAACTAATGGTTCTATGAAGATGGCAGAGCTTTATGCTAAGTGTGGGTAATGATCCAATGGTTTTTAGAGAAGGAAAGAAAAATGATGGTTCCCAATAGGAAGAGGAACAAGACAAGGGTCAGCAAAGAAAACTCAAGTGAAGAATCAAGATCTGATGGTTTCAAATCAATGATGAATAAGAATTGCATCCATAAGAATTGAAGGTCTCCCTTAGGCAGATAACCAAAGATGTAGTGGTTTTTATAGATGAAAGAGAGCGGGGGTCTATGTCAGAAGAACAAATAGTTCTATCCAGAGGTGTAAAGGTAGAATAAGAGTCGGTTCGAGATGAGAATTAGGAAAACATGCAAAGGAAGGAGAAGGTTGTGTTTCCTTAGAGCAAGCAAAAAAAAGGTGAAGAGAAGAGCGATCATTTAAAAAATAGGACATATGATAGGAAGAGATATTTACCAGTCACTAATGTCTCCTACCATCATCATATCCTTGCATCGCCCTCATGGTTTCTTCATACGGTCGTGTGGAACCCTCACTCATCAAGGTTGAACCTTTTCTCTGTCAGATGAGATTCTTTCACCAGAGTTTTGGTTTGCATGTTATTCCATTGGTAGGAGGTAGGAGATGATGCTTGAGTTCCAAGGAAAATTTAGTTTAATCACCAATCATTTGGGTTAATTTAATCATCAACGAGGTAGGTGGCTAGGGTTTAAAATGTTATGGGTTGCTTTTACTTCTCATACATGGTAAAAAGTGAAACGGTCGGTCCCTCTTTTCTATTTTAGCCACTGGTCTTTGAGCGGTAGTGGCCCAGAATGACCGTCAGATTTGGAAGTACACCTTCTGATGGTATGGTTGAGTGAAACAATTTGATGGTTTTTTACTTATAAATGGTCTGATGGTTTTTGGGGAAGAACAATCTGATGGCTTTACTGACAGTCTGAACCATCGGTTTCTAAGTTTCGATGGTCTACTAGTGAAGATGTCTTGGACAAATTTGTCCCATGTCAAATATCAGATGGTTCAACAGCATCCATCACTCGATGGTTTGGCATTGTAGACCAAAATCAATGATTCATATCTTCAACAATATAATGGCTATGCATACGCCAACATCCCATGGTTTAGTTGATATTAACCATCCATGGAAATAATCTGATGGTGAGGAAGATTGGAATGAAATGATGGGTTCTTTCGATTGTTCTAGAGGATCTTGAGAATTGATTATTTTGAGATCTGATGGCCAAACTGAATTGAACTTCAATGCTCTTTAAGAGAATTTATGGCTCCTGATGTGGAAAAAAAAGATTAAATTTCTAATTTTGTTCTATGTATAGTTGTATACTAAAGATTAGGATACAAAATAAATTTCTATGAAAATTCCAAACACTATTATAAAACCTAAATTAGAAATTAGCAAAATGTAATTACTACAAAATAAAACAAACTAAAATTTAAGGAAACGTGTAAAGGATATCCTTGGGTTACCTCCCAAGAAGTGCTAATTTATAGTCTTTAACTTGAATATCTTTTATTAGTTTTCTCATTCCTCATGTGTTGGGGCAGATGGTGGTTCCACTAGTTCGACTTCTACTCTCCTAATGAATGCTTCATCTTCATAATATCTCTTGGCCCTATGTCCATTCACCTAGAAATTCCCAAACTTGTCACTAAAAATCTTTGTCACCCCTAATGGGTATATCTTTGATACAGTAAAGGGACTTGACCATCTTCACTTTAGTTTTCTAAGATAGAGTCAGATATTTTAGTTAAAAAGAAGAACATTATCCCCTTCAGACATGTCCTTCCTCTTGAATTGGGCATGATGCCACACTTTGGTCCTTTGTTTATAGATTCTTGCATATTCATAAGCATGCAGTCTAAGCTCCTCTTGTTCTTATAACTATGAAAAAAAAATCTTTCCCGCCAATTTAGGGTCCATATTTAAGAACTTGATTGTCCAGAAAGCCTTATTCTCTAATTCTACCAGCAAATGGTAGGATTTTCCATATATCAATCTATAGGGGGTGGTCCCTATATGGGTCTTATAGGTAGTGTGGTATGCCCCCAAGGCATCATCCAACTTCACAGACCACTATTACTTTGTCCTCCCTACTATATTTTTTGGAATTTGCTTGATCTGGCGATTAGAAACCTCTACTTGGCCGGAGATTTGCATATGCTAAGGTGTGGCAACCTAGTGAATAATGCCATATTTCTTTAGCAATGTTGCAAACTCTCTTTCAACGAAATGGGTTCTCCCGTCACTAATGACAATGTGTGGGACTGCAAATCTAGGGAAGATGATTTTTCAAATACTTTAATCACATTCTTTGCATCACAAAATGGGATGGATATTGCTTCTATCCATTTCAACACAGTGTACAATGACTAAAATGTATTGATTATCTTTGGAGGATGGGAAAGGTCCCATTTAATCAATTCCCCAAACGTCAAAAAACTCCATCTCTATCCAGTCTAACAAGGGAATTTCATTCTGTCTGCTTATGTTTCCGTTGTGTTAACACTCCTTGTAGGACTTAACAAATGTGTGTTATCCTTAAAAAGAGATGGCTAATAGAAGTCATATTATAGAACATTGGATGTGGTTATGTCCCACCTAAGTGACCCTTGTAAGTTTAAGAGTGACATTCTCAGAGGATCCAAGGCACTTCTTCATCAGGGATACCTCGGCGATATAGATTATTGACACATCTCTTAAATAAAAGAGGATTATCCCAATAGTAATTTTCAAATCTGAAAAGAGCTTTTCTTTCTGATTATAGGTGATGTCAGGAGGCAGTTGTTGACACTCTAAGTAATTTCAAATGTCTACAAACCAAGGTAAAGTAGGTTCAACAGATCTTTCCATCATTAAGGCGTGATCGGCATAGTTGTCATTAATAAGCAATGTGTCTTTTTTAGTGACGATAATCCTTGAAGAAGGTCGGTAATGGCATTCTCTGACCCATTCTTGTTGATAATTTCATGATCAAATTCTTGCGGCACCAGAGCCCACCTCAGGATTTTGGGCTTGGTGTCCTTTTCTACATTACATACTTGATAGAACCATGGTCTGTGTAAGTTTTCACTTTTGATCCTATTAGAGATTACCTGAATTTGTTTAAAGTGAATACTATTGCTAGCATCTATTTTTTTTGTGGTAGTGTAGCTAACCTGCACATCATCCAAAGTTTTGGTAGCATAATAGATCACATTGTGTTTGTTATCCTTTCTTTGTCTGAGTATTTATATAATAGCATAATCACTTGCATCGCACATTATCTCGAAAGGTAGTTCCCAATCTAGAGCTTGTAGGATTCAAGCTATCGTCGGGGCATCCTTCAGAGTTTTTAAAGCTTCAAGGCATTCAGGTGTAAAATCAAACACATCATCTTTAATGAACTAATTGGATAAAGGTTTTGTGATCTTAGAGAAGTCTCTGATGAATCTTCTATAATACTCGGTGTGCCCCAAAAAAATTCTCACCCCAGTTATAAATTTAGGAGGTGGAAGCTTAGATACAACTTCTACCTTGCTCAAATTGACTTTGATCCCTTTTTCAGAGATCTTCTGTGCAAGAACAATACCTTCTTGTACCATAAAATGACATTTATACCAGTTTAGCACTAATTGTTTCTCTTCACATCTTTTCATAACTTGGGATAAGTTCCTTAAGCAATTGTCAAAATTAGTTTCATAGACGGAGAAGTCATTCATGAAAACTTCCATGATATCTTCCAGGAAATCATAATAGACCAAAATCATGCAACTTTGGATTGTTGCAGGTGCATTACATAGGAAGAATGACATTCTACAAAATGCATATATCCCATTAATATAGGTGAAGGTAGTTTTCTCCTGATTTTTGGGGTAGATAAGGACCTGATAAAATCTTAAGTATTCATCAAGAAAGTAAAAGTATGAGTGATGAGATAACCATTCTAACACTTGATCTATGAACAGTAGTGGAAAATTGTTTTTCTTGGTGGCGGCATTGAGCTTTGTATAGTCTATTCACATCTACCTTTGATTCATGGTTCACGTGGCTACTTCATTCCCTTTTTGCATTTCACCGCTAGCATTCCTCCTTTTTTATGAACCACATGTATCGGGCTTACCCAATTGTTGTCGCGAATTGGGTAATATAATATTTGCATCCCTAAGCTTTATCACTACTTTCTTGACTAGCTCCCTCAACATCTGATTCAACTTCCTTTGAGGTTGGGCCAGAGGTTTGGAATTTTCTTCTAGATTTATTTTGTGCATGTAAACAGTGGGGAGTAGGCCCTTGATGCCTTTAACATAGTATCCTATGGATTTTCTTTAGAGATTGAGTTCATTCAATAATATTCCTTTGTTAAAAAATTTATAATCATTGGTTCCCTCTCTTCATTGTCTAGGAATTCATATTTCAACCCTTCAAGGAGTTGCTTCAGTTTCGATTTGGGATGGGATGCTTCTTTTTCCACTAGAGTCTTCTCTAGGGAGGCATACTTTATGGTCTTGTAGGTTTCATCTTCTTCATCATTGTATTCCTCCTCTAGTTGATTCAGATAATCAAGAATCTTGATAACTTTCAGATCTCCAACATTTGGGTTAGGATCGCTTAGGGCTCTCATGACTGGATCAACATAGTCTTTTCACCTTGGAACTCTTCACAAAACTGGTTGTAGCTATCTAAGAAATAGAATGACTTGAATAGACATAGTCCTCTCTTGGAGTCTTGAACATAAAAATTGATGTGATCATTCCCTACCCTGATGCTAATGATCCTATCTTTGACATCTATAAATGATCTCCCAGTGGAGAGGAATGGTTTTTGAAAAAATAATTGGGCATTTTGGGTATTCCACGGTATCAATCACGACTATATCACATGGTATAAAAAATAGTCCCAATCGGATAGGGACATCTTCAACAATCCCCATTGGCTTAATGAAAGAATGATCTGCTAACTGGATTCACATTCCTACCTTGACCATGTTTTTTAGTCCTAGCCTCTGAGCTAATGCAAGATGCATGAGGCTAATGCTTGCTCCAAGGTCTGCTAGCCCTTGCCTTACTTGTTGTCTCCCACATTTGATGGGATCGTGAAGGCTCCAAGATCTTTTTGCTTAGCATGTATCTTTTCCTGGATGAAGGCAATGGATATCTCTATGATCCTGACAATTTTTACATGGTTTTCTTGCCTTCTCTTGGTAATTAGGTCTTTGAAGAATTTTGCATATGTTGGCATCTCTTCAATGGCATCTAGAAAGGGGATGTCTAAGTGCAATTTCTTGATGGCTTCCAAGAACTTCTCATATTTTTATTAAAATGTGCCTTGATCATCTTATAGGGGAAGGGAATCCTTGGAGAATAAGGATCCTTACCAATTAAGATGTCCTTAGTAGTTTCTCATCTCCTTTCCTTAACTAGTTTCTTTCCTTTATCATTTTCTTTTGCCTTTATCTTTTTGGTAGAGACTTCTACCTTAGGTTCTTCTTTGCTTATGGAAGGGTTGGGTACGGATTTAGTGGTAAGATTTCTTTCTTGGATGGTCTTTCATGTTGGTTCTTCTAGAACTTTCCCATAGTGGAGACTAGCCATTTCTGCACTTTCAGTGTTCAAAGGTATCCTTCCTTATGGCTTCTTTATCAATTATGATAGTTGCACAAGTTGTTTATCAATTTGTTTTTAGTGGGTATACATGTCAGCCATCTAAAATGTCACATTGGCCAGCTAGGTGTGAATCACATTTAATACACCAGTCATGGTAATACACTCGTGGTTAGTTTCTCATTCACTGACACTTATCTCTTCACAAATTCAAAAGGTTCAGACATCAAATTTGGTTGATTGGTGTTTTTATTCTGATCATGGCATTGACTTGGGCCACTTGAATTTCTATTCCGATTATGGTCTTGTCCTTGTTAATTGTTCCTATTCTATTGGTAAGTCATGTTGTGAGTGAATACAGATTGTTCTCCACCTCTTCTGAAGCCGGGCGGTCTTTTAGGTGGATTGTTCAGCTGATGAGCATTTATAGTGGAATCCTTGTTTTTGTAAGAAAATTTGAGATGGTACAGCCTCTTGAAGTTTAAATAAGAGACATTTTTATTCCTTCTTCATCACTATCCTCCTTAGGTTGGGTATAGATACAATTGTCAATTCTATGCCCCCTTCCCCGCAGGTAACCCATTTCATCACTTTTTTGACCTTGCTCTTTCACTTGCTTCTGGAGTCTTTCAGTTGTTTCACATCTAAAGAACTCTTCTAAATTTGAGAGTTTATGGTATCTAAAGCTTTAGAATAAATAGTAGTAACTTCGTATGATACTTTCTTTGTTGTTCCTCTATCATAATCTAGATCGGCATGTAAGGTTGCCATGTTATCAATGATCTACTTGGTCTTATTTAGGTTCTTACCAATGAAGTCACTTCTTGGAGTAGCAATTAGCAAAGTCCTTTCAACTAAATTAAGCCCATTGTAGAAGGTAGTAATAAGAAATCCTTTATCATAATCATGGTGAGGGAAGTCCCTCTAATACTCTTGGAATCTTTCTCGGGCTTCACATAAGTTCCTGCTTGGTATTTGCGCCAACCCAGTGATCTTGTGCCTTTTTCTAAGAGTTTCTCTATAGGCTAGAATTTGGTGACAAAAACATCATCCAAATGTGCCAATCCATTGATGGTTTTGTTAGTAAGAGTAAGATACCATTATAGTGATTTATCCCTTAGAGAAAAGTTGAATACCTTGTAGTATATTACCTCTTGTGGTACCCTATTCATCTTGATGGTGTCACAGATATTTTTAAAGGAATCCAGGTGATGGTAAGGGTTCTCGTCTCTAAAATTTCCTCCAAAGGATTTGTTCTGGATAATGTCGATGACTACTATCTTGGGCTCAATGTTTGGAGAATTGAACTTAAGAATGATGATTTGACATCTAAATTCATTGGCCCTGGTAGTAGCCAACTCACGAAGGAAAGGTCCTATGTCATCATTGTCATTGCCATTCTTGTGATTTCTCATATTTCTTCTATTTCTATCATGATGTCCTACATCACAACACTCTTATTCATACTCTTCCTCACATTCCTCCTCATCAAATTCTTCTTCACACTCCTCATCATGAGGCTCTTCTTCATGGCACTCTTCTTCACGTCCTTCCTAGAAATGTTCTTCATGATCATTGTGAATCTCTTCAACCCTTGTGTTGTGGTTGCCTCCTTGATGTCCTCCCCTATGAGGAGGCATGGTGCTTGCAATTGTTAGCAATAATGGTATGTGTCACTTCAAGCTACCTGAAATAGTTTGCACAGTTGAGTCAGAAGCATAGATGTGTGATACAAATTATCAGAGGTAGCTAGAGTTAGAATACTTGAAGTGTGCGGTCAAGTCTATTACTAGCTTTTAGGCACCAGTGTATGCTAAGTAGACTCATATTCTCAATAGTATTGGTTACCTTGTCCCCATAAACGGTGCCAAAAAGTTGACCAACCTAAATAATGCATCCAAAAGGAGTGGATCTAGAGTAGTCAGACTCTTAAATTTATAACCCGACACTCAGGCCCCTGCAACTATAATAGCAGGTTCAATGTAGTAAATCAGGATCAATCCATAGGGACAAGTGTGTATGTGTTAAGAACGTAGGGTCTTCGCTCAGTTACACCAACCATATAGGTGAGGTACAGGTTTGTATTTCTTAGGGAATGATGGTACTTTGAACAAAGAAAAAAACTATATCTAGTAAAACAAAAGAAGAAGCAAAACAAAAGAACAACAAAAATCAAAAAGTAAGATATCAAGTATGCATGAAAAACTTGGATTGGGTTTCAACATATAAGGTCTCTCACCAACATGCCAAACTCACACCCATTGTATACCCTTAGAAAGTATATAAGTAGTCATCATAAATGTTTGTTCCCTCCTCTCTCAAGATTAGGATAGATCTAGATCATAAGATTTTTTTTCTCTCTCTCAATATGGAAAACAAACAATTAAAAAAAACCATATGATCATTAGCTTAAAAATTCCAACATTATCATACATTCTTGCAACTCCAAACACTTAGATATGGTTAATACTACTATTATGAGGTACTAACAATCAAACAACACAAGATGGTAGCTAAGCATGCAAGTGAAGTATTAATACCAAGAGTGTGGAGACAAACATTTCTAAGAGCATATATTCAATTGATATAAGTGTTTACAAGTTGGGAGAGCCTTAGTGGCTACTCCCAACCCAAGCTATATGTTTAGCCACTCATTGTGGTGAGAAACATTAGGGATTTACAAGTATATTGGACATGAAGATGGAGGAAGAAATTGAATGGATGTGATCAAGTAATGGAGACTGATAAGGAGAAGAGGATACACCAACAATGGCCCCAGATGTACAAGGTCGATGGACTTACCCTATGGTCTGAACATGTCATGACAATATGGAAGATGTGCTCCCATCTCTCCTTCTGTCAATAAAGAGGTCAGAGCAGACCGGTGGTGGTGGGTGGCAGGGAAGGCCTTTGGACTCTCATCCTCAACTTTCACAAATTGATGGTAAGGAAACTGACTGATGGTGTGAGAGGGTTTGGGAAGAATTTTCACATCTTTTGTGGGTGGAGACCCCATTCTTGGTACACTAGGGGTGTTGTTTATATCTTTGTTTCGGTTCTCTTTACTTTCCCTACAAGTTTGGGTACGTGCCTTGGGGCACGTGCTTAACTACCTTAAATGACTAATTTGTAAGGCCATCAGATCTTGAGTGTGTATCTAAGAAATAGGTTCCTTTGCTAGTTGGCCAAATGACGACTTCAGTTGGACCATTGATTCTTGAAAGATCCTATCATGCCATCGGATATTGAAAATCAAGGGTGAACAATATGAAGTTCTAGCCTTATGTGGAAACACTGGTGGACCATTGGTCTAAAGGATTTGATGGTTTTGTTGAATGGCAGGCTATCCAAGCCAGCCATTGGTTCTTGACATATGATGGCCTTCCTTTGGTTGCTTGCCTAGCCATTGGTTTTTGAGACTGATGGTTAGTCTGATTTTGCTCCTTGGTGGATCTGCACCTTTAAGGCCACTGGTTTGGAAACCCGTGGTTGGAGTGGTGATGGCTTCTTACTCTTCTGCGGTCACCATCAGTTGTGGAAACTAATGGACGTCCTATTTCAATGATAAAAACCATCGTTTCATGTGTTCCATGCATAGAAACTAGTGATTATATTCAAACTAAGGCATAAGTGGCATACATGTGCAAAATAGGGTAAAGTTAAGGTAACTTTGCAAAAGGAAATAAGATTAGTAAGTTTAGGCAAGAAAAATTCAATTTTGATTATGTACCCCCAAATGACACTCTCCACTAATCATTTTGTAAAGGCCTAATAGTTAGATTAGATTACTTACTTGCTCATAGTATAGATTAAATAGTTAATGGTAAATTGTTCCTATTAGAGTTAGCTCATATTTTTTGGGTACTATATTTGGTCATATAGTTAAGTTATTACTTCAAACCTTGTTTGTCTCACTTATTTAATTGTCTTCTTTAGTTGTTTGCCTTGTGAATCCTTAATTAGATTATTTTTGCTAGCATTGTGTTAATTTCTCTCTTAGTTAGTCCAATAGGTCAAATTGTTAGGATTAACTTAGATTTCTTATTTTATTTCATTAATTGCTCAATTTGTGGTGTATTCAATGAACCAACATTTGACCCATCAAAACCCTAACTCTCATCTATAAAAATGCAAAGAAACAACCTAGATCTAGTGTCTTCTCTTCTCATTAGGATTGACCCATGATGTTCCACTTTTTACACTTCAATTCTGAGTCCATGCATTTGAGGATATTTGTATGAGAGTGATCTAATTAGGGTTATATGTTGTGAGAAGTGTGCCTAGGAACATTAAGATTTTTGGTGATGTTACCAGTGAGTGATATTTTAGACGTATCTAGTTGTTGTTTTTTTACTTATTTTAGTGAACATCACCATTAATATTCCTTATTCTTGGTTTTTATTTTAAATTTATGATATCTAACTTGTTTTCTTTTGTGTATTCATGAGACATGAAGATGGTGGTGTATGTTTGGTCATCACTGTCTATCTATAAAAAATTTCTTTAAATTTTCAGAGATAGGTAGATGAATGTGAAGAAAATGGCACAAACATTAAGAGAAGAAATTGAAGGTGAAGAAATTGACATCGATATCAAGATAAGAAGATGAAGGTGAAGAAATCAGCATGCAAATCAAGACAAGAAGATTTACATCTAATGTAGGTGGAGGACAACCTCCCTATGGTGAGGATGAGTGACGCATCCTGAGATACACCTAGCCAATTGATGTGGATAAATGCAACTTAGGAAACAACTAGGTTTTTCCATATTTATAACCCAATTTTGAACACACTCTTATCTAAATCCACAAGCACAGGGGCTTGGCAGTAGTATGGATCTGACAAGTTAGGGTCAAATCAAAGAGATCGGGGGTACTACATATAAGTTCATTTATATTAGGATCCTAATGCATAGATTAGGGTATTCATGGTTTAATCCTTTGTTTGAATCAAACTAATAATGACCAAGCAATTAAGAAATGCAAGAATCAAATCTATGTCAACCCTAGAAAGATAAGTCTAGACGGTATGTGAAGAAAAAGAAATTACAATAAGACAAGAAATAAAGGAGAAAGCCCTAAGAACTACATTAATTAAAAAGACCAGATTTGCAAACCAGAAAGCAACTAGCTAAATAAAACAAAGAAACACTAAACTATCAAGGCATCATAAGAACTATACCATTAGTTGACTAATTAAAATTAGGACAAATAACAAAAAGTGGCACTAACTAATATAGCAAATGTTAACTAATATGAACAAGGAAAATGACAAGGTAAATAAGTAAAGCTCACTATGTTAACACTGGCTAAGCAAGGCAAGAAATCATTGTTTTTGACAAGTAACGAGAAATGTGAGTCGTGTGCAGTAAGTGTCAGAACCAACTATGTTGGGGGTATTTAACATGAAAAAATAAATCATTAATACAAGTTATCAAACCAAAAAATGAAATTAAGTGATACAGAAATACCCTAAACTACTAGTTGGTTATAGATGGAATAGGGTGTCCCATCTAACCTTTTAAGACACAACTGACTAGGGATTAGGTGCAATTCAACCATGAACTAACAAGTATAGGTTTATAGAATGTATGCTCTTAGGGAAATTGAGTATGAAGGGTAGTAATGGAGGGCATAGATGAGGGTTTTACACTTCATGCCATCTTCTATCTAGCCTTTGAGTAGATCCAATCCAAATGCACTAAGAATCTCCAAACTAGCTACTTAAATCTCTTGCCTAGGTGTATGAGATTAAATTGATATGTAGGAAGAGAGGTATCTAGATAGGGATCTACTAATTCAACCAAATCAACCACATATCACACATTTCCTTTACTATGTAGGAGTTATCAAGAACCATTCACATAAGAGAAGATGGGAAACAAGATAGAAGTACAATATAACCTATAAAGGCAATTATATAGTTTAAAAATTATTCCCCCCACATACACTAGTACATTCCTGACCTCTAATGTCACTTTTCCTGACGTTGGTTCCAAACCAAAAATGACATTGTAAACTAAACAATGTCAGTTCTTTGGCATAAATGTCACCATTGATCAAATCTTGATGATTTAGAAAAGACACGTGTATCACTTTTTCTGTAATGTTATTTATGTTTTACAAAAACTGATGTCTAAAATAATCCATGAATACAATCTTTCAGGAAAAAAAATTTCCTCCAAAAATTTCAAGATTAGCATAGATTTTCAATTAACCCAATGCAAGCACATTTGCACGAAATAAATTTTGCCTAAATACTTCTGGCATCGATTTGGCATTTGAATATCTGACGTTAATGCTCAGAATAAATCACAAAAAATTGTGCAACCAGTGTCAGTTTGTGTCGAGAAACTGACAACATAGGATTCATGCCACGTTCCAATGAAAAAATTATCCTCCTCATATTTCTGTTGGGTTTTAGGGGAGACAGAGAAGGCAGTGGAAACAAAAAATTTCTCCCCCAAACCCGGAACAAGGAAACGCGTCAACGTCGATATATTAGGAAAGGATGGTTTGTGGAATCATACCTTGTCCCGAGGCTTGCTCGGCGACAATACCTCGCGCAATGCGGGGTCTTCAACTATGGTCTTGGACGGCGTCTCTGCAGCTCCTGGTCGCACCGGGACTGATGACTCCTCCTCCTACCGGACTGTCAGATGACAGTTGTCCTCCTGAGCGGCAGTGTCCTCCCACCTCTGTAGTAGTCCACACGGACCACCTGGAACTCCACACTCCTTATCCCATAAGGAAGTGGAAGGAGTTGCACCCTCCTATTGATGTACTAGTCGCCAACACACTCTCCTGCCTCCAGTTGCAACTGCAGTTGTCCTTCCCTTGTTGCACCTCCCTTTGTGGGAAGCACTTGCTCGGGCTCTCTCTCGGTTACCAAAACCAGAGAGAACGACAACTTTGTAGAGCAAATGGTTGCACTGAGTTGTTGTCTGAGAAGCCCCCAATACCCCTATATATATAGGAGGGTCATGGGACAGGGTTCTCTTGCCCCGGCAATATGGGACTAAACGCAGGAGTAGAAGGGTTCGAGATTTTCCACAAAAAGCAACCAACTCGCAACCTGAACCGATCGTTTCATTTCTAAAATGGTCGGTTGGGGATCTGAGCTGGTCAGTTGACACTCAACCGATCGGTTGGGACCCATGAGTCGGTCGGTTCACATCCTGAACCGGTCGGTTTGTGCTCCTGACCAGTTCCCGATTGACTTTCCAACTTTTGTTTCTAATTGGTATCGAATACCAATCCTTGTTCCAATCAAATTGGGCAAGTGAAACGCAAGGAAAATTCTCACTGACCTGACTTTCCCAACTTGCTCGGTTGCACCAGTTGAACCGATCGTTTCAACACTTGAACCGATCATTTCACTCTGACCATGAGCCGATCGGCTCAACACTTGAGCCGACCGGTTCAGCAACCTCAGCCGACTGGTTCAACACTTGAACCAATCGGTTGGGAGTGCAGGTTGTGCAGAATCAGTCAATTGTGATTTCAATCAATCTGATACTCCAATCAACATGTTCAACACCTTGAACATTATGATATTGAGCTATCAATCAATTGTGTGTTTAATTGAACTACTAAACTCCTTTAGTAATCAATCTAAACATTGCTTGTGGACAAACCTCCTCTTCCAGGTTAAATCCTATGTGTGTGACCCTGTAGGTCCATTTCACGTTGGCAGTGAAAGTCCATAACACTTATGACTTCACAAGCAAAGAGCGGTGCCTAGTCACACATCATTGCTACCCAAGTGAAAGTAGAAAGTTGGAGAACAACTTTCATCCTACAATCCGTGAATGGTGTTATAGTGAATGTATAATTCCTTTGTCACTGATATCCCGAATGAACTCAAGGCATGGAACATTCTTCTTGTCAACGTTCATTCACTTTCTTGATCTTAGAGTAGATTGAAGGAGATATGTATGACATCAATATCACATACTGATTCACACATGCGTGCGCACGCCTATCTCAATCCTACTCATCAAGTGGCCTTGGACATCAAACTCCCTCAGGAGGGACAAATCCCATATCTATCACTCACCCCTCAAAATCCCCATGTGTCAAAGCCACCCAATCATCACCTTTATAACAACCCATGTTTCAGGACTGCGTTTGATGATGTCAAAGTGTGCCCAACGACATATGTTGAGTGTAGTGATTTCAGGTCAAAGAATCACACTCACCACCATCACTGTGAGTACTGACTGTGACTACCATCTCATGGTTCCATGTGTCAAACTCACGGTGGGTCTGTCCGGTACACTTGTTCTCTAACAAGTACCTATGTGTTTGGTTTGATATCTCTATATCATGACTAATGAGATTCTATCATCAACCAACACCACAATCTAGTCTTATGTGTCATTGATGTCTATCTACCTTCCACAATGACATCCGACTAGGGACATAACAAGAATGTACAAACTCTTAACATCTGTATGATCTCATCGTTCAGGTCATGAACCTAAAGGCATACGTCATTGAGTATTGTCATTCTCTAGACATTCAATCTGTTCTATCACTATCTCATATGATTGAACCACAAAGAATTGGAAGCTTGCCTTTGATGTTTATCAAATCAATCTTAATGTATCCCACCAATCATCCCATGATTGGCTCTCAGGGCATACATACCAACACACTCCCACTTGCACTGTGAGCCAATCACCCATGAATCATATTCATAGTGATCTTCAAACATGTCCCACATGTTACTGTGCTCTAGTGCCAACATAGTGAGTAATGGCAACATCTTTCCAAAGTCAGTATAAATTGCATGTCTCTCATCTCTTCGTTGTACGTCACACGTATGAGATGGAGTTGCCGTAATATGCGATCTAGTATTCCATTGCTAACCTTTAGCCACATTGCATGATCAAGGATTCCAGACTTGTCATCAATGAGTGGGATATAAGTTCATCTCATGAACTTTCAGATCCATATAGTATCCACTGCTATTCACTAACATACAGATACTCGGCATTTCCCTTTTTAAATGGTTTTATTGGAACACTTCCAATTATCAACAAACTTTCACTTTTATACATCCTATGTATATTTTGTGATTAATTTTCTGTCCTTTTGGAAGTTCGCATCAATGTAACTCTTTACATCGAACTCTTCCTTATCTCCATAGAACTAGTACTTCCCAAGTACTTATCAAGTTCTTATGGTATTCCAGTAACCCTTATTGGAAGTAGACAGACTTCCACTCGTCATGTCCTACATACGAGTTATCAAGATGAGCACATCATATTGCCATGTCCTACATACAAGATGATGAATGCATTTTATTCTTGCCATGTCATACATGCAAGACAATGGGTTGATTACATACATGATAGATCCATATCTATTCTTAGTGTTCCCATTCTTCATAAGAATTGGACACTTGGCCTTGGGATACTAATATCCATATAACATGGACAAGTTTTCTCCCACTGAATCTGTGCATACTGAACCCTTCAGTACAGATTGCCAATGTATGCTTTCTCTTTCCAGGTCAAGAGATTTTTCGAGAACTATCTCTATAGATCTCTATTCCTATCATATAGGAAACATCTCTATCTTCCTTAAAGATAATTTCCACTTTTGGATTTCCATTTTAGAACATTTCCATTTCACATCAACATGTGGAATGTGAATACGCTCCCACTAAATCACATATCCCTTTGTTTATCTTTGACATATCAGTCAAACCCTTTGACTATATCATCAAAGTAAAGATCCAATTTTTGAGTTTCTTGTACTCAATCAATCATATTGATTAGTCCATTGTAACTTTTAGACTTCACTTGCATTAGTGGATTCATAAACCTTATAGGCTGTGTCACGTACACATCCTGGTTTTATTCCTCATAGGAATGCGGTTTTAGTATCCATATGCCAAATGTCTTAGTCATTAAGTTGCAATTAACAAGCATCATCCTTCTTAAAATGTTATCCATGTGTCTTAACACTTAAGACTTATTTGCACTTATGGATATGATCCAATGAGTGCTACCATCAAGGTCATACCTTATGGCTCACATGGAAGTCATTTAGGATGTAATGGTTTTATATCATAACTCAAAAACTGATTCCTCATATTCATCTAGATAGTTGACTCATCATATGAACAACTCATCACATAGATAATTGAGGTGTATCTGTCAAGGATATACGAACTCACAACTCCTTGTGATTCTTAATGTCCATTATTAGTGTGGGGTATTCATTTATTAAGAAGAATTCATTTATTTTGATAATCATTCTCTAACTCCTTAGAGTATGATTCCTTCTTGATTTAGACATCACCATGCATTAATCATGAGTTCACTATGATACACTATCATAATCACTCATAAGGATCTCAAACATTTGGTCCAAGTATTTCATTCAAGAATTAATACTTTACCAAATTTGTACTTCATTTATGATAATCTTGAACACTTCAAGATATTCATATTGGTATTTCTCTAAACACCATTTGAAGTATTAGCATTTGTTCCAATAGGTATGTAAATACATCACATGTATTATACTTAATAGGATAATCACTCTCCCACTATATTAGTGAAGATTGATTAATCATGTCCAAGATATTCATGTCTCTTACTGATTCTCTAACCAAAAGAGTCTAGATTTATCCATCATATGGAAACTAGAAATGAATTTCTCATGATTGATGCTAATTTGATTGTTTGAGTTATCTATAACTTTCAGGTATCATTTTATCTTATGCATATCAAATATCACAAGATAAACAAGGCATTGCCACAAAGATCATATCTTTATAAATTGAAACATCTCTTTATTAATTGCTATTATTGTCATGCAAAAATAAAGTGTTTCTATCTATTGGCAATATATGAAATAGCAGTTCATAACTGTATTACATGCCTTGTGGGCTGAAAATAAACTAAAGTACTCTTATCTATGAAGGCAACACTTGCCCCAATTATGAGTGCTTTACACTTTACATCTTGGTATCATATACCTCAAAAAGTATTACAAGTTTACTTTCATGACACCTTCAAGTAGAGGCTTCAGTCGCGGCTTTTGACAATGGTGGCAATTTCCTTTCTTCATCACGCCTCCCTTGGCCTTGAGAGCTGAAGACGACTTGGGCTCCTGGCTAGCATCAGAACCTTTCTTAGCTTTGCCCTTGCCCTTGCGCTTGGACTTGCCTTTCTTGCTCGTGATCACCATCACGGACTTAGGCTTGTCCTTCTTCATCTGTAACTCGGTTTTCCTCAACATACCCAACAACTCTGACAGTGTCCTATCAAAGTTGTTCATGTTGTAGTTCATCACAAACTGACTGTAAGATTCTGGCAACGATTGCAGTATCACGTCAGTAGCCAACTCTTGGCTCAGTGGAAATCCCAGTCTCTGCAGGTTCTCCACATACCCAATCATTTTGAGTGTGTGAGGATCAACTGGATCTCCTTCTGTCATGACGCACTTGAATAGCGCCCTAGAAACATTGTACCTCTCTTGTCGTGCTTGATCTTTATACATGTTCCTGAGATGCTGAATCATCTCAATGACACCCATGTTCTCATGTTGCCTCTGCAACTCATGGTTCATTGAACATAGCATCAAGCACTTTGCATCAATGGCATCATCAGAATGCTTCTTGTAAGCATCCCTTTCTGTCCTTGGTGCATTAGGAGCGGGTTCCTCTAGAATTGGAGTATCCAGGACATAGAGCTTACGCTCTTGAGTGAGAACAATTCTCAATGTCCGATACCAGTCGTGGAAGTTTGTCCTATTTAGCTTGTCCTTGTCAAGGACAGATCGCAAAGAAAAGTTATTGTTGTTTGTTGTCACTTGTACTACAAAAGGAAAATGTGCAATTTTAGTCCAAAAACTCATTTTTGACTTATTTGATTGATTTGAAAAAATGACGATATAATTAGGCCTTTAATTAATTATCTCTCCCACTATTTTAGTTCAAATTGATAGCCCTCACCATCAATTCGGAAGATTGCAGCGTACAACCTTCTAGTGGGCAAGATCCTAAAATCCTCTAAGTCATGAGTCAACTAGGGCTGATCGCCCACAACTTAGATCTCTCAGGTAGGCAACTTTTGCCAATTGCATCATATGCAACTCTTGATAAGATGTCATATACAACTCCTTGCAATGATCATCTCCATGCCTCAAGGCGCTAGATCCTATCTAGGTCACCTTGTTAAGTCTAACCCAAAGCAAACACGATGAATATGCACCCTGCTAGGGCAGACCCACACATTCATCCTTCACGCTTCCACGAGATAGACGGTGCACCATGCTAGGGTGTGCCCACACTTGGTCGATCAAGCTTTTCACGTGTGTCGCATTTGGAAGGCATCTAAAACTTAATATTTTAATGAGGGATTTGGTTTTTATATACATATGCATATCCAATCACCACAATACATAGTACGTATCATATACATGTTATATCCCACAGAAAACATGCACAAATGATAAAAAGCGATGATTATGGCCATCCTAATGTGATTCCTCGAGCCAAGAGGAATTACGGTCATCTAGGTCTACATCACATGCAACCTGTACAAGATGAACTCTGTTCCTTTGCCTTCTGAGTAGATCATCTCATCACATGAATGATCTGTTCTCTCCAGCCGGTCGTCTGGGTGCCACCAGCCGATCGGTTGGCTCCTCCAATCGATCGGTTTTCCTGGTCATTGTGCATCTCTTCATGGCCGCCACCTTCTCGTCTCGCTCCTCGAACCGGTCATCAACCGATCAGTTCACTCCTTGAACCGATCATCTGGAACGTCAACCGATCGGTTCACACCTTGAACCGATCGTTTCAGCTGTCGTCATATGTCCGCCGGTCTTCGACATAACAGGAAATAAAATATATCCTAATTTTACATTGCTTAAAAGGGAAACCCCGAGTTACATTCGGGGGAGCAAAGGTAGGAAAGAATCTCGAATTATTTCGAGTTACATTAGGAATAAGAGAGGGAAGATCGGTGCACAGACCGAGATGCAAGCAACCACAAACAACCACACACAGATAGGGGTTTATAGGCCATAATCACGCTACACACATCCACCACAAAACTCGTTTAAGGGCGACGCATATCAAGTGCATTAATAATACATATCATATATGTAATTTGGGATTTGTTGATTTAGGATTGGACATGCATAAAGTCGATATTATTCGCATCGTATGCAATAAAGGCGACAAACCAAAATTGATCATATCGATATTCTCAAAATATAGAGCAGTTTACGTGGCTCTGATACCACTGTTGGGTTTTAGGGGAGACCGAGAAGGCAGCGGAAACAAAAAATTTCTCCCCCAAACCCGAAACAAGGAAACGCGTCAACGTCTATATATTACGAAAGGATGGTTTGTGGAATCATACCTTGTCCCGAGGCTTGCTCGGTGACAATACCTCACACAATGTGCGGTCTTCAACTCCGGTCTTGGACGGCGTCTGTACAGCTCCTGGTCGCACCGGGACTGACGACTCCTCCTCCTACTGGACTGTCAGATGACATTTGTCATCCTGAGTGGCAGTGTCCTCCCGCCTCTATAGTAGTCCACACGGACCACCTGGAACTCCACACTCCTTGTCCCACAAGGAAGTGGAAGGAGTCGCACCCTCCTGTTGACGTACTAGTCACCAACACACTCTCCTGCCTCCAGTTGCAACTGCAGTTGTCCTTCCCTTGCTGCACCTCCCTTTGCGGGAAATACTTGCTCGGGCTCTCTCTCGGTTACCAAAACCAGAGAGAACGACAACTTTGCAGAGCAACTGGTTGCACTGAGTTGTTGTCTGAGAAGTCCCCAATACCCCTATATATATAGGAGGGTCATGAGACACGGTTCTCTTGCCCCGAAAATATGGGATTAAACGTAGGAGTAGAAGGGTTCGAGATTTTCCACAAAAAGCAACCAACTCACAACTTGAACCGATCGTTTCATTTCTAAAACGATCGGTTGGGGATCTGAGCCGGTCAGTTGACACTCAACCGATCGATTGGGACCCATGAGTCGGTCGGTTCACTTTCTGAACCGATCGGTTCGTGGTCCTGACCAGTTCCCGATTGACTTTCCAACTTTTGTTTCTAATTGGTATCGAATACCGATCCTTGTTCCAATCAAATTGGGCAAGTGAAACGCAAGGAAAATTCTCACCGACCTGACTTTCCCAACTTGCTCGGTTGCACCAGTTGAACCGATTGTTTCAACACTTGAACTGATCGTTTCACTCTGACCATGAGTCGATCAGCTCAACACTTGAGCCAACCGGTTCAGCAACCTCAGTCGACCGGTTCAACACTTGAACCGATCGGTTGGGAGTGCAGGTTGTGCAGAATCAGTCAATTGCGATTTCAATCAATCCGATACTCCAATCAACATGTTCAACACCTTGAACATTATGATATTGAACTATCAATCAATTGTGTGTTTAATTGAATTACTAAACTCCTTTAGTAATCAATCTAAACATTGCTTGTGGACAAAACTCCTCTTCCAGGTTAAATCCTATGTGTGTGACCCTGCAGGTCCATTTCACGTTGGCAGTGAAAGTCCATAACACTTATGACTTCATAAGCATAGAGCGGTGCCTAGTCACACATCATTGCTACCCAAGTGAAAGTAGAAAGTTGGAGAACAACTTTCATCCTACAATCCGTGAACGGTGTTACAGTGAATGTATAATTCCTTTGTCACTGATATCCCGAATGAACTCAAGGCATGGAACAGTCATCCTGTCAACGTTCATTCACTTTCTTGATCTCAGAGTAGATTGAAGGAGATATGTATGACATCAATATCACATACTGATTCACACATGTGTGCGCACACCTATCTCAATCCTACTCATCAAGTGGCCTTGGACATCAAACTCCCTCAGGAGGGACAAATCCCATATCTATCACTCACCCCTCAAAATCCCCATGTGTCAAAGCCACCCAATCATCACCTTTATAACAACCCATGTTTCAGGACTGCGTTTGATGATGTCAAAGTGTGACCAACGACATGTGTTGAGTGTAGTGATTTCAGGTCAAAGAATCACACTCACCACCATCACTGTGAGTACTGACTATGACTACCATCTCATGGTTCCATGTGTCAAACTCACGGTGGGTCTGTCTGGTACACTTGTTCTCTAACAAGTACCTATGTGTTTGGTTTGATATCTCTATATCATGACTAATGAGATTTTGTCATCAACCAACACCACAATCTAGTCTTATGTGTCATTGTTGTCTATCTACCTTCCACAATGACATCTGACTAGGGACATAACAAGAATGTACAAACTCTTAACATCTGTATGATCTCATCGTTCAGGTCATGAACCTGAAGGCATACGTCATTGAGTATTGTCATTCTCTAGACATTCAATATGTTCTAGCACTATCTCATATGACTGAACCAGAAAGAATTGGAAGCTTGCCTTTGATGTTTATCAAATCAATCTTAATGTATCCCACCAATCATCCCATGATTGGCTCTCAGGGCATACATACCAACAATTTCTCTCTAATGTCATCTTGCCAAGAGAAAACGGACAACTAAGGCTTAACCATGCCAATTTTTTCATTCGGATAAGGGCCTTTGGCATTAGTTCTTTTAGAAAACTGACGTCTAAGTCCTTAGGTTAGGTGTCAGTTTTGGTAACTAATCGATGACTAAGGCCTCACTCAGGCCATTTTTTTCTCTTGGATAAGGGCCTCTAGCATCAGGTTCTTTTACCAAACCAACATCTGAGTCCTTCGTTTAGGTTTTTGGTATGGGTAACCAACTGGTGACTAAGGTCTTACTTAGACCAATTTTTTTGTTCAGATAAGGGCCTCTGGCATCAGTTTCTTTCAGCAAACCGATGTGTAAGTCCTTATCTTAGGTGTCATTTTTTGTTATATAAAATATTTTCTTAGTTGTCAGTTTTTGCAAACAACTAATGACTATGTCTAACTTAATTTCATAGGCAAAATATATTTTCCCTCAATCTTTGTTTCAATGTTCCCCATGGTACATTTCCCTAGCTTCGGTGATTCTATCGTTGATGTTGCTCTGCTAGTCATGTTGCTTCTTGGTCTATGTCACCATCTCACTCTCTACTTCTACCATCATTATTTCCTCTCTACAACTGGAGATGTCTAGCTACTACTCCTCCATCCTATGCCAGAGCTCTCTGTTATTTTGTCATTAGAGTTTAGAGTTTGGACGTCGACTGCCACTTGGAGCTTGGACCCCACCGCTCTCTGTCTCTACTTAGAGCCCCATTTGTTCTCCATTCCCCTAGTCCTAGGTAAGAGATCTGAGTGACTAGATGTTCTCTTCCGTATATACTTATTCAAAGGGATTTCTTAATGGTTGATTTTTACATATCCCTTAGAAATGCACTACCCCATGTACTTTCTGAAATGCCATTTCTTTCTCTTTCTAGTAATTGCCTTTATTTACTTAGCTTTCTTTCCTTGTTCATGATAACTAGTTCTTATTAGACTTAGCTTTCTTTCCTTGTTCGTGATAACTAGTTCCTATTAGAGTAAGTAGCTCTTTCGTATTTGCTTAAGTTAGGTTTGTTTAGTTAATTTCTTACTTTATTTCTTTCTTGTTTATTTAGTTCAATTACTAGTTTATCTTAATTAATTAATGTTTCTTGTTGTCTCTCTTGTTAGTGATTGATTTAACTTAGTTTGGTTTCTCTTCAGGATTGTTTAGTTGATTAACATTGATTAAGTAGGGTTAATTTTGATTTGATTGTTGTTTGGCTTAAGTGTTTTCTTGTCTTCCTTACTGTAACCAAAACATCCCAACCAAACCCTAAATCCTTGCTCTATAAACCTAAAGAATCAATCTCTAGCTAAGTGTTTGTCCCATTCCCTATGGATTTGGCCCTATGCTTTCCACTTCTTCCTATATACATCCCAAATATATGGATGAATGAACTAACCCAAACAGAAGAATGAATTAAATGAACTAATGATACATAAAACCTAGGATATGAATAATGAAACTAGGATCATTGGTATAGGAATCACAACATACATGTATTTTGTCGGCCTAGAAACCCTTTTGAGATTTACTCATTAGGAGTAAATCATGGATAGTCCCCAGTTTGGGACTGTTCTTGAACACTCAATCTCACTTACATTGTAAGTGTATAATGTTTATTCGGTTTTCAATATGTTTCATCAACACTTCCTCATTTGTTCTATAAGTACATATGTAGGTGGATATTTTCCCATATACATCAGTATACTTGGAGAATTGTCGGGAAATGTTGCCAAAATTTCTTGAAAATTGGATATATATTAGACACTTACTAGTGACGTTAGGTGTTCAAGAATGGGATAGGTGGTACGGCCATTCATTATTCAACCCTCAACCCTAATTTGTAAATCATAAACTCTAAATCCTAATATGTAAACCCTAAACCATAATTTGTAAACCATAAAACCTAAATCCTAATTTGTAAACCCTAAACCCTAATTTATAAACCCTAAATGATAAACCCTAATATGTAACCCTAATATCTAAATCATAATATTTAAACACTTGATTCAATACTTGTTTTCTATTTGATTATATAATCGATAGATCATGGTTGTCCATTCCAAATTTTTGCACCCCCAGAGTTTGTTATTGGTCTTGACTTATAAAATTTGCAAAGGAATGTACAAAATGACCTGGAGATAGATTCTATTGTCCATGTAGGAATTGCAGTAACAACTTGAAAGTCAACACTGTTGATGAAATCAAAAGTCATATCATGTGAAATGGGATTAAACAGGGCTATACATAATGGAATTGGCATGGAGAGATTCCTACTATAAGATTAGTACATTTTGATAGCAGTACTTATGTTGAAGAAGAAATTGCCAATGATGATGTAGATATGAATGACCTGATTCCCAAAGACATGGTTGATGCCATGATGGATAGTTGTGGGGTAGAGCACATTAATCCACCTTCCTTATTTAGAAACATTGTGGATGGTGTTGAGAGACTATTACACTTAGGTTGTACTAATTTTATGAAGCTGAGTGTTGTGTTGAGATTGTATACTCCAAAGGATGCCAATAGATGGGGCGGCAAAAGCTTCACATAATTGTTGTCTTTGTTGAAAGAAACTATTCCTAAAGGGAACAATCTTTCATCATGATCATATGAATTAAAGAAAATGTTATTTCTAATCAGAATTAAGGCTAAAGAAGATACATGCATGCCAAAATGATTGTGTGTTATTTCAAAAGGACTATGTCGATTTGAAAGATTGTCCAAAATGTGGGGCATCAAGGTATAAAATGATTACTTTGGGGAAGTTCAAAACTGACACTTCTACCAAGGTGATATACTATCTACCTAAAATACCACAGTTTCAACGATTTTTTTCCAATACCATGGATGTAGAGAATTCAAGGTGGAATATAGAGGCAAATAAAAATAATGATGGAATCCTACGACATGTGATTGACTCCCCACAATGGAAGAAGACAAATTTATTGTGCCCTAAATTTGGCCAAGAAGTTAGGAATCCAATACTTGGGTTTTGTACCAATGGGATGAATCCATACGGCACATTGAGCAGCCAACATAGCACTTGTCCTGTTATGATTATTATATACAATCTTCATCCCTGGCTGTGTATAGAAAAATAAGTACATCATGTTGTCATTGTTGATATCAGGACCTTAACAACCTGGTAATGATATTGATGTTTATCATGAAACTCTGATTGATGACTTATTGAAACTCTAGGGGGGATGTATGGTGTCCTATGATGCTTTGCATAGAGACACATTTCATTTCCATGCTATGTTGTTTTTCACTATTAATGACTTTCCAACATATAGGAATTTGTCTGAATACAATGTAGAAGGATCCAAAGCATGCCCAATATATGAGGAGAACTCTAATTTAATATGACTAAAACATGGCGGCAAGATTGTATATCTTATTCATCGAAGGTCTCTTCCATAAGTTCATCCTTACCTAAGGTTGCGCAAAGCGTTCAATGGATTGAATGAGGAACAGAGTGCCCCTAAACCTATATTGGGGGAGGTTGTTTATGAAAGAGTAAAAGACTTTGTTAATGCATTTGGTAAGAGATCACAATGTACAATTCCCACACAAAGTGACATACCTTTATACAAGAAGAGGTCAATATTTAGGGATCTTCCTTACTAGAGTTCGTTGGCAGTTAGGCATTTTATCGATGTCATGCATGTTGAGAAAAATGTCTATGATAGTGTCATAGGTACTCTATTGAATATACCAGGTAAGAGTAAAGATGACATCAAATCAAAAATGGAGCTACGTGAAATGGGCATAAGGAAAGAATTAACAAAATAAGTTAGTAATGATTGAAAAACATATTTACCGTGTCCTTGTTTCATGTTGTCTAGAAAGGAGAAGAAAACGTTTTGCAAGTTCTTGCTTAATGTTAAAGTATCACAAGGATACTCTCCCAATATTCATAGTTTGTTATCAATGAAGGATCTGAAGAAGATAGGTCTTAAATCTTATGATTGTCACACTCTATGTAGAAAATATTGAACGTGGCAATTCAATCTATATTAGAGAAGCATGTAAAGTTTGCAATCACTAGGTTTTGTTTCTTCTTCAACACTCATTGAAGTAAATTTATTGATCTTGAGAATCTCAATAAGTTGCAAAGAGAAGTGGTCTTTACCCTGTGCTAGCTTGAGATTTATTTGCCTCCTTCATTCTTTGATATCATGGTATCTTCTTGTCCGTTTGACTAGGGAAGTGAAAAATGTTGGGACCAATTTTCTTACATTAGATGTATCCTTTAGAATTGTACATGAGTGTTTTTAAGGTGATGTTCAAAACCATCATGCTGAGAAGCATCATGAGCGTGCACGTCAAAGAGGCATCACCATGATGACAAGTTAGTAGAGAATAGGGATAAAGGGCCACAGTTGGTTATTGTGTTTGATGATCAAGGAAAATCTATTGGGAAGAATCACAATATTATGATTTACAATTATGTTTTGAAAGATATTTACAATTCTATTTTTAAGAATAATCCATTAATTATATGAACTTTTTCATAGCATATTTGAGTTGAATGAAAAAAATGAATTGTAAAAAGGTGTTGCAACATTGTGGGAAGGTACTAAGGACTTACAAGACAAATCTGACAAGAGAATATATACTAAACGTGAATAAGAAGATGAAATTAGCCTTTGAGCAATAGAACTATCTATACTAGAAGGCATGGGGGATTTTTGTTGCTAAGAGAAAATCTAATAAATTTTAAGGTATTAAGCCACCTCATTATGTATTATGTATTATGTATTTAGCATATATTTTGGATTAACCATGCTTTGATAAATGCTAAAAAAAAGGTGTACAAAGAATGTGCACAACCACAAGACATGTCTAGGTGGCTATGCAAATCTTCACCAACATCTAGATGTGTCTTCTTCTCAACAACCTACCCCTAGGATTGTTGAGTCCTCTACCACTACTTCATCTCTACCTCACCACGATTTGTGGATAGTTGGGAGGCACACCAAATTTGTAGAAATACCCAACCCTACAACCGTTGAGGTGGCTGCAAAAATAGTAAAATTCAACTCTCATAGAAATCACTATTGTTGATTTTTATGTTTTACCTTGACCTTGATTATTATGTTTTACTTGCCAATTACTATTGATGATTATTAACAGGATCTCCATGAGTAGAGGAAACTATGGCGTCCCCAAATTTTTAACACCTTGACCACACTTGTGATGTCCAAATTGAAACCCTCACCTCAGTGAAGATCCTAATTTAAGCACCATACACTAGGTCAAGAAGAAGAAAATCAAGGGAGTTAGAGGAAACAAAAGTAGTACATGCACATGAAAAGAAAAACATAACCACAAGCTCACCATTCAACATATGACTACATAATGAATTGTTACAAAATTTGATATTACATATTAAACGGTAAACATTTACATATGCACATACTACATTCTAAAACAAGATCTTTTAGACAATAGGTCAACCTATATATTTGCTTGCCAAACAACTCTCAACTATCATGGTTCTTCAAGATCATATGTCCACAACACCTAAACAAAAGATTACATGTGGTACACAACAACTCAATATTCTAAAATATAATACTGAGTACGCCTACGTGTCTTTTTATATACCTCTCATTACTATACTTGACAATAAGATAGAACTAATACTTGGAAATGATAAACAAATATAACAAAAGGAATACACTTGAACAAAGATTTTTATTAATAAAAGAGAAAACATGTTTTAAGCTTATTTTCCATTATATCATCCATGCATTTTCCACCTAAAGAATAATGCATCATCTTGGATACCAAGAGCTCAAGACACAATGCCTCGTGATGTACTATAAAAGAGTTATACCATTGCACATTGTGATCTACTACCAAAGAGAATTATCATTTTCCAACACTATGCTATGAAGAGAATTAGTTCTTTCATATAATGGAAAAAATATATTATATTTCATGTGTTCATAACAATATGTATGGAAAATAAAGCAAGATAACATACAAGAACAATCATTCATCCAATATCATATGCCAAGTATTTTTTACACATATAATACAACCATACTATATAGTACGCCAAGTAAGAGGTAAATCATTTTTTCAACCCAGATAATTTAATCCACACATTCATGAGTCAACTCTATCCTTGATCAACTCCTCATATCAATTGTATCCTCATAAACCCCTGATCAAACAAGATTTTGGACCATCATCAGATTATCATCATGATTGTTGATGTGCCCATTTTAGTATTTGACTTAAATCATTAGTATATTCCCTTCATTACTTGTCTTATATCTTATAGTTGTCTTTCTAACCTTATTTTTCAATAATGTTTCAGTTTAGTATAGATTATCTGAATATTATGTTGCATATATTTTTGTGCACATATTAACCCTAGGTTACATATATTATTCCAATTAGGGTTTTTTTTTTGATTAAGTCGGGAGGTTCTCTATTCATCTCACCCTCCCCTGGTGAGCAAACAAAGATCAGAATACAGCTCCTGCGTACTACCGCAGGTAACCCCCTCACAGACAAAACATCAAACACCCTCCCTTTACAGCAAAAGCATCAAAACAAACACAACCACAGAAAAACAGAACCTTCCAACTAACTGGGGTAACTCAAAACCACATACGGAACACCCTTCTTCTCAAGCTCAATCATGCCTCGAATCCTGGTAGGAATTCTACTGTAATCTGAGATCACCATAGGCTCAGGTGTGCAGCTCAGCCATCTACCAATAGCTTTGGGAATGGAGTTAACGCAGCTATGAACCAGGGACCCTCCGACAGCTTCCTCCTCAAGGATGTTTCTAAGATCTTTCACAGTGTTGATCAATCTCCATGGGATGGTGTTATTACCCCACAACATATGATAGGTTCGAGTGTCATCAATCTCAATCACCGAGACTCTCAGGTACTGATTTTCAGCGAGCTTTAAGCCTACCACACATGCTTGGATCATGGCAGTGGTGTAATCCTCAGCCGTGAGCCACGCCCTCGTGATCTGACAAGCTGTTGCACGGTGGTTACGAACAATACTGGCCATCCACCACCTTTTGCGCCCTTCACGATCAGGACCTCTACCAACAGAGATATTCATCTTCAACGTATTAATGTTAGGGATAATCCACTTGATAAGCTTCACCTCTCTGATCACGTAAATCGGGTCCTCAATCCCAGATTGATTCAGTCTGCGGTGCTCATCTGGATTCGCCATGATGCGGAACCTCTTCTTCTTCATCATAGCGTTAACATGCTCTATCATAGAAGCCATCTCCTTCACTAAAGGCAATTTCTTTCCATCATAACGAGCTCTACATCTCCATCTCCAAATGAAGAAAGGGATAGTAACCCCAAGA
Organism: Alisma plantago-aquatica; assembly: GCA_963693085.1. NCBI lineage: Eukaryota > Viridiplantae > Streptophyta > Magnoliopsida > Alismatales > Alismataceae > Alisma > Alisma plantago-aquatica. The sequence goes on along the minus strand of OY856411.1, from coordinate 323,803,483 downwards.
CAAGCGACGATCCAAGACATAACGTTCTTCAGAGTGTCAACCGAAATACAACTCCGAAGATCCTGAATGTTGTTCGGCCTGACATTCTCGGTGATGTGTGCAAACCTATCCCAGAAGAACACCGCAACCTGTCCATGGAAGAACAGATGATCAGAATCTTCGACTTGGGGCTCCTCACAACAGTTGCATCTAGACGCGAGGGCTATTTGACAACGAGAAATGTTATCATCAGTCGGGATAACCCCCTTAAAGAGCTTCCAGACAAGGGAACTGGCTTTGGGCGTATCAACGTTCCAGATATGCCGAAAAACATCTGATGCTTCATCATCGTTCCTGGTCAAAATCTTCTTCATAGAGCGGATGGTAAAACTTCCTGCCATCTCCGGCGACCACACGAGATAATCATCCTCCTCGTTTATCACTTGGTTATCTTTCTTAATCAAAAGAAGGCCATCATCATCAAGGATTTGTCTAAGGGATAACCAATCCCAACCTTCATTATCAATCCAGAAATCGCGGACAAGAAACTGATGATTCCTATCACTGGTATAGATCGCATGATCAAACAACCTATCCTCACACCACAAAGCGTCCCAGAAAGGGATCAAACCTTTCCCCCACGATCCATCTACAGTAAGGATATACCTGGGGAAACATGTTCCAGATCTTCTTCCAGAAGGTAGAGGCTGCATCACTATAACGTAAGTGGCTAGGATGATTGGCAGATCTGCTTAATGAACGATTCATGTACTTGGCTCTGCAGAAATTGGCCCATATGGAATCTCTGGCTATCACCTCCCAGCTAGCTTTAGCCACGAACGCATCACTGATGATCCTGGTGTTATGAATGCCCAGGCCTCCCGCTTCAATCGGAAGAGCAATCTTCTTCCAATCTAACCAAGCCTTGCGATGATGATTCTCCCGATCATTCCAAAGGAATTTAGATAGAAGTGCATCAATGCGGTCAGAGATACCCACTGGGATGCCAACAGCCGCAGCAGTATGTACGGTAGTAGAAGAAAGCACATGCTCTATGAGCATCTTACGGCCGGCAAAGGACAGAAGGCGAGACTTCCACGAGGCGATCTTCTGCTTAATCTTCTGGAATAAAGCTTCATAATCATTAAGACTATATCTCCCCATCTTGATCATCACTCCTAGATAGGTAAAGGAGTTCGCTGTGTTGTCGATCTCATACCTAGGATTGATATATTGATTCTATAGAGAATATCCTATGATGAAGGCCATTGCCCAGATATCATTATGATTCATTAAGAATATATCAATCCTAGGTATTATGATTAAGAATATATTGATGTTATCATTAAGAATATATCAATCCTAGGTATTATGATTCATTAGCATCATAACATGAATTTCATACCTAGGATTGATATATTGATTCCACATAATGTTTCATATAATGTTATGACCATATTCTGGAATTCCAACATTTACTAATCATATATGTATTTGCTACATTTCATTTAGGGTTATTAGCCCTGGAAAGCCATACATGATATTTGGGAGATACTCACATATTATCATGATTTTGGGTCATCATCTAATATTTATTAGATGTGCTATTAGTATTATAGTTCTTGCATGATATTCCTCTAATTAAAAATTCAAAGTAATGACTAGATGGTTCCGTCATGTTCTACATATTATTCTGTGAATCCAGGTAGTTTGTTTGTATTTTTCTAAAAACCAAGCTAATTACTATGATTTGTCTAAGATTTAGATAATTTCTGAGATATTTACCTTTACCAGACAATATCGATATACCATGTGCCTCCTAAGGGAGCACAGTGGTCAACATGGGAAAGGCTGAGCCGATTGGTCTAGGCGATTGGAGCAGGTTCACTCCCTCTTTCTTTCTCTATCTCGTTCTCTAGTCTGACACCCCTTGCATCTTCCTCCACTCCATGCCTATTCTTAGTGTTGTCATGGGCAGAAGCAATAATAATAAGTGGATCATCTTCATATCATCATTTCTTGCTAATTGAGATGCCAAGGCTACTCTATGTCCTTGTTATCCTTCTCAGCCACCGCAATCCCTGGGTTCACCATTGGAGCTCTGTTACAACCCCAATTTTTGGGTTCATTTGCCGAGAAATGTAATTTCTCATAGTAAGGATATTTGAACAAATAATGATATAATTTGTTTTGAATAAATGGATTCTGTTTATATTAGCCTTGATGTTTGTGTTGTGGGCTTTATTGGCTATTGGGCCCAAATAATAAGGAAATTCAATTAGTAAATGAATAATTGAATATTTGAGAAAAGGAAATGTGGAAACCTCTAGAAAGTAAATCCAAATAGGATTTCGTGCCTCTTGGGTTCCTTGGGTTTCAAGGAGTCCAAAGTTGCAAAAAGAAAGTAATAAGAAAAGAAAAGATTAATTAAGTATTTCTCTATTAAGAAAGAAATTGAAAATAATGGTAAAATATGGGAAACAAGTGAAAAGAGGTGTAATTGAGTTATCCTTTGTGGAATTTCGTATCCCAAGGATTTCTAATGATAAAAGGAATACCAATGAGGAAAATAAAAGAGAAATAAAGAGAAAGCCTCAAAAAGAACTATTTTAATAAGAAATATACATGATAATGAAAAATAATGCATATAGATGCATCTGGAAGGGTAATAGGTATCCTTATGAAGGAATTTCGAAATAATGGAGTGTCTTGGGATCCAAGGAGTCCCAATAAAGAGGAAAGGAAGAGAAAATGCCAAATTTGCAAAATAAAATATAATATGATACATTATTAATGATTTTGGTGGCATTGTGAAAAAGGAAGTGATTTCTATTAAAAGAAAATAGAAATTCATGCCAAAGAATTAAAAGGCAAGAATAATGAAGATAAGAAAAAGGATTTTTGTTTTCCTGTATACCCAAATAATATAGTTATCTAAGGAGATAATGGAGAGAGAGAGAGAGATATGGTTGCTTCACACCCAAGGAAAATATGTTTCCTTCCAAGAATAGGACTTGAGTCCTCAAGGAGGCACGCCTTAGGGCTTTGTACTCTCCCCTATATAAGGGGTAGAGCCTTTTGGCCAAGTTTAAGACAATTCCAAAGCACCTTTCTCTTCCCTTCTTCTTGTTTTCATCCATGAACCCTAGCCATGTGAGTGGGTCAATTCCAAAGGCCTCGAGGAGCTGCGATGGGTTTTGATGAAGGCACTAAACTCCTACGACCACCCCGGGGAGAATCAGTCATCTTCCACAGAGCTTCGTCATCCCGCAACTCCTGCCGGAGGTCTGCATGCAGGAAGCAGGTTGTGGATTTAGCACACCTAGGGATGGCCATCTTAGTCGTGACCTGAAGCTTCCCCACGTGCGCAGGGGTCCACCGGAGCCAGGGCGACGATCCGGCCAGTTGCGTTCCTTGGAGCGATGGGAATCGACCCCACGATCACTGTTGCATGACCGAGAAGTGCAGGTCTTGGCGTGTTGGGAAATGGTTACATGGGATGCCAAGAGGAGGCGCCATGGGTACGGAAGAGGGAGATGAAGGTAGGGCGGCCATTCCCAGCCACCCATGGGCCCTGGAGTAGAGGGGATAAACCCCCGCAATTGTCCTGGTCGACGGCAGCGTAGGGCTGTGGAGGTTGAAGAAGAACCTATGGTGTTGGACGGTTCTTCCCCCCATGGGCGTGAAGGAGTGGTCCGCGGCCCAGGGATATAAGTGAGATTTCATTATAACTTAAATCTAAGGTACGTCCATGGAGTAAGTTTCCTACGTGGCACTTCGCTATTGGTCCTTATGTGTTTATTTTGCAAATTTCATATTTACATATTGGTAACTCCGATTAGGACAAGTAATATATGAATTTTGATCAAGAGAACGAGAGGAATTCAATAAAAATACTTTTAAAGATTGATTCAGTTCCTAATTGCAAAAGTATAATAGGTTGATGAAAAGTTCATTAAAGTTAAGTTAAAAACCCTTTTTGTGATTAAAGGTTGAATCTAGTATGCTTAATGGGTTAATTTAAGAATTAATAACATGTTCAATGATAATGTTAGATTTGAACCTGATCTTGATGTGAAATTATATGATTTAGGGTTTTTAACTCATATGAGAATGATTAAGCATTTAGAAACCCTAATTTAGGGTAAAAGAGGATAAGATCATATATAATTTGAAATATGTGAAAATATGTGGTTATATGACGGTTCTAATCTATTTCGAGCATTAAAGTTCTTAATTATGGCAAATAGAGTTCATATGAGATTAAACCATAATGAACTTTGAAATTGAGGATAGATACGCATAATGATCTTGTCATGGATTAAAAGGATAAAAATAGTAGTTTTAATGAAAAAGAAGCTTAATGAAAGTAATTGATGATTAATGTGCCTGTAATATGAAAATAGGGTTATATGTTGTTAAGATAACCTTGATATTGAAGATAATAAGGGTTTATGAGTAATGGTATAAAATTAGGGTTTGAAATAGTAAAAGATGAAGGGAAACCCTAATTGCTATGGAAACCCTAAAAGTGAATTAGAAACCCTAGGAAACGAGCTAGGTTTAATAGATCTTGATGACATGAATAATAAAAAGGGAATTACATGATTATTTCAGGATCTTGTTGAAAATGCTTGCTTGCTTGGATTCTTATTTGCATGGATATTTCTGTTCAAATCATCAGATCAGGTATGTGGTTACGCTTATGAATATCTCGAGTTAGTTTTCCGAGGTTTACTGAAGTTTTCATCGATGTCATGAATTAATTATTGGATGATTTTAATTCATGCAAACTATAATGTGGATATGACTATCACATAAGATATGTGCCTACTAGCTCATATCTTGGTCCCCTCTGTGGCTTAATAGTTGACCTAGTACATGGCTACCTATGGGGTAGGTCCATCAGGTCATTGGATGACTTAGCACATGGCTACCAATGGGGTAGGTCCATCAAGTCACATTGAGTTAGATATTGGGCTACCTTCGGGTAGTGCCATGCGACTTTATTACCCTATGTATTGGCTACTGATAACCTCCAATTTTGTGATGTTATCTTAGTAATATTCTTCAGTTTTCCACACTCTTTCTCAAATAAAGTAGACAAAATCTCTAACTATTCTCTTATATTGCAAACATATTGTTAGATTAACTTTTCTCCTTTTACTTATAGAAAAAGACACACACAAAAATCACAAAAGACTCAAACAGTCTCAAGACCACATGGAGTCATACGATCTCAAGACCGCATGGAGTCATATGATCCCAAGACCGCATGAAGCCAACCGGTCTCAAGACCGCATGAAGCCAACCGGTCTCAAGACCGCATGAAGCCAACCGGTCTCAAGACCGCATGAAGTCAAACGGTCTCAAGACCGCATGGAGTCATACGATCTCAAGACCGCATGGAGTCATACGATCTCAAGACTGCATGGAGTCATACGATCTCAAGACCGTATGGAGTCTAAACGGTCTCGGAGTCCAAACGGTCTCGGGGTCCAAACGGTCTCGGGGTCCAAACGGTCTCAGAGTCTAAACGGTTTCCAAGACCGTTTGGACCCAAAATTACCAAACCATTTGGACTTCACTTAAGGCCTATAAATAAGACCAAAGGGGTCCTCCCAGAATGGGAGAAAGTTTCAGACGCCCAGAGGCTGCCTCTCCTACTCCAGAGCTATTTCATCCTCCATCCTCTGCCCAAAGGTTGTCGGTCTGAGATCCACACTCCGTTCCCAAGCTGCTTTCGCTCTCATCGCCAAAGAAGGTGGGAAGAGGAGTCTTCATCATCAAGCAACCTGTGAAGTGTGAAGATCATCCTTCTCTCTCATTCCAAGGGGTTGACTTTCCTCCCTCCTTCGTGGGGATGATGTTCTCTCTCTCTCTCTCTCTTCTCGCCTCCTTCTTTGTCCTTGTTATGAGCGAGTAGTCTCATTTCACTAGGGTGTGGGGAGTAGCCCCGCTACCCATGTTTTCGTTTCATGTAATGTAATCCATAGTTTGCAATATAGAGATGCTTTCTTTTCAGTTCAACATCAATCGTTTAATGAATGCTTGTTGCTTGATCACGAACTTGTGTTACCTTTTATCTTTTAGTATGAATTGTCTATGTTTGTACTACTAGATTCGAAACTCGATTGATTGTTGGTTCTTGGTGCATGTATCCACCATGCATCTATTTCGGTATCTAGAAGTGTTTTTCAAGAAGTGGAGTAAACTCACTCCCCTCGTTGTACTTTTATACTATGAAATGGAATCAGTTGACGTATGAAAGTACAACCTTGATAAGTCGAGGAACACACTTTGCGAAGGGAATGATGCGAAGTAGTTGACCATTCGTTTGGGGATGGATGACTTTGCAACATTCCCACACTTCTCGTAGTTAGTTCTCCAAGAGGAAACTAAGTCTACGAAGATACTAACTGACTAAACTCTTGTTGCAAGTTATGTTTTATTTTGCATGTTTAGATCCATGTGTAGTGGCGGTGAAAGTCGATCACATCCTAGTGATTCCTTATCATTGTTAACAACCTAAATTTACTTTCTTGCTTTTACTTTTCTTGCACTTAGTTTAAAACAACCAAATCAAATCTTTGGACTAGATATCAACTATTAAGGAGTTAAGTGAAATTCTTACGTTTTCCATCTTGTTTTTATCAACAAGACAGTTGTCTTGTGGATTTGACCCTTAACTATACTGCGATAAGACTTCCATGTATCTTAGCATATGTGGGTGGCTTTTTAACCTAGTATAAGCAAGGCTAAACCTAAAGACTTACTATCTTTAGGATTTTTAGTGGTGCACACAACTCCACGCGAGTGGAGGCTCCATCAAAAATTGGCGTCGTTGTCGGGGACAACGAAATGTTTTAATCTCATTTAAAATCATTAGTTCATACCCTCTTAAGTTCATCATACCTTTGACATCATCTAAAAGGTGCATTCTTTTCTCTACTCTGGAAGAAGACGTGTATGCAATCATTGCATAACTGTGGATTCTCCCCTGATCTAGAGTACGACTCTGAGGTAGAGCGAAGCTTCCACCACCGCATTAGACTGAACCGCCAAGAGCCAGGCAAATGGCTGAAGATCAACGCCAAGCTGCACTAGTGATGGAGAGGGTCAACGTCGCCATCGTCGCTCATAGAGCACAACTCATCGCTGACACCCGTGCTCAGATTCAAGCAGAGATTCGAGCAGAAGAACAAGCCCGCATCTGAGCCGAAAGCTAACCAAGCTTCTCAGTTAGAACTAAGAAACAAGAAATTGAGGGATTATGCTGTCCCCAAGAACTTTGAAGACAATCATCTAGTGCGGCCTCTGATCATCAACATACCCAACTTCGAGATCCGGACCCAATGGATTCAGATCATGCAGGGCATCTCATTCTCTGTAGGTTCTGGAGAAGACTGCATGGATCTCTTGAAGAGGTTCAAGGCACTTTGCCGACTCGTCCCGCAAGCTGGAGTTGCTTTCGACGCAATAATGCTACATCTTTTCCACTTCACTCTTTCAGGAAGAGCTTTGAGCTGGTATAATTCACTTGATAGGGAACCAATCATCACCACATGGGCTCCCTTGGAAGAAAAGTTCCTGGAGAAGTTTTTCCCCCCTTCGTTAACTTACGAAATTAGGGGGCAGATCAATCACTTTTCCCAACTTCCTAGAGAATCGCTCGCAGAAGCCTGGGAAAGGTTCAAGGAGCTTCTAAGGAAGTCTCCCCATCACGGCATCTCCCAAAATAAACTAATAGAAACCTTCTATAGGGGAGTGAGTGATGACATCAAGCAATTTCTAGATTCCTCATCTGGAGGAAATTTTATGAGAAAGAACTACGAGGATGCCTGGAGAATCGTCACACTTGGAGCTGAGAATCAATCCAATTGGGGATGATCATCTGGCAAGGTAGTCCTCAAAGTCTATAAAGATGAGGAATCAATGGAATTGAAGGCTATTGCTGAAGCCTTAAAGACCATAGCTCATAAACAGCAGGCTCTTGAAACTTCGCTTGGAGAATTCGATAAAAAGAAAAACCCTCAGGTCCAACAGGTTAAAGCTGCCACGGGGACCTGCGAAGCATGTCACGCATTCGATCACCCAACTCTATCATGCGGTCTGCTTTACAATGTGATGATGGATATGCACCCACCACAACAGCAGTACGAGCCAATCATTGAACAACCTAATGAGAAAATGCCAGAACAAGTTAACTCTATTCACTCCATTCCTGGACAAGTTTACTATAATCCTAATCAACTAAGAAATCACCCAGGATTTCAATACGGGAATTCCGCTGGGACTGCCAATCCGAAACACCAGACACAAGACGGATCCTCCAGTAGGTTGCCGTCTGGATTCCAAAGCAACTTTAATCAAAATCAAGGGAACCCCAGAAACAACTTCCCAAGATCCAACTACCCTAGAAATCCATCCAACTACTATCAGTATAACAATCCTCATCTTCACCCATAGCTGCACCCTCAGTTGCAGCAACCTCAGTTAGCACTGCCTCCGCAACAACCACATCAAGGACAACAACAGCTCGCTCAGAAAAATACCCCCTCCCAGCCAGTAGATGAGATGACTTTGATAAGGCAGATACTACAGTCCCAAAAAACTATGCTCGCTAATCAACAAGCTCAGCAAAAGGCAGTAGAAGCCCAACTAGCACAAATTGTTGCGCAACTAAAGCCTCCAACAGGCACTTTTGTAGGACAACCAGAGTCAAACCCTAGACACGACCAGAATAGACATGAGCAATTGAATGCAGTTACCACAAGATCTGGGCGCACCCTTCACGAAACTACAAGAATCACGCTTGATGATGATGACACACCTGTCCTTATTCCAAATATAAGCCTGAATCCAGCAAATGAGAATTCTGTTGAGACTGAAAAGGGCAAGGAAAAGGAACAAGCTCCCAAGGAGTCAGAGGTCCTGCAATATAAACCTAGGATACCATATCCAGGTAGATTGAAAGAGACTAAGATGGACACCAGATTCCAAAAATTCAAGGAAGCGATGAAGAAACTTTATATCGACATCCCTCTCCTCGATACTCTCTCTGAAGTACCAACTTGGACTAAATACCTAAAAACTCGGTTATCAAGGAAATACATTACTGAAGAGTAAGATACTGTTAAACTAGCCCAAACCACCTCCAATATTATCCTTAATAAGATGCCAAAGAAAAACAAGGACCCTGGTTCCTACGGTATCTAGTGTTGTATTGGAAATGCTTCAAGCAAAAAGGTACTAGCTGACTTAGGAGCTAGCATATCAATCATGCCTTACTCTATGTGCAAAAGATTGGGTTTTACAGACTTATTACCCACAACAATGACTATTCAATTAGCGGATTCTACTATCACTGCACCCCTAGGAATTATTGAAGACATTCCGGTCAGGATAGGCAAAGATGCTTATGTCTCATGTGATTTTGTCATCATGGATATCAAAGAGGATTTAAGATACCCCATAAATTTTGGCAGACCCTTCCTTGCCACCGCCAGGGCACTCATTGATGTTGAAGCTGGTACGATGATTTTGAGACTGGGAAAAGAAGCAATTCAATTCCGAGTCCTCAACAGCATGAAAGGACCCAGCATTCAAGAGGAGGTTTTTCTCCTAGATGCAATTCACCAAATGTCCCAACTGGAAATATCTGAGCCATCTGATGAGTTAAAGAATGTTCTAACTAATCTAGAAGTCGAATTCTAGACTAATGAATTGGTTCAACAATGCTTGCAACACCTAGAGAATGTCGAAGAAGCACCTACGGCCACCTTTGAAGAGCTCAAATTTGTCACTGTTTTAGAAACAACAGAGGCGCCCAAGGCCCCCGAGATGAAGACTCGACCTTCGGGACTTAAACACATCTTCTTGGACAAAGAAAAACTATGTCCAGTTATCATCAGTTCCACTCTGACAGGAGAACAAGAAGAAAGGCTGCTCGACAAATTAAAGAAGCACAAGAAAGCCATTGGGTACAAAATAACGGACTTGACAGGTATAAACCCGGCCTTATGCATGCATAGACTACCCATGGTCGAGGAATTCAAGCCTTTAAGAGAGCACCAAAGAAAGCTGAACCCCAACCTTAAAGAGGTGGTCCGCCTTGAAGTCCTCAAACTTCTGAAAGCTGGCATTATTTACCCAATTTCAGATTCCCAGTGGGTCAGCCCTATCCAAGTGGTCCCCAAAAAAGGGGGGACCACTGTCGTGCTAAATGACAAAAATGAGCTAGTGCCTACAAGGACTGTGATAGGGTGGAGGATGTGTATCAACTATAGGAAATTAAACAAATCGACGTGAAAAGATCACTACCCTCTGCCCTTTCTCGACGAAGTCCTTGAACACTTAGCTCATCAAAAGTTCTTCTGTTATCTAGATGGTTATTCCGGATTTTACCAAATCCCTATACATCCGGAAGACCAGGAGAAAACTACATTTACTTGCCCCTTTGGGACCTATGCCTTTAGAAGAATGCCATTCGGGTTGTGTAATGCACCTGCTACTTTCCAAAGGTGCATGTCTTCTATCTTTGCAGGATTAACAGAATCTATAATGGAGGTATTCATGGATGATTTCTCTATTTATGGAGACTTCTTCGATAACTGTCTACTCAACCTTAGATGAGTCTTACAATGATGCGAGGAAACGAACCTCATTCGGAATTGGGAAAAATGCCATTTTATTGTAACTGAAGGTGTCGTCCTCAGACACAGAGTGAGTGGCAGAGGGATTGAGGTGGACAAGGCAAAAATTGATGTTATCTCGAAATTGTCGCCACCAAAATACATAAAAGGAGTACGAGCATTCTTAGGTCATGCTGGGTTTTACAGAAGATTTATTAAAGATTTCTCAAAAATAGCAAAACCCATGACCCAATTGCTAACCAAAGACGCTGAGTTTAATTTTAACCAAGAATGCCTACAAAGTTTCACTACTCTGAAAAATGCCTTAATCTCCGCACCCATATTAAGGGCCCTGGATTGGTCACAACCTTTTGAAATCATGTGTGACGCCAGCGATTATGCCATAGGGGCTGTGTTAGGGCAAAGAATCGACAAGAAACCTTATGTTATATACTACGCATCCAAAATGCTCGATGAAGCACAGAAGAACTATACCACTACAGAAAAGGAGTTCTTGGCGGTCATCTATGTGTTCAAAAAATTCCGCTCCTACCTGATTGGAGCTAAGGTCGTCGTCTACACTGACCACTCCACTATACGATATCTAATTCAGAAGCAGGATGCAAAACCCAAACTTATCCACTGGGTGTTGATGCTTCAGGAATTTGATTTGGAAATCAAAGACAAAAGCGGAGTGGAGAACGTTGTCACTGATCACCTTAGCCGTATTGAAGTCGAGGATGAGGATAAAGTGCCCATTCAAGACTCCCTCCCTGATGACCAACTAATGAAAGTTACAACAAGATTCCCCTAGTATGCTGACATTGTGAACTATCTAGCTACGGGAATCATTCACCCCTCTGCCTCTTACTATGACAAAATGAAATTCCTCCACGACGTCAAACAATACTATTGGGACGAACCTTACCTCTTTCGACTATGCACAGACGGACTTTTCTGCCGCTGCCTACCTGAGGAAGAAATCACTCATGTCCTAGAACATTGTCACTCCGGTCCCACTAGAGGACATATGAGTTCGAAAAAGACAGCCATGAAAATCCTACAATCGGGTTTCTTTTGGCCGACAATAGCTAAAGATTCCCATGATTTTGTAAAATCTTGCAACAAGTGTCAATTCTCCGGTGGTATAACAAAAAGAAACGAAATGCCTCTCACCATGTGGCAGGAGATTGAGATTTTCGATGTTTGGGGGATAGACTATATGGGTCCTTTCCCCTCTTCATATGGATACTCTTACATACTGGTCATTGTGGACTATGTCTCGAAATGGGTAGAAGCTATACCCACAATTTCCAACGATTCCAAACCAGTCATAAAGATGTTTAAAGATATCATTTTTCCCAGATTTGCAGTTCCCCAAACTGTCATATCTGATGGTGGAACCCATTTTCTAGAGCAAAGCTTTGAAGCTATCTTAAAGAAATACGGAGTCAATCATAAAGTTTCCACACCTTACCATCCACAAACGAGTGGACAGGTTGAAGTTTCGAACAGACAATTAAAGGCAATTTTAGAGAAAACCGTAAATAGACACCGCACTGACTGGTCCACCAAGCTTCCTGATGCCCTTTGGGCTTACCGAACAGCTTATAAAACTCCAATGGGGACAACCTCGTTCCGTTTGGTATACGGGAAGTCATTCCATGTTCCAGTGGAACTAGAACATAAGGCTTGGTGGGCCATTAAACAACTAAATTTTGATTTCAACAGTGTCGGAGAAAGCAGACAACTCCAACTACAATAGCTAGAGGAGCTCTGAATGACCGCGTATCAAAGTGCCATGATTTATAAAGAACAAACCAAGATGTGGCACGACGGTCATCTAAAAAGAAAAGACATCAATATTAGAGAAAAAGTCCTTCTTTTCAACTCCAAACTCAAATTGTTCCTTGGAAAACTCCACACAAAGTGGTTCGGGCCTTTCACCATCAAACATATATACCTGACTGTAGCCGTCATAATTGTTGATGACAATGGAGGAGAAAGGACAGTCAACGGCCATCGATTGAAAAAATACTACACTCCAGCAGATAAAATGTCGAGACAAACTACTGAGATCAGAGATGCCACAACATCATCATAACAACATCAAAACCTCGTCGAGCCAGCAACGTAAAACCCAGGCGCTACTTGGGAGGCAACCCAAGCTCTGAGTACCACCATTTATCTTTTGTCTTTATCCTCTGTTCTTTTAAGTTACCTTAGGTTTATCTTCTAAAAATATAAAAATTCACATAACCAAAACAAACATAAAAATATAAAAATCAAAATAACCGTAACCCTCCCAAACGGTCTTGAAACCGTTTGGAGCCAAACGGTCTCGAAACCGTTTGGAGTCCAAACGGTCGCCAAACTGTTTGACCTAAGAGTTTTGCTAGGTCAATCCCATGAATCCTATAAATATAACCCCCCCTCCTTCTTCTTTCTTTTGACTCTCAATCTTTCCTTAAACCCTTGCTCGTGCTCTCTGCTCCTGTGAAACCTTTGACGAAAGTCTTCCCCGTCACCATCGCTCCATCCTTCGTGCGTCTTCGCAACAACTCGGCCTCTTCCGCGCCTCCTTTCTCCGTCGTCTTCCCCACCCACAGCTGCAAGGTAGATGAGCCTCCATCTCTGACGACTGCAGCGCCGCCATGGTTCCCTGTTCTATTGCACTATCATCTTTTTCGCCTTTGCCATCATCTTTACCTTTGCCGACGTCTACGGCACCGCCGCTATCCTCTTTTCTACCGTACCTACCTTCTTCATCGTCGCCGCCACCTCCACTATCGCCGGACGCTCCCCGACGTTTTACCTTCCAATCGGTCTGCAAACCGTTTGGGACCAAACAGACTTCAAAATCATTTGGAACCAAACGGTCTTCACACCGTTTGGGACCAAACAGTCTTCAAACCATTTGGAACCAAACGGTCTTGAAACCGTTTGAGACCAAACGGTCTTCAAACCGTTTGGAACCAAACGGTTTTCAAAATCATTTGGTATTTTTAAAAACACCGCTTGCTTTTCGCTAAAACATGAAAATATATATAAACGCATACAAAATCAATATCTATGCTAACACATCACTTTTTCATTTTCAGATATGGCTGCACCAGCAAAGCAACTAACTAAAAATGAAGACACACCTTTCTGGACTGAGGAGCAACTCCGGGAAGATCGTGCCAAACTCTAGAAGGTGGTTGACACCTTCCACAAAATCGGAAAGATTCCACCAAAGGTTAACATCATAAAAATCATGTGTGAAATCGACCGCATAAACAAATGCCTAGCTGAGGCACCAGAAGAAGAAATCAAAGAACTCTCTTCCAGCGATGAGGGCTTAGAATATGAGCCGACTCCTGAGGCGGACTCCCCCACCACAAAGAGCAAAGGGAAAAGGAAAGCCCAGGAAGCCACCACAACTCAGCAACCAAAGAAGCGGGCAAGGAAGAAGGTTCATCCTGTCACTGTAAGGGAGCAAACCCTGACAGGAAACCTTCTGCCAACCACCACCTCCGCTGCCGCTCCCGCCATCATCACTATTCCTTCTTTCCCTCCCATCACCACTACAGCACCACCACCAGAAAACCTCTACATACACACCCTTCCCTTCATTGATAAAACCCTAAAACCTACAAAGTATGTATGCTCCAGCGTACTGCTCAAGATGGGGATCTACGACAGAATTCTCACCTTGCTAGACAACGCCAAACTTTCAAGGTTGTGTTTTGTACCTGAGATCTCCTACACTGAACCTACAACTGAATTCTTTACCTATCTCAATAAAGAACATGTCGACATTATGGATAGATCGAGGGATGGAGGTGACCGTAGGCTGGTCACCAAACTCTTCGGCAGTAAGGTTGTCATAACAGAAAATATGCTGAATGAAATCTTTATAGACAACCAGGAGCAGCTCAAGAGAGCCAAAGTTGTTGGAACAGACAATACTAGTTTCAACAGACATAACTTTTGGAAATCCCTGACAGGGATCCCCACCTACGAGGTAAAGACATGCAAGGCCTCAAACATACAATCTGGACTAGTGCGTACTTTACATAAAATTCTCACAGGCGCACTCTTCTCCAGGACAGAAGGGGGGAATGTCATAATTTTGGATCTTTTTGTTCTCTGGTCAATTCTGCTTGGGATGCCAGTCAACATTGGCCGCCATATGATCCAGAAGCTATCCTCTTATGCCCTGTGAAAGGAGATCTACATGGGGGGTCATGTCACATCTATAATCAAATACCTCAAGATGGACATACCTCTACCAAGATGTACGCAGATAAAAGGTGACATCCTAACAAATGAACAAACTTTGAAAAACTCCTACATCATCAAAGACAAGGATGCAAAGTTGTTTTACATCTTCTGCCCTACAGTCAAATCCTCTAGAACCCTGCTACTACTCCCGGAGCTTGCAGATTATGACAAAGAAAAGCTCCTCTTCACCAACGAGGAGCTTACAAAACTCATAGCTACGGTCAAAGTACCAGTGAAAAAAGTAAAGGCGGGGCAGACAGAACTTAGTATAACCGCCCCAACAGCTAGGGTAACAAAAATTCCTGTGAAATGACCCTCCGCAAGACTTTCACAGAAACAACAGCTGTCGGGGACACCAACATCTAAACCACATCCAGAAATAGAAACCCCCCTCCCCGATGAACAAATCACCACCTCATCTCTAAACTCCTTCATTATGAGTCTAAATGTTGAACTTACCACCACCACCTCACCACCCTCCACCTTTCCATCATCCACACCTCTTCCATCTTTCTCCACAACTACACCACCACTCGCATCCTCCTCTTCACCTTTTTTTCTCTTCGGGCATCCCCTTCTCCACCCCTACGTCTGACTTCACCACCTTCGCCTCCATACCCGCAGTCTTTCCCCCACCACTATCAATCCCACCTTTTTCACCATCAACATCACCACCTTTCCCATCTGCCACCACCCCAACATCGCTGGTGACACCATCTATAGTCACCACGCAGTTCACAGAACCATCAACAGTGTCTCTTCCGCAAGACACTACACTCTTCTGATAACCTCCTATTTTAGTAGTTTATCTTAGTCTTTTTCTTTAGTTTTCCATACTCTTTTTACGTTTATACGGTACATAAACCTAATTTTACCCCTTTTTGTAAATACATCATCAAACTAACTTTTTCCTTTTACACTTGCAGAAAAAGCACAAAAAATCATAAAAGAATAAACAACCTCAAGGCCGAGTGAAGCCAAACGGTCCCAAGACCGCATGGAGTTCAAACGGTCCCGAGACCGCATGAAGCCAAACGGTCCCAAGACCGCATGGAGTTCAAACGGTCCCGAGACCGCATGAAGCCAAACGGTCCCAAGACCGCATGGAGTTCAAACGGTCCCGAGACCGCATGAAGCCAAACGGTCCCAAGACCGCATGGAGTTCAAACGGTCCCGAGACCGCATGAAGCCAAACGGTCCCAAGACCGCATGGAGTTCAAACGGTCCCGAGACCGCATGAAGCCAAACGGTCCCAAGACCGCATGGAGTTCAAACGGTCCCGAGACCGTATGAAGCCAAACGGTCCCAAGACCGCATGGAGTTCAAACGGTTCCGAGACCGCATGAAGCCAAACGATCCCAAGACCGCATGGAGTTCAAACGGTCCCGAGACCGCATGAAGCCAAACGGTCCCAAGACCGCATGGAGTTCAAACGGTCCCAAGACCGCATGAAGCCAAACGGTCCCAAGACCGCATGGAGTTCAAACGGTCCCAAAACCGTTTGACGCCAAACGATCTCAAGACCGTCTGACGCCAAATGGTCTCAAGACCGTTTGACGCCAAACAGTCTCGAGACCGTTTGACGCCAAACGGTCTCAAGACCGTTTGACCTCACTCAAGGCCTATAAATAAGACCTCAAGGGCCATCCCTGAGGGAGTCCAGACGTCCAGAGGCTGTCTCTCTACTACCAGAACAACTCCATCCACCGCCCGAGGCTGCCGGTCTGAGACTCACGTTCCATTGCAAAGCTACCTTCTCTCTCATCAACAAAGAAGGTGAGAGGAGAAGATCCGTCGTCAAGCAAGCCACGAAGGGTGAAGATCGTTGCTCTCTCCACCAAGGGTTCAACCTTCTCTCCTCAGTGGAGATGATGTTCTTTCTATCTCTTCTTGCCTCCTCCTTTGTTGCTCCCTCTATGAGGAGCGAGTAGTTCCATCCACTGGGGCGCGGGGACTAGCCCCGCTGCCCATGTTTTGTACTTTGTACTAAAAAGATGTTATCCTCTCGTTTTAATACTAAATCGTTTCATACATGCTTGAATGATGGCCACGTTCTTGTATGCATCTATTGTCTTTTGTTGTGGTTTGTCTACGACCGCTCTCGAGACTCGAATACCGATTTAGTGTTGGTTTCTGGTGTGTGTATCCACCACGCATCCGTTTCGGTGTCTAGGAGTGTATCTCAAAGAGTGGAGTAAACTCACTATCATCCGTTACACTTCCATCTGTATGGAAGTAACCTTGGTAAGTCGAGGAACACGCTTTGCGAGGGAAATGATGTAAAGCATGTGACCATTTGATCGGGAATGGCTGGCGTTGCAACATTCCTGCACTTCTCGTAGCTAGGTTATCCGAATAGGAGACTAGGCCTACAAAGACACTATTCGATTTGATAATTATCGCTCGCTTGTTAGTTTTAGATGCACGTTTCATGAGGTTGAGTAAGATTTCTCTCTTTGGAAGACTACATATCTTCATTGACACGTAGAAATGTACCGAATGAGAGCTACTTAACCCTTGAAGGATGCGATGCATTGCTCTTGTCTTATATGGGCATTGGTCTTGTGGAACATCGAAGGATGCAATGCATCGCTCTTGTCTTATATGGGCATCGGTCTTGTGGAACATCCTTGGATGCAATGCATCGCTCTTGTCTTATAAGGCATCGGTCTTGTGGAACATCCATGCATCTAGCTTATAAGTCTTGCTTGCTTAGTACATAAACAATGCATGTGTAGCGGTGGTGAATACCTGCTTAACCCCAGTGATTCATCATCATTTGTTAAATCTTAGTTGTACTTGCTTTATTTACCTTTCATGCTTTAGTCTAAAAACCAATCAAAATCCAACCTTTTGATATAAGTGCCAATTAGTAAAGTAACTAAGTGAAGTGCTGTACGTTTTCCATCTTGTTTCTTGCAACAAGACCGTTGTCTTTTGGGTTCGATCCTAAATCTGTACTATGATAAGGCTTCCATACTCTTATGGGGTTGGAGTTGTTATCTAAGCACCAGTTCTAGGTAAACCTAGGGAAGACATCAATCCTCTCTAGGGTTTTTGGTGATAGAATCCTGGGACTCCCATTGGAAGACTGAAAATCTTTTGGTGTAAGTTCCAGCTCCATCATCTTCCCATCCAGACCCCAACCATCCCACCCTTCCATAACTGGGGTCCCTTTCACAAATGTCGGTGAGGAATTCAGACGTCAATTTGACACCATCCGAAATCTCCTCACCAACCCTTCTATAATAATACATTCCATTTTTTCTTGTGTGCAGGGACTATCTAAATAGGTAGCCAAGATCGATGAACAGAACCGCGCCTTGCCAAGCATCCTCCAAGGTCTTCAGCAATGACAAGATGTAGTGGCCAGGCAAGTTGATCACATCGACAACTACTTCAACAACTTGCCCGAGCTGATCCTTGGGGTAAAAAGCCAGCAAGAAGCGATGGCCAAGCAAGTTGATGAGATCTCTACGCAGACTCAACCTCTGCCTGAGACTCTCCGCGAGCTCAAGCAGCAACAATCAGCTCTTAGCACGTGCTTGGATGACATCAGCAACACTCTCACACAACTCAACAATCACCAAGAGGAGTCAACAAACAATGAAATCCAACAATTACGAGCTTCAGTAACAGATCTTACAGCACGACTCCTCTCTGCCGAGGGCCGATTCACAGATTTCAAGGAAACACACAACGTACTGCTTGAAACACATGAGCATGTGCAAGTGGCGTTCGACAAGTTACAAACCATCCACCGGCAGTGCAAAAAGACAGCAAACAAGAAGCTAACAGACAAATCCGCAGCTGACAAAGAAGGCGATGATGAAGACGAAGATGACTCCGACTCCTCATCTGATTCTAATGATGATACCACCTCCTCAGATGACAAATCTAATGCCCCAGACAAAGCTGGGGAGGGCCCAAGCCAAGGAGCAGAACCTTCTCAGAAAGGATATGACAAAGACCACCACGAAGGTGGACATCATCCCAAATCCCCCACCCACAACGAAAATGTAAATATATCATATGGGGACCAATTCCTCAATTACTCTGCCTTGGGATCTATAGGGGAGTCTGCAAAAGTTGCGGCCTTTGCTGAGTTCCACCAATGTATTTTAGGAACCAGCACAAGCCCATCAGCACCAACCGCTCACCCTTTTTCCGCACCGGACCAACCAGTGCCCTTTCCCCCAGAACAGGAAGAATCAGAACGAGTACGCTTAGATACAGATGAAGAACTCGATTCTGCTTCCGATTCAGATGAAGATCTGCAAGGCTATATCGAAGATTTGGAACAACCTTCTTCACCCCCTCTACAGGAGCTTCCCCCGCCACCACCTCTACCGCATAAAATGCACAATTTAGATATGGTGGCCATCTCAACACTAGATGCTCAGGACATCTTTATCCTGAACACAATTTTCGATGATGCCAAAGAAGGGGGAGACATCATCTACCACAATACAAAGACTAAGCGCAAGTTGACACGCGAAGACTTCCGCAACATCCTGTGACCACGGTCAACGATGCCAATGGCAATCTTCCGTGTCCTACTTGCCAACTGCATAGAAGTTTACAGAAGCTCAAAGAGGCAACAGCCTATTTTTAATGCCTCACCTGCTCTATCTATAGGCTTGTTATACAAAGACATACGAGCAAAGTCAATAGAGCGGCTGCGTGCCGATTTAGCACAGAGGGCAAGATATCTTACAGTGCCATTTCAAGTTTCCGATCACTGGTTGTTTATGATTGTGGACACCGAGGCTCGTGATGCTAAGGTATACATTTTTTGCGCCACTGAGCTACCAGCCGGAATAATAAATTTTGTTGGAGAAGAAGCAGGATAGGCAAGATGTATACCTTTCCGGCTTCTTAAGCTAATTTGGGCTACACGCCCATCCCTCCGTCAGGACTGGAGCCAACCTTGATTCCAAATAATTAACCCACAAGTCCAATCTACTGAGGGATCTGGGGACTGCGCTTTTTACACTATCCGTCACATTCAAGCGCTAAACCAGGAAATCCCCTTTACCGAGCTGATCGCCAAAGATTTTCACTCCCTATGAGGGCGTTATGCCATGGAGCTTATTTGTGATAGAAGGTTCTTCAAGGACCCTACAATGGCACCAGATGACGTCCCTCGCTACCTGTTTTCAGCAATCCAACGTCCACAAAGGCGACCTTTCAGACAAACTTTAAAAGAATTGGAGAAAAACAAACATCCAGCAATAGTCCCTGAGCAGAGAAAAGGGGACCCTTCTCACTTTGATCTGGAATAGGACAAAGGGGGTGTAGATCTTTTGTCAGGGGCACCTATCAGGAGATCCTCATCACAAATGATTCCCTTATCTGCCATAGAACCAACCTTCCCAGATTTCGACCTCAGTGCTTACAAAAGTCTCTCCGACAATGAACTTCGTCTCATCATGTCAAGGCTTTATGCTGAGAACGATGACCTCATTTTCATGTCCGGAGACATTCTGGTCATGGAGGATGCGCTACGAGAAACTATCTAGCTAAAAGGGTCTCTCTCCGTAAGCTTAATGGTTGCTTATCAATTCCTTCTCGGGCAGAATTACCCTACAACATATATGGCATCCCTCTACATGAAGGATGATTTATTAAAGCTAAAGAACTTCGGAACAACTGAGGCACTCATTTCCTTCCTACAACATACAATACCAAAGTTTATCATGCTCCCCTTCCTTTATCATGAGCATTGGATGCTTCTGGCAACAAACCTACCCGAAGGAACAACTACCGTCTACAACAGTTCTGACAGCTAGTTCAACCCCCGGCAGAAGAATTATGTAGTAACACCAAAGACGCCCACGGAGGTAGTGGCGAAGGAATGTGCAGACAGACTAATCGATTTATTAAGTCGGCACACAAGGGCTTACGACAAAGAACACTTTCATCTCCCATCCTTCAACCACAAATGTCCCCAAAAAATTTGGGAATCAAACGACTGTGGCTTCCACGTCCTACACTGGATGTACACCATCATGGACCTTCAAAAACCAGTAGAGGATATGACAGACGTGGATTACCATGCGTTACGTGGAAAGCTTATTGCTAATCTCCTTCGCACACATGGCACAAATAAAGGACTAATGGACGCCTGATGCCCTTGTCCTTGTACTTCTCAACCTATCCCTTTGACACTCTGAGGATAGAGTGAGTGATAAGTTAGGGGGGGAGTACACTGGACAAGGGTGAGGTATCAATTCTAAATCCTTCCCTTTCTATCTTCTTTTTCAATTCCATATAAAATTTTCTTAGTTTTCTTTGCACATACTTAGTTTTTGCTTTAATTTCTTTCCTGACAATAAATCCTACTTGGAACAAAGTCATCCCCAGCTAACTTTAGAATCCAGTAACCCTCAAGAGCAATAACAAGAATAGCACATAGACATGCAATGGCGAGTTAATAAATCATCTTCACTCAATTTTCATGCTTCTGTTTCAATTCTACATCTGACTCTCCACAGGACAACATCAAGGTCGCAATAAGCGAAAACAATCTCAAGGACGAGAGGGACATCAGGTGACATCCAAATCATGAAGCCTTGCAAGTGGACCACTAGTAGAAACCAAATAAGTGCATGTCAAACAACTCTAAGAACAGTTTTCTTCTCTCCAAATAAAAGAGGCTTGGCCGCCCTAATCAAAATCCCTAAATATCCAAAACCCAAGCATGTGAGTTTACGAATAAAAGCCAGAGTGTCGAATAAAACCATGAGAGTTATGCCATAAATAAGGATCTATATGAAGAACCAACAAAGTTCTCGCCCGGCCAGTACATCCAGCTGCCCTCACAAAGGCAGATGTGTCGTGCCCAATAGTGAAACCCTAAGGTATCTAAATATATGAAAGGCTGATAAAGGACTCGCCCGGTCGGTACATTCAGATACCCTCAAGAAAGCAGATGTATCGTGCCCGGTAGTGAGATCCTAAAATCATAGACAACCCCTCCCCCACTTGAAGGGGGAGTTACACACTAAGCCTTTAGCCAACCCTCATACCCACTCTAGTTTCTGGTAGGATTTTTCAGAGGAGTATAAAATTGATTAGAGTCAACGACATGCACCGGAAAAAAAAAAAGCGGTCCCGATCCGGGCTAAGATATGAAAGAAACCTGAGATCCAAGCAACTCTGAATACCTAAAAGAGTTAAGGCAAAAAGCTCTGATACAACCTTAGGAGATCTCAGGTTTAGAATTGAAGCAAGAGTATGGAAATCTTAACTGAATAAAATCGCCTCGCCATTACATGCCTCAACTCTATCTAACTTGAGGACAAGCTAGACTCTAAGTTAGGGGGGTGATAACCTCCAATTTTGTGATGTTATCTTAGTAATATTCTTCAATTTTCCACACTCTTTCTCAGATAAAGTAGACAAAATATCTAACTATTCTCTTTTATTGCAAACATATTGTTAGATTAACTTTTCTCCTTTTACTTACAGAAAAAGACACAAAAAATCACAAAAGACTCAAACGGTCTCAAGACCGCATGGATCCCAAGACCGCATGAAGCCAACCGGTCTCAAGACCGCATGAAGCCAACCGGTCTCAAGACCACATGAAGCCAACCGGTCTCAAGACCGCATGAAGTCAAACGGTCTCAAGACCGCATGGAGTCATACGATCTCAAGACCGCATAGGGTCATACGATCTCAAGACCGCATGGAGTCATACGATCTCAAGACCGTATGGAGTCCAAACGGTCTCGGAGTCCAAATGGTCTTGGAGTCCAAACGGTCTCGGGGTCCAAACGGTCTCGGGGTCTAAATGGTCTCGGGGTCCAAACGGTCTGAGAGTCCAAACGGTTTCCAAGACCGTTTGGACCCAAAATTACCAAACCATTCGGACTTCACTTAAGGCCTATAAATAAGACCAAAGGGGTCCTCCCAGAAGGGGATAAAGTTTCAGACGCCCAGAGGTTGCCTCTCCTACTCCAGAGCTATTTCATCCTCCATCCTCCGCCCAAAGGCTGCCAGTCTGAGATCCACACTCCGTTCCCAAGTTGCTTTCTCTCTCATCACCAAAGAAGGTGCGAAGAGGAGTCCTCATCATCGAGCAACCTGTGAAGTGTGAAGATCGTCCTTCTCTCTCATTCCAAGGGGTTGACTTTCCTCCCTCCTTCGTGGGGATGATGTTCTCTCTCTCTTCTCGCCTCCTTCTTTGTCCTTGTTATGAGCGAGTAGTCTCATTTCACTAGGGTGTGGGGAGTAGCCCCGCTACCCATGTTTTCGTTTCATGTAATATAATCCATAGTTTGCAATATAGAGATGCTTTCTTTTCAGTTCAACATCAATCGTTTAATGAATGCTTGTTGCTTGATCACCAACTTGTGTTACCTTTTATCTTTTAGTATGAATTGTCTATGTTTGTACTACTAGATTCGAAACTCGATTGATTGTTGGTTCTTGGTGCATGTATCCACCATGCATCTGTTTCGGTATCTAGAAGTGTTTTTCAAGAAGTGGAGTAAACTCACTCCCCTCGTTGTACTTTTATACTATGAAATGGAATCAGTTGACGTAAGAAAGTACAACTGTCACACCCCGATCTCGCATTACCCACAAATCATGAGATTAGGGCGCGACGGAGGGATTACACACAAGCCAACCCACTTTGAGATTTTAAAACATTTTCAAGACATTAAAAAGATAATCTGATTTATGCTATAAACTAAATCTAAACAAACTGCAGAAGCATTTTTATTAAACTGACTAGCAGTATAAACAGAGTCTACAGCATATTACATTGATCAACATAAAATAAAGCATGAAAGTTATTTTACATCTTTATACACATTCTCTCTCACCCACACCATGTCCCAAAGATCGAGGGGAAAGGACTAAGAGACCTCTAACTACTAACTACATAAACCTTCTACAGACTAAGCGTTAGGATGAAAGGATCCTTCAGATTTCCTGCTGTTGATGATGACCTAAAAATGTTTTGAGTAGAGGTATGAGCCTACTCGCTCAGTGAATAGCATTTCACTTAGCTATCACTAAACAACTCATCAGGTTTATAAATTGAAATAAAACATAAGTAAAGTACTAAGCAGGGCAGTTCTAATAACATAACAGATTTGCATAATATAATCACATTTCCATGCAATAACAGATAATTTGAACAGATAAACAGATATAAAGAAATAGCACAAAAGTTTGAATACTTTAATTTACTGTGATCCTATATGAGTATCAATTTATATTATTATTATGCCCTAATCATATGCAGTGTACCCTGCATATAAAGATCCGTAGCAAACTACGATCCCACCGTACAAGACTTAGCGACACACCCGGGAAATGCTAAGTCTGACGCTAGCCCTGCTCTGCCACAGGACCCCAGGCTCTCCGGCCTGACTCATAGGCTCTACGGCCTCAAGGCACTACTCTGAGTGCTCTAGACTCCTCCTCTAACCTGAGTACACAGGCGGAGAGTCTCACGGGGTTACCTCCATGACACAAGCACAGATAATGTTGCAATAACCCCCATTTTTCTCCAGTGCCACCGTGACACAAGCACGCGTTGTTGTTGGACACTGCCTCTCTATCCTCGTGTCTCCATGACACAAGCACGGATAATGTTGCAACACGAGTTTCACCCCTAAGAAGCAGATCTGTCCAAGGGGTTCTACGGTGTTAGGGCACCTAAGTCTATTAACTGATTAGCATAGAACCATTTAAACAGGAAAATCACATTCCATACTTATTGCACAATCTGAATATCACACGAAGCACATATATATCCTTTGTCATCCTTAAACATGATTCAGTATCATTTATCCAGTTTTGATGCTAAACATCTATTTTTAAATCATCAAATACATTGCAACTATAATACAGGAAATTTCATCATTTTCATTAAGCATATCAAGTATTTCAAGTTCCAATGAATCTAACATACTCTATTGTATGTACTACACTGTTTAAAAGTTATACTAACTGATACAGAAGTAATTAAGCATTTAAATTGAGTTAAATAATGATTTCTAAATGAACTACTACTCATTGTACTGAAACTCGGCCGACCAATCTAGGAACTCGGCCGATTGGCTGGAAACTCAGCCGATCCGCCTGCAACTCGGCCGATCAGAACCCTGCTCGATAACCTATAAAGAAAACTCGGCCGAATCACTCCCAATTCGGCCGATCAAAACACTGATCGATATACTTAATAAAGAAACTCGGCTGATCACTGTATAACTCGGCCGATTGATAACTGACCTAGCTGTAAATATAACTGAGCTTCAATCGAATGCTAAATTGAACTAATGGCCAAGGATTTGTATCCTAACCTTATAGTCGAGCTCGAGAGCAGCTTTTACTGCAGCAAGGCATGTCCTAGGCGACCTAGCTGGCTGCTGCTGCAGTAGCTGGCTGCTGCTGCAGTAGCTGGCTGGCTGCAAATCGGTCGCTTGGCCATGAAGCTCAGCTGTAGGCTACAGAGGGAGGAGATGGAAGGTGGGCGGAGGCAAGGTGGCCGGGCTCAAGGTGATCGTTTCTGGAATGTTGGCTGCACCCAGGAGGGCTCCCAACCGCTGGCCCTAGCTCCGGCCATAGCTGTGGCTGCTGCTCTGTGCAGCAGGTTAGACGCCCAGCTAGCTGAGGTGCTGCGCGTGCACCTAGGGCAAGGAAGACGAGAAGAAGAGGAGTGGGCGGAGGTCAGCTACTGGTCGGAGTTGAGGGAGCCCCAAAATCGCCCGCCTCAAATCGCCCTCTGCTGTTGCTCTATCGGGCTGGTTGGGCACCGCTTGCGGTGTCCTGTTCTATTGAGTATCGGCTGAGAAGGAAGAAGATAAGGGAAAGAAAGCAACCGACCCATTAAAAAGAATAATTGGAAAAATTGCAACTTAAACCCTAGATACTGAAATGGTCACAGCTTGCGCCTCGTAGGTCCGATTTGGACAATTCTTCTTGCAACATTTCAAGCATGGGATTCTCTATAACCTCAAAGCACAAAACATGCTAAATGGATTGTTTCACTGGATCAAAGCTCTAATTGCAACTTGTGTACTTACTTCAACTTAATTAACTTAATTATTAACACTGTAATTATCATTAATTGCCTCAGGTGATTAAATCTTGACTATTGATTCACATGTTGTCTTATCTTAAATTTTCCATGATGTTTAACAAAGTGCTTAGCACTAATAAAAGTGTTTCATGTAATTCGAGGTATTTATTGACTAACCCTGATATGGGTCGTAACAATCTCCCTCCCTTATAAGAATTTCGTCCCAAAATTCCTAAAAGAGAAAAAGAAACTTGTTACGCATATTTAACCCCAAAACTCCCATGTGGCTCCCTCTAGGTTGTAGTTTCTCCACAAAACTTTCTCTAAAGGTATCTCATGATTCGTGAGTTTCTTGATCCTCTGATCAACCATCTGTATTGGTCCCTCAACCTAGGACACATCTGATCTGATTCCAGATCAACCCACAAAACATTGTCTTTCCATAACTGTTATAACAGTATCTCAATCTATGGTAATTACTGAGAAATTATTATACTATACATGCAGACAAACTAAAATTCTTAAATAAACAGAATGCATGTCAATTTGGTACTAAAATAAAATCATGCAATTTAACTGTCAAACATCACTACATCTCATACTGAAAATTGATATCAAAATACTTGATTCATTGAATACCCTATCCTTAGGGTTTCTTTTGCCTTATTCATTCATCACATGCCAACACCCTACTCTTAGGGTTATCTCATTCACTAGTCACCTGGCAACACCCTACTCTTAGGGTTTCTGTTATCTCATCTTTTTTATTGCAATTCAAATCACAATACGGTATCATTCTAGAACTGGCAGAGCAGTATATTTCAAATCATTGTAATTACTGAGTAATCTTTATATCATACATG
This sequence comes from Alisma plantago-aquatica, assembly GCA_963693085.1. Lineage (NCBI taxonomy): Eukaryota > Viridiplantae > Streptophyta > Magnoliopsida > Alismatales > Alismataceae > Alisma > Alisma plantago-aquatica. The sequence continues at coordinate 323,776,697 of OY856411.1, read as the reverse complement.
CAGGCAAATTTAAAATTCATAAATATCCCAAACTCAAATCAATTTTGGCACATACATACTGAATTCATGCAATTGAACATCTTATTACACCAATAAGAGTAATTTACTTCACCTATAAGAAACCATCTGTAATATATTTCAATTATCTGAAATTTTCTCGAAGAACGTGCATATTAACCAAATTCCTGGTTTGTGCATCACCTAACTCAATTAAGAGTTGCTTACATATCATAACACAAATAATTATTAGTACTTGAGAATTTCTAATGATATCTCAGAGAAATGTGCCAATTCATGTAAATGTTAAGTCACACACATTTACATAACAGGAAGCATGCAACTAGTTTTATTTACATATTTTAATGCTATCTTACTATCTTGAAATCATGCATCTAATGGTTTACTAAATCTGTATTGTCTGGGTTTATACCCAAACCGTACCATTATCAGTTGTGTATTTCTAAACTCAACATTCACACTAAGCAACTCTATAAGACTTAAATGTTCATCCCTACTTCCACTGAAAAGCAAAACACATGCTCTCAGCATGTCCTCAAGAGTCTGAATGGTTCTCTCAGACTGGCCATCCGTCTGCGGTTGAAAAGGTTATATTGAATCTTAACTTTGTGCCTGAAGCACGATGCAACTGTTTCTACAATCCTAAATGTGAACTTAGAATCTCAATATGATATGATTGAAACTGGATTACCAGGCAACCTAATTATTTCATTCATGTATATCTTAGTCAAGTTTCGAGACATCAAAGGTTGACTTAATATGAAGAAAGCGAGCAGACTAAATTAGTCTATCCACAATCATTTATATCAAATCACAACCTCTAGGTGTCATGGGTAATCTTACCACAAAATCCATTGTGATAAATTCCCATTCCCATTCAGGCATAGAAAAAAATTACAAGGTAGCTATAGATTTCTAGGGTCCAGCCTTAACCTACTAGTACACACTACTTTTGACCACATACTCAGCTACATCCTTCTACATATATGACCATTCGTTTCAACTACTTGAGATTTATTTACATCTTAGTGTTTCCTGAAAGTATAGCATACATCAATACATGCACTTCCATAAGAATATTTTCTTTCAATTCACTATCTCGAGGTACACACAACATGTCATGCTAATACAACACCTTATCATCTAAAAACTTAAATTTTGATCTCTTTTCCTCCTATCATGTCATGCATGGTCTGGTTTAATTCACTATCACCCTCTTGTAGTTCCTTGATCTGATCATAAGAAGTAGGCTTAACTTACATCTGTACAATCAAATCACTTTGTGTTGTCACCCCTAAGTCTAAGTTCAGCTTCCACATTTCTACTAACAGGTCTCTATTGAAACCTGTCATAGAGAATGCATTAACTGTTGAACTTGACTTTCTGCTGAAAGCATCAGCCACCACATTCTCTTTACCAGGGTGATAATATATTGTCACATCATAAAGATAGTGACGCCATATCTTAAAAACATGAACTACATCAACTATCTTTAGATCACATATCGGATAATACTCCGCTTTCTATGTTATTTTATTATTGTTACATTTCAGGTTTATGTTTTACTCTTTTCTCTAAGTCATTTCATGTTGTTCATGTACCGATCAGATTAGCTACCTTGAAACCCTAGATCACTATCAAAGCCAGCTTACTTTTCATAGATCAAATCTCAAGGTCTTATTTTACAGAGATAATAGTATTCAGGGTTAAACCACTAGTGATATCCCTTGAACTATTTCAACTCTAATCATTCTAGGGTTTGGTCCTTAACAATAACATAGCGTTATTGTGTGCGGGTGTGGTCGATTATATAAATCAATTTGAGTTCCTTGGGTCAATAGCATATTAATCCAACACTCAACTTTAATTATCTTGGCTGAAAATTCAGTTTTCACAATAGTTTCTGTAATGCGTTTATTAAATAGCTAACAGAAGCTCAAAAATTCTGGAAATTTTATATGTTATACCTAATGAAGTTTCAGACCTCCAGTAAAAATTTGAGATCATTTCTAATTACCAATAAATAATTAAAAATCAAACAGTGCACTGCTATATTGCAGTCTGCAGCAGATTCGGCCGAGTTACAAACTCGACCGACACCCTCACTGTAGAGATCAAAAGTCATCCAAAAATTACGCCAATTTAACAGAGTGTCACAAATTGTGTTTTTCAAGCACAGTTAAAATTTGAGATCAATTGCATATACCAATAAAAAGATAAAATTCAATTACCACACTGCTATATCATTCTGAAAATGTGATCGGTCGAGTTTGAAACTCAGCCGATAAACAGGTCAGAACATTCTTCAAAAATTCTGATTTTATCCAATGTTGTTTACATTTTATATATCCAAATCATATCCAAATTTGAGCTAAATCAGAGTTACACATAAAATACAAAAAATCATTTAGTGAGACATTCTATTTATCAAATTTTGTATTCATATGTCATTAAAACCCTATTTTGGGCCAATTAGGGTCTATGTTTCTCAAACCCCAATTCTCAAGACAAAAGAACATTTAGACTTCTTATCATAGTTAAAACATCCTAGTGTATATACATTCTCACTATGTTACGGGTCTAATTCAACCAGAGTCTACTCTTATTTTACTGTTAATAGGAGTCATTAGATCCCAGTAACGCATCCTGCCAGCCGGACCAGGCCGAACCTGTAGTCCTGAAGCCAAGAGCTACTCGAGATTAATCAACCCCTATTAATCTTAAACATGTGGAAATAATATCCACTTAGGGAAAACTTATTTAAACGTAATTTCGGGTCTACTTTAATACAAAGAAAACAAAAACTAAACAATTCACTTCATGACACAACAATATAAAAGAATCATATTTGCTTTACAAACTGAAAATTCTAATTTCATGCATATAAAAGCATTTCTAGTGATTTCCAATCAAATAAGCAATAATAGACAAGAGTTGAATCACTTCTTATATGTAATCTCTTATTCCTACATTAATTTCTTATCTCATAACCCTAAGATTTCTAGGGTTCCTCTCTAGCCCATCCTTCCTCTGCATACCTGGCCAGGGCATCCAGAGAAGAACAGACAGAGTAGCTTGATACTGGTCAATCTAAGTATTCAGACACCTGGCCAGGGTATCTAAACACTCAGACCTTCCAGAGCTAAAACTCATCATTTATTATTCGTCTCACTTATAACTTTATCTTTTAACCTTAATGTTTCTTAACGACTCAACTTAAACTCTTTACTTGGTTCTCGTGACCACATCCTTTTCCTGCCATCTATAATAGTATAACAGAACACTTCCTGTTAGAAAATTACAAACAGAAGAAAAACTCTTAAACCTTAATCCTATTGGTCTCTTATCGTCCCCTGACCTTGACTTAGAGTATTCATATACTCAACCTATGCTCTGATACCAAGATGTCACACCCCGATCTCGCATTACCCACAAATCACGAGATTAGGGCACGACGGAGGGATTACACACAAGCCAACCCACTTTGAGATTTTAAAACATTTTCAAGACATTAAAAAGATAATCTGATTTATGCTGTAAACTAAATCTAAACAAACTGCGGAAGCATTTTTATTAAACTAACTAGCAGTATAAACAGAGTCTACAGCATATTACATTGATCAACATAAAATAAAGCATGAAAGTTATTTTACATCTTTATACACATTCTCTCTCACCCACACCATGTCCCAAAGATCGAGGGGAAAGGACTAAGAGACCTCTAACTACTAACTACATAAACCTTCTACAGACTAAGCGTTAGGATGAAAGGATCATTCAGATTTCCTGCTACTGATGATGACCTGAAAATGTTTTGAGTAGAGGTATGAGCCTACTCGCTCAGTGAATAGCATTTCACTTAGCTATCACTAAACAACTCATCAGGTTTATAAATTGAAATAAAACATAAGTACAGTACTAAGCAGGGCAGTTCTAATAACATAACAGATTTGCAGAATATAATCACATTTCCATGCAATAACAGATAATTTGAACAGATAAACAGATATAAAGAAATAGCACAAAAGTTTGAATACTTTAATTTACTGTGATCCTATATGAGTATCAATTTATATTATTATTATGCCCTAATCATATGTAGTGTACCCTGCATATAAAGATCTGTAGAGAACTACGATCCCACCGTACAAGACTTAGCGACACACCCAGGAAATGCTAAGTCTGATGCCAGCCCTGCTCTGCCACAGGACCCCAGCATCTCCGGCCTGACTCATAGGCTCTACGGCCTCAAGGCACTACTCTGAGTGCTCTAGACTCCTCCTCTAACCTGAGTACACAGGCGGAGAGTCTCACGGGGTTACCTCCATGACACAAGCACGGATAATGTTGCAATAACCCCCATTTTTCTCCAGTGCCACCGTGACACAAGCACGCGTTGTTGTTGGACACTGCCTCTCTATCCTCGTGTCTCCATGACACAAGCACGGATAATGTTGCAACACGAGTTTCACCCCTAAGAAGCAGATCTGTCAAAGGGGTTCTACGGTGTTAGGGCACCTAAGTCTATTAACTGATTAACATAGAACCATTTAAACAGGAAAATCACATTCCATACTTATTGCACAATCTGAATATCACACGAAGCACATATATATCCTTTGTCATCCTTAAACATGATTCAGTATCATTTATCCAGTTTCGATGCTAAACATCTATTTTCAAATCATCAAATTCATTGCAACTATAATACAGGAAATTTCATCATTTTCATTAAGCATATCAAGTATTTCAAGTTCCAATGAATCTAACATACTCTATTGTATGTACTACACTGTTTAAAAGTTATACTAACTGATACATAAGTAATTAAGCATTTAAATTGAGTTAAATAATGATTTCTAAATGAACTACTACTCACTGTACTGAAACTCGGCCGACCAATCTAGGAACTCGACCGATTGGCTGGAAACTCGGCCGATCCACCTGCAACTCGGCCGATCAGAACCCTGCTCGATAACCTATAAAGAAAACTCGGCCGAATCACTCCCAATTCGGCCGATCAAAACACTGATCGATATACTTAATAAAGAAACTCGGCTGATCACTGTATAACTCGACCGATTGATAACTGACCTAGCTGTAAATCTAATTGAGCTTCAATCGAATGCTAAATCGAACTAATGGCCAAGGATTTGTATCCTAACCTTATAGTCGAGCTCGAGAGCAGCTTTTACTGCTGCAAGGCATGTCCTAGGCGACCTAGATGGCTGCTGCTGCAGTAGTTGGCTGGCTGCAAATCGGCCGCTTGGCCATGATGCTCAGCTGTAGGCTACGGAGGGAGGAGATGGAAGGTGGGAGGAGGCAAGGTGGCTGAGCTCGAGGTGATCGTTTCTGGACTGTTGGCTGCACCCAGGAGGGCTCCCAACCGCTGGCCCTAGCTCCGGCCATAGCTGCGGCTGCTGCTCTGTGCAGCAGGTCAGACGCCCAGCTAGCTGAGGTGCTGCGCGTGCACCTAGGGCGAGGAAGACGAGAAGAAGAGGAGTGGGCGGAGGTCAGCTGCTGGTCGGAGTTGAGGGAGCCCCAAAATCGCCCGCCTCAAATCGCCCTCTGCTGCTGCTCTATCGGGCTGGTTGGGCACCGCTTGCGGTGTCCTGTTCTATTGAGTATTGGCTGAGAAGGAAGAAGATAAGGGAAAGAAAGCAACCGACCCATTAAAAAGAATAATTGGAAAAATTGCAACTTAAACCCTAGATACTGAAATGGTCACAGCTTGCGCCTCGTAGGTCCGATTTGGACGATTCTTCTTGCAACATTTCAAGCATGGGATTCTCTATAACCTCAAAGCACAAAACATGCTAAATGGATTGTTTCACTAGATCAAAGCTCTAATTGCAACTTGTGTACTTACTTCAACTTAATTAACTTAATTATTAACACTGTAATTATCATTAATTGCCTCAGGTGTTTAAATCTTGACTATTGATTCACATGTTGTCTTATCTTAAATTTTCCATGATGTTTAACAAAGTGCTTAGCACTAATCAAAGTGTTTCACGTAATTCGAGGTATTTATTGACTAACCCTGATATGGGTCGTAACAACAACCTTGATAAGTCGAGGAACACACTTTGCGAAGGGAATGATGTGAAGTAGTTGACCATTCGTTCGGGGATGGATGACTTTGCATCATTCCCACACTTCTCGTAGTTAGTTCTCTGAAAGGAAACTAAGTCTACGAAGATACTAACTGACTAAACTCTTGTTTCAGGTTATGTTTTATTTTGCATGTTTAGATCCATGTGTAGTGGCGGTGAAAGCCGATCACATCCTAGTGATTCCTTATCATTGTTAACAACCTAAATTTACTTTATTGCTTTTACTTTTCTTGCACTTAGTTTAAAACAACCAAATCAAATCTTTGGACTAGATATCAACTATTAAGGAGTTAAGTGAAATTCTTACGTTTTCCATCTTGTTTTTATCAATAAGACTGTTGTCCTATGGATTCGACCCTTAACTATACTGCGATAAGACTTCCATGTATCTTAGCATATGTGGGTGGAGTTTTAACCTAGTATAAGCAAGGCTAAACCGAAAGACTTACTATCTTTAGGATTTTTAGTGGTGCACGCAACTCCACGTGAGTGGAGGCTCCATCAGCTACCTGTAAGGTAGGACCATGGGAGTAAGAATCTACCTAAAGAGAGGTAGCATACAAGTCCACTGCAGGGATATCACAAAGTTAGGGGACAGGTAAGGATTGAGTAGTATGGCTTAAAACGTAATCTTGGTTGTTAAATGATTAATTGAATGATTACATTGTTAAGAATAATTGCATGATTATTGTTTCCCCCACATACCAGCTTCGGCTGACCGACGTTTTGTTTGTCAGCATTTTAGGTACAAGCCAAAAGAACAAATAGTAAATCCTCATATTGGGAAATACATGAAGTAAAATACAAGGAGGATTAGTTAGAGTAAAATCCTTATGTGGATAGAAGTTTAGAGATCCAAGTTTTCAAAAAAAAAGGTATGCAAAAGTTTTTTTTTTCTTACAGCTTTTCAGTTTAGTCTGTTAAAATTTAATAATTGTTCTTGGTTAATTGTCGAACCTTTGATCCGGAAATTATGGGTGCGGCTTTGACCTCTCGGTCTCCCTTGATTGGGGGTTACCGGAAGGTGGGGTCGTAACAAGCTCCTCCTCCATGAAGATGTCACCACCAGCAATCAGAAGAGGTGTCGTAAGAGGGATTTTTCATCCTTGCAAATCATCTAGCAGGAAAGGCCTCCAAGAGGTGCACAGAGCATCCAAGATCTCAATTATGCCCTCCACATGAGATGGGGAGGCTCGAATCTATACCCCCAACTCCTCCTTGACCACTTATGGATCAAACCCTACAAGTTAGTCATTTCTTCTATTGTGGTATTCATCTCCTTCTGTCTCCACCTTCTACCTACAGAGACCCATTGATTGAGTCTTGACTATCCGGTTCATGTATGTATAGAAATACATTCACCTTTTGGTATATGATCTCCATATCTAATAAATATTCACTTTGTTAGCCCCCAAGACTATAATTTTGAGGCACCAAAATGAGAGGGATCTCCTCCTCATGCTTTAGCCTATCTTTTCCATCTCTTAGCTTCTATCGTAACACTCTCAACCAGTCTCCCCATCCTCAATATCAGATTAAGTATAACAAACTCAAAAGGAACTTGCATATATTAAAAGGGTCTAGCAAATAGTTCTATCATAAGTCAAATTTAGTTTACGAAGGTAATATAACTAAATAGATAAGGTAATCACTTGAACCACATATAACTTTAAAATATCTTTTAGAGCATGTCAATGAACAAATCAATAGATACTTTTTAGTTCAAATTAACAGTCCTTCTACATGAGTTACAAGTTAAGATCTAGATATTTTGCATCAAAGCATAATAATAAAAGCATCCTTGTGACATTCCATTAGTCAGACCAGGGACACATCCTACAGTCTTCAAGCTGAAGTGCACAGAAGACGTGTCAACCAAACAGTACTATCAAATGACAAGCAATCCAAAAAATATTCAGAGTGGATATAAATTCCAACATTTACTACTTATCAACAAGATAGATCAGAATATGAAATAGATAATCTCTATAACAATAGGATTACTTACCACAACAAGAAACAAAATTAGGAACAACAAATCACTAGCTAACAGTACAAGGAATGTAACAAATGTACAAATCATTTTCTACACGGCTTGTAATCTTTTATTTATTTGCCCTGAAACTACTTGGATTGTACCTCACCAGGTAGAAGTTGTCACGCCTGATTCTCGTGTCAACAACTCAACGTCACTATCTTAGGGTTTGGCCAGCCACCCTAAGATATCAACAACAAACCATGGCCACCTTAGGGTAACCTAAAGAGGCTCACATACTCATCTTGGGTACACAAGATAAGAACCAACAAAATAGTATATCACATATCACAACATTTCTCATATTTCACATATTTCATTTCATCAGAGTCTATTCCTCACAGACATAGACTTTTACATCAAGGATTTAGGGCCAGAGCCACTCCAGATGACTCACTCCTAAATCATGGTGGTCTAACCTTTAAGGTCTCAATCCACACTCCAAAAATCCTTCTCATAATTCATTGATTACTATAAGGAGATCTGTTTTGTTTCCCCAGTGTGGTCCTTGGGGGAAACTCACGGTGTTCAGGACACCTAACTAGATGTTTCATCATTTCACTTATTATTAATCTCTTTTACTCATCTTTAAAGAATTCAAAACATCATATATCATATATGTGTATTCTCACATAAATAGAATAACATGAAATAGATTAATCTTATCAAGAAAGACATTGACTAAAACAAGAAGAACAACAATCTACAATTTGCAACATATACAATTCTTTACATTTCTACATCATATCATAGCAGTCATCGTCAATGAGCTTTCATCTCAATACATAATCTCATTGTTCAACATTTACCCCAAGGTTTTATCATCATCAGTGGGCTTTCATCCCAAGACAAAATCTCATTGTGCAACATTTACCCTCATTAGGGTTTATCAAATGTAATCGATGCATGTCAAATTTAATCTCAACATATTTATTGTCAGTTCATTCTACGTCATAGTTCTCAAAAAAAAATCACATGGACATAAGAACTAGAAACAATAAAAGCAAATAAATATCTTGTATCACTCAGAATAGAGTTATCATGCGATGTATACTTATATCATCCAATTTCAATAGATGTAAATAAATTCCATGCATAAAAATGCATAACACACTAGTTCTCTTCTTCTTTTATTTCACATTCTTTTGTTAGGGTTACTAATCAACACATGTTGAATATCACTTGAAGTCCATCAAAATAGTCCATCCTCATAGTACAAGTTTTCTATCAAACAATCACAATACAAGTACACATTCATGTAAATCAATTCAAATGCTTGAACTTCATCTTTTAATTGAATTCAAATATAGTTATGTGCATTCCTTAATCCCTCATTTGATATTGTTATTCATTAGCATCATCTAAGTCATCATTTTAGGGTTAAAGTTAGGTTCTTACATTCATCTACTAATTTCCATCTTTTTCCTTCATTCAATTCATTAGTCTCAACTTCTTTCATTTCATGTTCATCACATTATTGGAACCAATCATTCTTAATACACTTGGGTTAAGCCACATGTAATTAAAATAAAATATTAAAGACTTCATTATAATAACTTCATTAGTTTCATCTTTAACTTGCCATCGCCATTTATTACATTTTTGCTCATGTCGTTTCTTATATTTTGGTAAGGGTACCATGTCATTGACTTCTAATGGCATTCCCATAATTAACAATGATCATTCCTTATTATACTACTCACTTTAGGTAAAAGGATGAATTGGTGTGACATCTTCTTACACCATAATCTCTAATCCTCCTTCACAATACATTATTATGTAACCTTTATAAAAGACTCGCATTCATGCCCAATTACATAAGAATTAGGCTTAGATCATATTGATCAGACTTATCATCTTCAATTGAAGTATTAATACCTATACATCATCATTTCATCACATTTACAACATTATATATAAGTTCGAGCTTTATTACTCATACTCGTTGTGGGCTCTGATCTCCAAACCACGATATAAACACGATTTAAACTTAGCAGAAGCGAATCGATTAACAGCGGAAGACAAAAATCACGGGAAATTAAAACTTTTTGAGACAAGAGCTTGAATCCATAAAGCTTCATTCATAAAAGGAGATAAATTGTTTACATCTCATGATAATTACTTCTTGAGTAATTATATACAACAGGATACAAAATCTCAAGAACTCATAACCAAAAGACTCCAAGACCTGAGAGTACAGAGGACACATAGGACTGACTCTAACTACACCACATGGCAGGCTAAATCTCCACCTGAGATTTACTGCTGCTCCTGGTGCTACTGCTGCTGGTACTGGTCACCTGTAGACCTGTTCCTCCGTCCTCGACGTCCACCTAAAAAGTTGAAGTCTACGGGGTGAGACAATTGTACATAATTGTCCCAGCGAGAGTTATAACTCTCCACCAGAAGCTTTATTATAACATCAAAGAATAACTTAAGCAGTAAAAGCTTACAAAGTATTCAATAGCAGATGCAATTGTAAACAAGAGTTCAACATTTATCAAGCATGAAGAACATATGCACTATACAGTGGTTTATCAATCAATTAGCTCATAGTTACCTTTAACAAGTATACTACGCTTGTAGATTAAGTTTTTCAAACAGTCTTATTATTATGCCCTGTGGAGATGAGGTTTACCACTCATACCCCAACCAATCACTGTTAAGTGCCTTAGTATCATACTAGATCATCGAAAGAGCTGGATTCTCATGACCTTCACCTTCCTCAGTCAGTAAGAGGATCACTTGTAGGACATCTTGTGTCTCTACTATTATAGCTCACCAGGGTAATCTGGTCCTTTGCTATTTTAGAGTTACAGTGGCGTTCTGTACTCTCTTCGTCATCAGGAGATTTCATGTTTATCTTCACTGATACGGATATCTATGTTTTCCTCGTCATCAGGAGGTTTCATGTTTACCATCCACTGATACGGTATGAGTTTTGTAGTGAAGGATTGACGGATTATACATCTTCATCAAATTCCTACACTAGGATGTAAGGTTCTACACATCCATATACCCCACATACTCAACAGTATGTGATCCAGGAGTTCCCGTCGGAAAACCTGTTTCACCATCATTTGATCTCTGACAATGATGGATCTATGATCAGGGCTTCTACATTACACTTGATTAGTTAGGTACATTCAGTATTCTTTTAATATCATACATTGTTCTTCAAACAATAACAGTAGCATAACAGCTATGAAAGAAGAATACTAAATGTAACAAGCCTAACTCTCATCAATCATCATTTCTCATTATACTCATCACAAGTCATCTCTAGAGCATGACCTTGATGGTTTTCATGGCTCTTTCAGCCCATTAAAACATAGGATGCCACTGATAATGCATCAAGATATTTTACTTATTCATAAATCTTACAACATGCTTTTAATGAATATAGTAGCATCATTCATACCTGGATATGATCACCTTCATTATCAGAACCTGCATGGTTAATTCAACTGATAAAGGTAATTCAAAACAAGAATATACTTTCCACTCTTGTCATAAGAGCTAAGTTCTCTGATTCTCATCAATTAGAGTTTGCTACTCATATTGCATGTCATCACCCTTGAATTAGGGTTTACTATTCACATTATGGTGAATTGAACTCATAACATCATTATGTATGAGGAACATCATCATTGATGCTCTCAGATTAGTTTAAGATTCATCATTTATCATAATTAGGGTTTCATGATCTCACATAGGTGGATCATACCCTAATCATGCACATTCATGTGTATTGAAGGTACTTTACTTGAATTTCCATCATAAAAGGGTACTTTCTCTTTCTTAAGATACTTTCTCTCTCCTCATACTTGTAGATGGTGATAACACCAATCTAGATCAGGTTGGGTTAAGTCCTCTTTGATTAACATAGACCAAATCACCACTATTGAGTGATTAGGGTTTGATTAGAACAAGGTTTCACTCAATTGAACCTTTCAAAGGTATTATGATAAATTACACATTGATCATCATCATGGTTTAATTTACTAACCACTTGACCCTTAATGTATTTTGGTATCATTAGGGTTTAGGTTGAACAACTATTAAACCATTTAAGCCTTCAAGGCATTAGGCAGACTTAACTTCAAAAATCTCAAATAGGTTTCACACCTTCAACCTTCAAACGATCTTGAGATCGTATAAGGTTGTAGACCGTTTAAGCTTTGTAGACCGTTTAAGGTTTGGTTGACTTCAAGACCGTATAACACTCAAGACCATTTACCCTTATTCGGTCTTGAGGTCGAATGGTCTCATTCGGTCTTGAGGTTGAATGACCTTATACGGTCTTGAGGTCGAATGACCTTATACGGTCTTGAGGTCGAATGACCTTATACGGTCTTGAGGTCGAATGCCCTCAAAAGCTCAAGATCGTATGGACCTCCAAGGTGGTTCAAAGGGTAAACTCGATTAGGGTTTCCTATGTTGAAGCCTTCAATTGATCTCAAGATTGCTAACCACTTATCAATTGATACAATTAGGGTTAGCCTTAACCAATTGGTCACTCAATTGACCCTCAATTGATATCCAATTAGGGTTGGAGTTGGTTCAATTAAGGTCTATAAACGTTCAACCATCAACACTCAACAATGTGAATCAAATCGAAGTTGAACCCATCAATTGACCTCCAATTGGGCTCAAACTTGGCCCAAACGGTCTTGGGATCATTTGGATATCCTCCAAACGGTCTTGAGACCGTTTGCCCAAGAATTCATAAAAATCTAGATTGATTTGATAGGGGTTGAACCTTAATTAAGTCACAAATCAGCAATTTGATTATTTCAATAACCCATTGTAATTGGGCCCTCAATTGATCAAATTACCTTAACCCTAGACCTCCAAACGGTCTTGGGTTGTCACCAAACGGTCTTGAGACCATTTGGATGAGTTCCAAACGGTCTTGAGACCGTTTGCCCATCCATCCTTTGGACTCTAGTGAGAATTCAACAAGGTTTGATTTATTGAGTTGATCATTACATCAATACTTCATTGCAATGTGATTTGGTATCTTTGTACCTTCAATTGGTCAACTATACTTGACCCCAGACCTCCATACGGTCTTGGGTGATCCCCAAATGGTCTTGAGACCGTTTGGGCTAATCAACCCAAAATCTCAAATTAGCTCATTGTGATTTCAGCACTGATTTCAATTAGGGTTTGCCCTAGTAATCAACCTTCAACTCTTAACTCGTTTGGAATTAGTCCATCAAATTTGGTGAGTCATTAATTAACATCATTATGAACAGTAATCTCATACGGTCAACTCTTAGTCAACCATCTTATACGGTCTTGAGACCGTTTGCCCAAAAAGGGAAAATTAAGTGGATTGAAAATCAGAACTAAATTCAATTGAATTTGCTAATTGTTTTGCCTATATCTCACGATTCCTTTGGAGTTAACCTCTCAAATTTTGTGGGTGATTAACCTACATAATTTTGAACAGGATTCCCATACGGTCCACGCTTGGTCAACGCGGCCATACGGTCTTGAGACCGTATGCCCTCATACGACCTTGAAATCGTTTGCCCACCAAACGGTTTTGTAAACCGTATGGGCAATTGGTTGAGGTCGTATGGTAAAGTGGAAAACTGTGGATAAGCATAGGAAATAACGCCCTCATCTTCTAGCTCAAGAACAGAAACAGTTCCTCACGGATTTGCTTGCAAGGAAGCAAGGGAAGATAGGGAAGAAGAAGAACTAGCAACTAAAAGCATAGAAAAGATGTATATAACAAAGCATAGGTTTGGAGTTATAAAACCCGCCTAAAGCTTGCTCCTTGAGCTCCAAGATTTCGAGCTCCAAGCCTTTAATGGCGTCCTAGAAGCTTAACAGGTCGGCCAAGGTGAATCCTCCAAGAAAAGTTGAGAAGAGATGGCTAGAAAGATAGAGCTAAGTGAGCTAGCCATGAATTTGACCTTGAATTCGAGTTTCATCCAAGAATTTAAGAAAAAGGAAGGATCCAAACCTACCTTGCACTCCCCTGGTCGTCCTCCTGAGCTCCAGAGCTCTCCTTTGTCGGTTTGAGATAGGGGAACAGTGAAAGAAACGAAAGAAACATTCCTTTGCTAAGTGAGGAAAAGGGCTTATATACTTGGGTGGAATTTCAACATAAGTACATAGGTTTTCCTCATTTTCTCATCTAATTCCTTCCTTTCTTCTTTGCTCGCCCCTACCTCTTATTTCTAAGGACAACCTTCTTCTAAGGTCAAGAAATGAAGGCAACAAGATCAACTTATTACTAAAGCACACACATAAAAGGGCTATAGTACTTACACCTTGATTATTCAATCACAAAGGTGTTTTTCATTATATGATTATTCAATTGAAGTGACTTCTTCATCATTTCTTCTCTAAATGATTACAAGAGTCTTATAAGATATTTTAGATGGTGTATTTTACAAGTTGCACCCCTCAAATTGGGTAAATTGCACTTTACTCCAATTTAGGGTTTCAAGCACAGGGATTGCTTCCACAGCTGCACCTTGGTGCTCAAGCTTGGGAAATCCCTCAAACTTTACCATAATCATTCTTATGATGTCTCAACATCAGAGGAACATCTCAACATGTGCAAATTGCAAGTTAACCCTTCTAACTGGGTAAATTGCACATAGGTCCCTGTATTACAAAACAATCAATTCAACATTGTTTAAAAGGGGCAGAAAAGGAAAAGTATGTTCCTCAGGAACTTAATTACATGCAAAAAGATAATCACCAGTATCTTAATTACATAATTAGGCAAAACACCTAGGGTTAACTCATAACCCAGGTCAGTGATGTTACAAATTATCCACCCCTTACAAGGATTTCATCCCCGAAATCGATAAAACATATTAAGAGAAAAGGGCAGGATACTTCCTTCTCATCTCATCCTCTAGTTCCCAAGTGGCTTCTTCAACACCACGGTGGTTCCAGAGGACTTTCACAAGGCTTATATCTTTCTTCTTTAACTTTTTAATTCTGTTATCAAGGATTGACACCGGTCCTTCCTCATAAGATATATCATCATTGAATTCTACCTCCATAGGTTGTAGGATTGACTCAGTATCAGGGTGACATTTCTTTAGCATAGAAATGTGAAACACAGGATGTAACCTCTGTAACTCTGGTGGCAGCTCTAGTTTATAGGCTACTTTTCCAATCCGTTCAATGATTGGATAAGGCCCCATAAATCTAGGAGCTAACTTCCCTTTCCTTCCAAAACGAAGGACTCCTTTCCAAGGCGAGACCTTGAGATACGCTCTGTCTCCAACCTGGAACTCTAAGGGTCTACGACGCTTGTCAGCATAAGATTTCTGCCTATCATGTGCAGTCTTAATCTGTTGTTGTATTACCTTAATCTTCTATGTGGTCTGCTGCACAAGATCAGGACCTAACAACTGATGCTCACCAGTCTCATACCAGCACAAAGGTGATCTACAACGTCTACCATACAAGGCTTCATAAGGTGCCATGTCAATACTATGTTGATAGCTATTGTTATAGGCAAACTCTATCAAGCTTAGGTGTAGATCCCAACTTCTAGTAAACTGGAGAACACATGCTCTCAACAGGTCTTCTAAGGTCTGTATGGTCCTTTCTAACTATCCATCAGTCTGTGGATGAAAGGTCGTACTAAACCTTAGCTTGGTGCCTAAGGCTCTGTGTAACTGTTCCCAAAAACGACTTGTAAACTGAGGACCTCTGTCAGAAACTATTGTGACAGGAACTCTGTGCAAACACACTATCTCTTGTACATACAACTGTGATAACCTTTCAGCAGAATAGGTTGTTTTGACAGGTAAGAAATGTGCTGTCTTTGTCAACCTATCTACAACTACCCAAATGGAATCATGTCCTTTGTTTGTCCTGGGTAGGCCAACAATGAAGTCCATGGTCACATGGTCCCACTTCCACTGTGGTATGGGTAAAGGTTGCATTGTTCCTGCAGGCTTCTGGTGTTCAGCTTTAACTTGCTGACACACAGGACACCTCAAAACAAACTCTGCAACATCCTTCTTCATTCCAGGCCACCAATACAGTTCCTTTAAATTACGATACATCTTGGTGCTCCCTGGATGCATAGCATACATCGAAGAATGAGCTTCTTCCAGGACTAACTTCCTCAAGTTATCCACATCTGGCACTATCATCCTCCGATGATAGCATGCTACATGATCATCCGAGTCATGGAAACCATCTCGCTTCTCATTTCCATACTCTGACCTAATCTGCTGAACTGCAGCATCATCTTGCTGTGCTTCCTTAATCTGCTCTCTTAGGGTAGGTTTAATATGCATCTCATCCATCAACCCGGCTAACAATGACACCTTCAACTGTACATTGTCTTGCCTTAAAGAGATAAGCATATCTCTCTTAGAGCATACTAAAGAGTTTAGTTGTGCTCTTTCCATGGTTGATGTTGTTGATTTCCTACTTAAGGCATCAGCAACCACATTAGCCTTCCCCGGATGGTAATCAATCGTACAATCGTAGTCTTTGATTAATTCAATCCAGTGGCGTTGTCTCATGTTAATCTCATGCTGAGAGAAGATATACTTAAGGTTCCTATGGTCAGTGAAAATCTGAAACGTCTCTCCATAAAGATAATGTCTCCAGATTTTCAGGGCATGAACTACAGCAGCTAACTCCAGATCGTGTGTCGGATAATTCTCTTCGTGTTTCTTAAGCTGTCGGGAAGCAAAAGAAATCACTTGTTTATCCTGCATCAACACACATCCAAGTCCATTCTTGGAGGCATCACAGAAGACTACATATCCTTTTCCTTGTTTAGGTAGCACAAGCACAGGTGCACTTGTCAACCTCTCCTTCAACAACTGAAAGGACTGTTGACACTTATCACTCCAAGAAAAAGGAGCATCTTTCCGGGTTAACTTGGTCAAAGGTAAGGGTATAGAGCTAAAGTTTTTAATAAACCTTCGATAGTAACCAGCTAACCCCAAGAAGCATCGAATCTCCGTCGGTGTCTTCGGTTGTTCCCATTGTAGAAGAGATTCTACCTTTGTTGGGTCAACACAAATTCCCGAGGCAGATATTACATGTCCTAGAAAAGATACCTCCGGCAGCCAGAACTCACACTTGCTAAACTTAGCATACAGCTTGTGTTTTCTTAGCAAGGTCAAAGCTTGGCGAAGATGCTGCTCATGCTGCTGAGCATTCTTACTATAGATCAGAATGTCATCTATGAAGACGACAACACACTGATCAAGGAAAGGTTGGAAAACTCTATTCATGAGTTCCATAAATGCAGCTGGTGCATAGGTTAGTCCAAACGACATAACTGTGAACTCATAGTGACCATACCTTGTCCTAAAGGCAGACTTGGATATGTCACTATCCTTAATACGAAGTTGATGATATCCAGACCTCAAGTCTATCTTTGAAAAGACTGTTGCACCACGCAACTGGTCAAAGAGATCATCAATCCTCAGCAGAGGGTACTTATTCTTTATTGTTACTTTATTTAGTTGTCTATAGTCAATGCACAACCGCATTGACCCATCTTTCTTTTTAACAAACAAGACCGGAGCACCCCAAGGTGAAGTGCTCGGTCGGATAAAACCCTTCTCAAGTAACTCTTGAAGCTGTTTCTTGAGTTCTGCCATCTCGACAGGCGCCATCCTATACGGAGTTTGGGCTATGGGTTTCGTATCTGGAATCAGATTGATTTCAAAATCAATCTCCCGAGGTGGTGGTATACCAGGAAGTTCTTCAGGAAACACATCCTCGAATTCCCTAACTATGGGAACTTTAGCATGTTTGGAACTTTCCTTGGTAACATCTACCACATGGGCCAAGAATGCATAACATCCTTGCCTCAACAGCTTATCAGCAACCATAGCTGACACAAGACAGGTGGGCAGAATCTTTCTTTCACCTTGAAAGATCCATGTGTTGCTTTCATCAGCAAACACAGCCAACTTGGACTCACAATCCAAGACAACTCTATACCTCTCTAAGGTATCCATTCCGAGGATTATATCAAATCCTTGCATATCAAGCGGTATAAGATCCACTTGAATGCGATGGTCAGAAAAGAAGAGGATGTAGGGAGAGCATACCTCCTACAAAATGGCGGACCCACTCAACGGAGTCTCCAACAACAAACTATCTGCCCTATGACTAACAGTCACATTGCAGTTACGAATCACTCTATGAGTGATGAAAGAGTGTGTAGCACCCGGGTCAATCAGAACAGATACAACACAGGATGTAGACATATCAGGATATAAAAGTTCCATCTGACCTGCCACTACCCGTGGATTGACCACTGCATCTGGTGGGTTCATAGCATAGAACCTCGTTGTCGCCTGGTGTTGAGGTGGTGCTGATGATCCAGCTTGAGACGCTTGTCCACGTCCTCGAGCTGCTCCTTGAGATTGCATTCTCTGAGATCCTTGTTGATTCTGTCTCAGAGGCTGTGTCACACTGACAGGCCTAGAACGGCAATCCTTCATCAAGTATCCCACCTTACCACATTTGTAGCATCTCCTCTCCTGTTGTTGTGGTCGGGGTGGTCCAGTAACTGACATCGATGCAGAACTGTGAGTCCCTTGAAGCAGTTGACTCCGTCCTCTACCTCTGCTTGGTGACCTTTGAGTTTGAGAACTCGATCTGGGTGGTGGAGGGTTAGGTGCAGAGAATCTAGGTTTCTTGAAATCCCTAGATGAAGAACCCTGGAACTGTGGATATCTTTTCTGGGTTTGCCTCTTCTCAACCACAGATCTCTCTATCCTTCGGACTGACTCAACGAAGGTAGAGAATCTCTCTCGGTTTTCTAAGGCAGACACAGGGGTTGACATATCAGCATTCAAACCCTTCTCGAATCTCCTGATTCTTTCCTCATCTGTGGAAGCCATGTGCGGACAGAACCGCAACAATTCCATGAACTTAGCTTCATACTTGCTAATGTTCATCATGCCCTACCTCAATCTCTCAAACTGAGAGATCTTCTCATCTAGGAAGGTCTTTGGAAAATATCTATTGATAAATTCCCGACGAAACTCTTCCCACGAGAACTCTATTCCAGGTCTCTTCTGCTCTTCCATGTTCCACCAGTGACCAGCACTGCCTTTGAGAAGATAGACAGCATGTCTAACCTTCTCAGCCTCCGGGATAATGAGAATCCTGAAAGCCTTCTCTAACTCTGTTAACCACAGATCAGCATCTGCGGGGTCAGCAGTCCCAAAGTACTCGGTAGCTCCGACACGACGAAGTCGCTCGAACGTCTTACCGATACCTTGTCCTTCAGGTTGGGCAGGTGCCCTAGGTGCAGGCATGGGCATCTTCTCAGTTATGTGTTTCATGGTAGTCATAAACTGCCCAAACATCGTCTGTACTGCTAGATTACCCATGTCAGCTGGGTCAAACTGGGGTGGCTCAGGTGCAGGCTGTTCTATTTCTGGAACCCTTGCACCGCCTCGAGGTGCACTAGCACTACTCTCGGCCACGTACTCATCATGTGGCTCTGCCATCCTTATGTATCTTCTTCTCCTGAGGAGCAGAAGATTCTATTAGATAAGGAAGGAGTACTAAAGATAGACTCGACATCCTAAGTCCTATGCCTCTGTAGACTCAACGGACCTAGAGATCTGATACCACTAATTGTGGGCTCTGATCTCCAAACCATGATATAAACACGATTTAAACTTAGCGGAAGTGAATCGATTAACAGCGGAAGACAAAAATCACGGGAAATTAAAACTTTTCGAGACAAGAGCTTGAATCCATAAAGTTTCATTCATAAAAGGAGATAAACTGTTTACATCTCATGATAATTACTTCTTGAGTAATTATATACAACAGGATATAAAATCTCAAGACCTCATAATCAAAAGACTCCAAGACCTGAGAGTACAGAGAACACATAGGACTGACTCTAACTACACCACATGGCAGGCTAAATCTCCACCTGAGATTTACTGCTGCTCCTGGTGCTGCTGCTGCTGGTACTGGTCACCTGTAGACCTATTCCTCCGTCCTCGACGTCCACCTAAAAAGTTGAAGTATACGGGGTGAGACAATTGTACATAATTGTCCCAGCGAGAGTTATAACTCTCCACCAGAAGCTTTATTATAACATCAAAGAATAACTTAAGCAGTAAAAGCTTACAAAGTATTCAATAGCAGATGCAATTGTAAACAAGAGTTCAACATTTATCAAGCATGAAGAACATATGCACTATACAGTGGTTTATCAATCAATTAGCTCATAGTTACCTTTAACAAGTATACTATGCTTGTAGATTATGTTTTTCAAACAGTCTTATTATTATGCCCTTTGGAGATGAGGTTTACCACTCATACCCCAACCAATCACTGTTAAGTGCCTTAGTATCATACTAGGTCATCGAAAGAGCCGGATTCTCATGACCTTCACCTTCCTCAGTCAGTAAGAGGATCACTTGTAGGACATCTTGTGTCTCTACTATTATAGCTCACCAGGGTAATCTGGTCCTTTGCTATTTTAGAGTTACAGTGGCATTCTGTACTCTCTTCGTCATCAGGAGATTTCATGTTTATCTTCACTGATACGGATATCTATGTTTTCCTCGTCATCAGGAGGTTTCATGTTTACCATCCACTGATACGGTATGAGTTTTGTAGTGAAGGATTGACGGATTATACATCTTCATCAAATTCCTACACTAGGATGTAAGGTTCTACACATCCATATACCCCACATACTCAACAGTATGTGATCCAGGAGTTCCCGTCAGAAAACCTGTTTCACCATCATTTGATCTCTGACAATGATGGATCTATGATCAGGGCTTCTACATTACACTTGATTAGTTAGGTATGTTGGCTAAATGGACATCTATAAATCCCTTTGTTTTGATTATGACAAACATTTCATTCTTATTGATCTAACGAGCTACTTGAGTGTGCAGGATTAAGGTGGATGACAAAGCAACTAGGGAAATCCATATGCTTACATGTTTATGTTTTCATGAAATGTAATCGCCTTGTAAAAGCTTGTACAAATATATAATGTACAAGTACTTAGATTTCAGGTAAATCAAGTGTTAGATTTTCCCTAGCTAAACACCACATTTAGATAGGTCATCCCCTTCAAATAAAGTCACATATGCACACTCATACACACATTTAGTGGTTTAATTAAAAGATTGAAATAGGGTCTATCTCGGTCGACTAACTCCTCGACCGAGACACTCTCGGTCGACAATCTTCTCGACCGAGAAAGATCCAAAGTAGCCGTTAGACACAACTGACAAGGTAGTTGGCAGTTGGAGATAGACGTTGCAAATCACTTGATCCAGAGAGCCTGTCGGTCGACAAAACTTCGACCGAGTAGGTATCTCGGTCGACCATTCCTCGACCGAGATGAACTCTGACAGCAACTGCAGAGTAAATTAATTAGACGTTGCTAAAGCAACAAACTTGTACCTAACGGCTAGTTAAGCACTTAGAAACCCCTAGAAGTTGTCTAGAACGTCCTTAAGCATCCTTAGACCATTCCTATAAATAGGACAAGCCATAGGACACTTAAACTCACTTGTTACACTTGACAAATCCTTGAGCATACTTTGAGCAATCTGTTTGTGAGCAATTTGAGCATTGTGACAATTGGACACTTCCTTCTTTAGCTCAAAATTCGTGTCCTATAGGCTAGTATCTCCTACCCACTGCAATCACAAGTCCATACACTTGGTTAGGAGATCTGTACGCTTGATCTAGGCAAATCAAGCCTTGGGCTACAAAGGACAACTTGTAATTTCCTTTTTCCTTTCTTGTTCTCTATTACTGTTTGTACTCTCCTTGCTACTCCTAGGTTGGAGGCTGTGGATTGGAGAGGGTGGAGATCTTCTTGGTGAAGAAGGCGACCTTGAGCTACTTCAGAAGGCTGGTGCAACGGGAGGTTACTTCTAGAGAGGAAGGCTACTTCAAGGGGGAGCTTGGAGTTACTTCAAGAAGGCTACCTCAAGTTGGTGCACCTACTTCAAGTGAAGGCTGTTCAAGGGGTGTAAAGGAAAGTATTGTATTTTGTATAAATCCTTGAGAAGGTAATAAAATAAATACTTTCAAAATCCCAGTTGGGTAAGCAACCGGGTAGTGGACTGACAACTTTAGTATTTGCTAAAGTTGGAACCACTCTAAACACCTGTCTCCTTCTTCCAATTTCAATTGTGGTTGTTTGAGTTCAATAAATTGTTAAAATTATTTTAAAACTCTATTCACCCCCCCCCCTCTAGTGTTTTACAAGGTACATTCAGTATTCTTTTAATATCATACATTGTTCTTCAAACAATAACAGTAGCATAACAGCTATGAAAGAAGAATACTAAATGTAACAAGCCTAACTCTCATCAATCATCATTTCTCATTATACTCATCACAAGTCATCTCTAGAGCATGACCTTGATGGTTTTCATGGCTCTTTCAGCCCATTAAAACATAGGATGCCACTGACAATGCATCAAGATATTTTACTTATTCATAAAGCTTACAACATGCTTTTAATGAATATAGTAGCATCATTCATACCTGGATATGATCACCTTCATTATCAGAACCTGCATGGTTAATTCAACTGATAAAGGTAATTCAAAACAAGAATATACTTTCCACTCTTGTCATAAGAGCTAAGTTCTCTAATTCTCATCAATTAGAGTTTGCTACTCATATTGCATGTCATCACCCTTGAATTAGGGTTTACTATTCACATTATGGTGAATTGAACTCATAACATCATTATGTATGAGGAACATCATCATTGATGCTCTCAAATTAGTTTAAGATTCATCATTTATCATAATTAGGGTTTCATGATCTCACATAGGTGGATCATACCCTAATCATGCACATTCATGTGTATTGAAGGTACTTTACTTGAATTTCCATCATAAAAGGGTACTTTCTCTTTCTTAAGATACTTTCTCTCTCCTCATACTTGTAGATGGTGATAACACCAATCTAGATCAGGTTGGGTTAAGTCCTCTTTGATTAACATAGACCAAATCACCACTATTGAGTGATTAGGGTTTGATTAGAACAAGGTTTCACTCAATTGAACCTTTCAAGGGTATTATGATAAATTACACATTGATCATCATCATGGTTTAATTTACTAACCACTTGACCCTTAATGTCTTTTTGTATCATTAGGGTTTAGGTTGAACAACTATTAAACCATTTAAGCCTTCAAGGCATTAGGCAGACTTAACTTCAAAAATCTCCAATAGGTTTCACACCTTCAACCTTCAAACAATCCTGAGATCGTATAAGGTTGTAGACCGTTTAAGCTTTGTATACCATTTAAGGTTTGGTTGACTTCAAGACCGTATAACACTCAAGACCGTTTACCCTTATTCGGTCTTGAGGTCGAATGGTCTCATTCGGTCTTGAGGTCCAATGACCTTATACGGTCTTGAGGTCGAATGACCTTATACGGTCTTGAGGTCGAATGACCTTATACGGTCTTGAGGTTGAATGACCTTATACGGTCTTGAGGTCGAATGCCCTCAAAAGCTCAAGATCGTATGGACCTCCAAGGTGGTTAAAAGGGTAAACTCGATTAGGGTTTCCTATGTTGAAGCCTTCAATTGGTATCAAGCTTGCTAACCACTTATCAATTGAGACAATTAGGGTTAGCCTTAACCAATTGGTCACTCAATTGACCCTCAATTGATATCCAATTAGGGTTGGAGTTGGTTCAATTAAGGTCTATAAATGTTCAACCATCAACACTCAACAATGTGAATCAAATCGAAGTTGAACCCATCAATTGACCTCCAATTGGGCTCAAACTTGGCCCAAACGGTCTTGGGATCGTTTGGATATCCTCCAAACGGTCTTGGGATCATTTGGATATCCTCCAAACGGTCTTGAGACCGTTTTCCCAAGAATTCATAAAAATCTAGATTGATTTGATAGGGGTTGAACCTTAATTAAGTCACAAATCAGCAATTTGATTATTTCAATAACCCATTGTAATTGGGCCCTCAATTGATCAAATTACCTTAACCCTAGACCTCCAAACGGTCTTGGGTTGTCACCAAATGGTCTTGAGACCGTTTGGATGAGTTCCAAACGGTCTTGAGACCGTTTGCCCATCCATCCTTTGGACTCTAGTGAGAATTCATCAAGGTTTGATTTATTGAGTTGATCATTACATCAATACTTAATTGCAATGTGATTTGGTATCTTTGTACCTTCAATTGGTCAACTATACTTGACCCCAGACCTCCATACGGTCTTGGGTGATCCCCAAACGGTCTTGAGACCGTTTGGATGATTCCCCAAATGGTCTTGAGACCGTTTGGGCTAATCAACCCAAAATCTCAAATTAGCTCATTGTGATTTCAGCACTGATTTCAATTAGGGTTTGCCCTAGTAATCAACCTTCAACTCTTAACTCGTTTGGAATTAGTCCATAAAATTTGGTGAGTCATTAACTAACATCATTATGAACAGTAATAGCATACGGTCAATGCTTAGTCAACCATCTTATACGGTCTTGAGACCGTTTGCCCAAAAAGGGCAAATTAAGTGGATTGAAAATCAGAACTAAATTCAATTGAATTTGCTAATTGTTTTGCCTATATCTCACGATTCCTTTGTAGTTAACCTCTCAAATTTTGTGGGTGATTAACCTACATAATTTTGAACAGGATTCCCAACGGTCCATGCTTGGTCGACGCTTCCATACGGTCTTGAGACCATATGCCCTCATACGACCTTGAAACCGTTTGCCCACCAAACGGTTTTGTAAACCGTATGGGCATTTGGTTGAGGTCGTATGGTAAAGTGGAAAACTGTGGATAAGAATAGGAAATAACGCCCTCATATTCTAGCTCAAGAACAGCAACAGTTCCTCACGGATTTTCTTGCAAGGAAGCAAGGGAAGATAGGGAAGAAGAAGAACTAGCAACTAAAAGCATAGAAAAGATGTATATAACAAAGCATAGGTTTAGAGTTATAAAACCCGCCTAAAGCTTGCTCCTTGAGCTCCAAGATTTTGAGCTCCAAGACTTTAATGGCGTCCTAGAAGCTTCACAGATCGGCCAAGGTGAATCCTCCAAGAAAAGTTGAGAAGAGATGGCTAGAAAGATAGAGCTAAGTGAGCTAGCCATGAATTTGACCTTGAATTCGAGTTTCATCCAAGAATTTAAGAAAAAGGAAGGATCCAAACCTACCTTGCACTCCCCTGGTCGTCCTCCTGAGCTCCAGAGCTCTCCTTAGTCGGTTTGAGCAAGGGGAACAGTGAAAGAAACGAAAGAAACATTCCTTTGCTAAGTGAGGAAAAGGGCTTATATACTTGGGTGGAATTTCAACATAAGTACATAGGTTTTCCTCATTTTCTCATCTAAGTCCTCCCTTTCTTCTTTGCTCGCCCCTACCTATTATTTCTAAGGACAACCTTCTTCTAAGGTCAAGAAATGAAGGCAAGAAGATCAACTTATTACTAAAGCACACACATAAAAAGGCTATAGTACTTACACCTTGATTATTCAATCACAAAGGTGTTTTTCATTATATGATTATTCAATTGAAGTGACTTCTTCATCATTTCTTCTCTAAATGATGACAAGAGTCTTATAAGATATTTTAGATGGTGTATTTTAAAAGTTGCACCCCTCAAATTGGGTAAATTGCACTTTACTCCAATTTAGGGTTTCAAGCACAGGGATTGCTTCCACAGCTGCACCTTGGTGCTCAAGCTTGGGAAATCCCTCAAACTTTACCATAATCATTCTTATGATGTCTCAACATCAGAGGAACATCTCAACATGTGCAAATTGCAAGTTAACCCTTCTAACTGGGTAAATTTCACATAGGTCCCTGTATTACAAAATAATCAATTCAACATTGTTTAAAAGGGGCAGAAAAGGAAAAGTATGTTCCTCAGGAACTTAATTACATGCAAAAAGATAATCACCAGTATCTTAATTACATAATTAGGCAAAACACCTAGGGTTAACTCATAACCCAGGTCAGGGATGTTACACTCGTATTAATACTAAACTTCTAGGATTCTTAAGAAGACATCCTTAGTTCAACACATTATAAGAATCATATCATTCAGTAATCCCATCATGATGCACAATAGTTCATTAGGCCTTTTCACACACATTAAAATCCTAGTTTTCCTTTCCATATATTCCATTCATCATTCATAAGTACACATTAATTAATTGACTCATTTGATTCAATCCCTCAGCACAAACCATAAACGGGGAATATCACCACCTCATATTGATCCATATGTATATATATCATTTTCAATGTTTGTAAGATTCAACCGTACAATTATATAATTCATTCTAATATAATTCGAATATGATTCTAGACATTTCAAATCAATTCCCAAGCATACCACACATTGGGCTGCTTTTTAGGCAATATTCACATGAAATAGCATAGTCATCTATCCATAGAGTTTTCTATGGAACATCAATCAATATTTTAGGAATTTAGCAAGTTTCATTCGACAAGGAATAATGCAAAATATTAGAATTTGATTTTTTATTATTTTATCTAGATAGAATTTGACTTTCAACATGAATATAGAGCTTAATATGGAGATAAACACTCATCTAAGGTGACAAGCACCTTTAAAACATAGATCAAACTCAGAATTTCTAGAAATCCATTATAGCTCTATCAACTGAATATGTTTCTTCCTCCTCTCAACTCAGAAACTCTAAAAATGAAAATTAAGACAGAAAGAGTGAGAAAAGGGGAAGGTTTGATATTGTTTTGAATCAAATCAGATGAGGGAAGAAATCTTGACATGTGAGATAAGATTCACCATGAAAGGCTATGCAAAGAAGCCAATCCTACTTGATTTCATCATATCTCAGATAATGAAACCCTAGGTCAACATATCCACAACTTTCTCCTCTCAAAACCCTAGATCTCCTCTCTCTAGGATTTGTTTCTCTAGAATGGGTCACAAAATATGAGAGTTTTTTGGGTGCTAGGTTTTTCATATAGATTAATTAAGGTGCTTGTATCAATTGCAAATTGACCCAACTTTACACTTTGTTTTATTTCAACATATTTTTCTATCGTAAAACATGTTACTGAAAATCGTCTAGTGAATAGGTTAAATATCCTCTAAAAATTATGCAAATTAGAATACTCTGTGAAAAAATATTTCAAAGATCCATTAAAAAATTTAGATCAATTTGAGTTATCAATAAATAAATAAAAACTAAATACTAGACTGCTATTTTTCAGCCAGAATGCATGGTCGGCAGAGTTTGTTCAAGAAAAAACTTGACCAACACCATACTCTGTAGAATTCAAACATCATCCAAAAATTATGAAAATACAACAGAATGACTAAAATGAAGTTCTCAAACAACATTTAAAATTTTAAGAGGTGTAGAAATAAAAAGATAAAATTTGAATACCGCACTGCTACATTTCCATCTGAATACATAGTCGGCTGAGTTTGTCCTGAGAAAACTCGTCCGAAAAATAGGTCATAAATTCTTCAAAATTTCTAATATTCTTCAATGATACTAATATTTGAGTCATCCAAACTATATCCAAATTTTATTTAAATCAGAGTTGTATATAAAATAATAAAAATCATTTAGTACACAATTATACTTATCAAATTATGTATTCTTATGCTATCAAAATCCTAATTTTAGTCTATTAGGGTTTTCAATTATAGAGCCCTAATTATTTGAAATAAAAGTATATTGATAGTTTCTCATCATTTTTAAGAATCATGATTAGAATACCATCATTAATCAATTTTTAAATAATAATTAATCTGGTTAAGTATGAAATCATCCAAGTAAACCTTGGTTAGATGACTAATTTGAAAATGGGTCATTACACATAGTTTATTCCATATTAATTTTTTCTTGCCTTAACCAATATTATGTCAAGATTCTACATATACATTTGGTTTTCTATGAGTAAGAACCACTAGATATGATGCAAAAGAATTGTCCTTCTTCCCAACAGGATTTCCTTGATCATCAAACTCAATGACTAGCTTTGGTACATTACCCCTTTTCTCTAGTAACTTGTTCATCATGGTGATGCCTCTTATTTTTCCATGTTGATGATGCTGCTCATCAAGCTCAACAAGATCCTCTAGGCATATATCCTCTTGTGAAAATTGGCAAAAAAAATACATATAAGTCATAAAAAGATATAACTTATAAATGTGATAAAATAATACAACAATACAAAAAATAGATATTGTAAAATGCACATCTATGTAATAAAACATTACAACTTACACCAGTGTCATGCTCAAGATGCACGTCATCATGGTGCTCATCCTCATGGTAATCATCATCATGGTCATCATACTCATGGTCAGACACCATTTAAAAAAATATCATATCAAAAATAGTCATATAATGAAATATCAATGATAAAGAATGTAAAATGCACTTCTAACATTTTAAAAAAAGGAGCATGCCTCTAATATTGGGACCTTGTATCAACTTTCATTCCCTCAGTGTGATCTCTATGAATATATAAGTCAGTGTCAGCTTCAATATTTTGTTTGGTAAGCAAACTGAGAATGGATTGAGTCATCATACTTGCCATAATACTCTTCTTCATATATAGGATCGGCAATGAACTGCCTTTTACATCAATAACAGTCGACCATTTTCCATTTGCAGGATCATCAATATAAAATATTTTCTTATTCTGTGATGCAATCATGAATGGTTAACCCTTCTCGCCATTCTTTTCCAAATTCACTAATGTGAAACCCAATTCATCCACTACAACTCCATTGGTGTTATCAACCCAATTACACTTAAAGACTGACACTCTAAAATTTATGTGGTCAAACTCTCATATTTCTTCAATGAAACTATAATATGACATTTTACCTTCACATAGACTCTTATCCTTTGCATTAGAAAAATACAATGAATATGCCTGAAGGGTGACCCCACTATTTTGGACAACACTCTTATCATCTTGATGCTTTGTGTAATATGAAAATCCATTTATGTCAAACCCTTCATTAGACATAACATTCATTTTTGGTTTAAAGGTGAGGCATTTGATATTTTTAGCAACACTTTTTGGTGGTTGAGATAGTTGGCATAAGATTTTATCTGCAAACCACCTAATAGATGTCTTTTTATGCTCTCTAGCAAGCCACATTCAATTGTCTTGAGGATATTTTGTCTTAATGAAATTGGTATGTTTGGTGATATAAATACTCATTTCGTCGATGTTGTGTAAAATATACAAGTGTGCTTGTTCTCACATCTCATGTCTAATTACTTTCACTCATCCTCCTAAAGTCCCACTCCTAAAATAATACTCAATATTCTTGTCATTTACAAGAACTTCAGTACAACTCAGAAAGTCATTTCAAAAGTTCATAACCTCCATGGCCACATCACCCTCAATAATACTCCCTTTAGACCGATAATGGTTTCAAACATCACCTTTAAAAATACTCTTGTACCGTTCAAAAGTATACATCCAATGCAAGAAACTAGTCATCAATCAGAGGGCATGCTTTAGATCCTTTTACACTGTATCTAGACAAATTCCCATATGTTGGAAATTCATTATAGTGCAAAACAACATGGCATGGAAATGAAATGTCTCTCTTCACGAATCATCATATGTCATGACACCTTCTCCCAAGGTTTCTTTAAGTCAACAATCAGAGGTTCAAGATAAACATCGATATCATTGCCAGGTTGTGTAAGGACCAATATCAACAACGACGGCATGACATACTTATTTTTCATACACAACCAAGGAGGAAGATTTTATATAACAATCATAACATGCCAAGTACTATGTTGGATGCTCAATGTGTCGTATGAATTCATCCCATTAGTACAAAGCCCAAGTCTTAGATTTCTGAATTCTTCACCAAATTCAGGGTACAATAAATCAATCTTCTTCCAATGTGGGGAATCAGACGCATGTCCTAGGATCCCATCATTATTTTTCTTTGTCTCTGCATGCCACCTTAAATTTTCTACATTTGTGATATTCGCAAAAAAGTGTTGAATCCATGACATTATAGGTAGATACCACAACACCTTGGTAGGAGAGACAATTTTGGACTTCCCTGAAGTTGTCATTTTATACCTTGACACCCCACATTTTGGACAATCTTTCAAATTCACATAGTACTTTTGAAATAACACACAGTCATTCAGGCATACATGTATCTTCTTAACCTTCATTCTGATTGGACACAACATTTTCTTTAATTCATATGTTGAGATTGGGAGCTCATTGCCTTCAGGAAGAATTTCTTTCAACAAAGACAAGAACCACGTGAAGCTTTTGTCACTCGATCCATTGTTAGCCTTCAGAGTATACAATCTTAACACAATGCTCAAATTTGTAAACTTAGTATAAACTAAGTACAACAGTCTCTTAGCATCATGCACAATGTTTCTAAATAAGGAAGGTGGATTGGTGTGCTATACCCTAAAACTATCCAGCATCACATCAACCATATCTATCAGAATCGGGTCATTCACATTAATATCATTGTCAACAATTTCTTCTTTAACACAAGTATTAATACTGACATCTACTGATCTAATAGTAGGAATCTCTCCATGCCAGTACCATTCTGTATAGACCAGTACAATCCCATTGCACATGACATGACTTTGAATTTCATCAATAGTGTCACTTTCAAGTTGTTACTGCAATTCCTACATGGACAATAGAACCTATCTCCATGTCATTTCCTATGTTCCTCAACAAATCTTATAAACTAATCAAGACCAGTAATGAACTCCAGGGTGCAGTAATTTGGAATGGACATCCATGATCTATCCACTCTATTATCAAAGAGAAAACAAGTATTAGGGTTTAGGTTTTACATATTAGGTTTAGGATTTACATATTAGAGCATATCATTTAGGGTTTACATATTACGGTTTAGGGTTTAGAAATTAGGATTTAGGGTTTATAGTTTACAAATTAGGGTTTACATATTGGGATTTAGGGTTTATGATTTACAAATTAGGGTTTAGGGTTCAGTATTGAATGTGTGTACCACCTATCCTATTCTTGAACACCTAATCTCACTAATAAGTGTATAATTTATATTCATTTTTCAAGAAAATTTTGACAGCATTTCCCCATAGTTCTCCAAGTACACCAATGTAGATGGGAAAATGTCCACCTACATATGTACTTGGAGAATAAATGGGGAAGTGATGATGAAACATATTGAAAACTGAATACACATTATACGCTTACATCCTAAGAGATATTAAGTTTTCAAGAATAGTTCCAAACTGGGGACTATCCAATATTTACTCCTAATGAGTACATTTTAGATCGATTTCTAGGCCTATAAAATACATGTATGTTGTCATTCCTATACATGTGATCCTAGTTTCATCATTCATATCCTAGGTTTTATGTAACTTCATTTTACTTAATTCATTCTTCCATTTGGGTTAGTTCATTCATGCATATATTTGGGATGTAGTATAGGAAGAAGTTGGAAGTATGGGGTCAAATCCATAAGGAATGGGAGAAACACTCGACTAGAGATTGATTCTTTAGGTTTCTATAGCAAGGAGTTAGGGTTTTTAGGGTTTGGATAGGATGGTTTGATTACACAAAGAAAGACAAGAAAACACAGAATGTAAATAACAATCAAACAAAATTAACCCTACTTAATCAATGTTAAAACTACACAATCTTGAAGGGCAATTATTGAACTAAGTTAAATCAATCACTAATGAGAGACAAAGAAATCAATATTAATTAATTAAGATAAACTAGTAATTTAACTAAAGAAGCAAACAAGAAACAAAGTAAGCAATTAACTAAACAAACCTAACTTATGAAACTAAGAAAGAGCTACTTACTCTAAGAAGAACTAACTATCATGAACAAGGCAAGCAAGCTAAGTAAACAAAGGAAATTACTAGAACGAGAACAAAATAGGATTTGAGAAAGTACATGGGGTAGTACATTTTTAGGAGATATCTAAAAATCAACCTAGCCATTTGACTAAGAGTATATGGAAAAGGACACCTAGTCAACTCTCTTACCTAGGACTACGGGAAGTGGAGGCAGAGAGTGGCGGCGTCCAACCTCCAAGTGGCAGCTCCAAGTGTCGGCATCCAAGTGGAAGCTCTAACGGCATCCAAGTAGAGAGATCTGGCAGTTGCAACATCCAAGCGGCAGCCTCCAAGCAGAGAGTAGAGTGGTGATGGATGGTGGAGAGGTAGAAATGGATGGAAAAATAGAGACGGTGACCAGAATCACTAGAGAGAGCAAGGGAAATGTTAGGGGAACAATGAAATAGATGTTGGGGGAAAGTCTATTTTGCATAGGTGCTATTAAGTTTTACATAGTCATCAGTTGATTATAAAAAATTACACCTATGCAAATATTTAGTTAACATAAATTGACACCTTAGGCGGCAAGTAGTAGCTCAGGTGGTCGCAGCACGGGGCCCCTCATGTAGGGTCCCAAGTTCGAATCCCCCTAGTTGTGTTGTTCAGAATTGTTTCTCCTGTAGCGTAGCCGTCCTATGCGTGACTTAATGGGATATGCTCCTTACGGGATGGGGCTGATCTCCCTAGGTTGGGCTCGACGAAAGCCTTATGGGTCTCCTGGGTTACCAAAAAAAATTAACACCTAAGATAAGGACTTAGACATTGGTTTGCTATAAAAAATTGATGCAAGAGGCCATTATCAAACAAAAAAATCAACTTGAGTAAGGCCTTAGTCATTGGTTGTATACCAAAAACCAACATCTAAACTAGTGACTTATACATTGGTTTCTATAAAAAAAACTGATACAAGAGTCCATTATCCGAGAGAGAGAAAATTGGCCTGACTAAGGCTTGAGTCGTAGGTTGTATTCCAAAAACTGACACCTAACCTAGTGGCTTAGACGTCAGTTCTCTATAAAAATATGCAAGAGGCCATTATCTGGATGAAAAAAATCGGCCTGAGTCATCCATTTTTTCTAGAAAACCAACACCAGAGAACAATTTGGGGGAATAATTTTTCACAGGGACTTGGTGCAAATCCTCTGATGTCAGTCTCTTGACAACAAAATTGACACCAGTTTTATAATTTTTTGTGGTTTTTTTTAGAATCAATGTCGGTTTTGTGGATAAACAACTGACGTCAGAAGTATTTTGGAGGCAAATTTTATTTCTTCCAAAGGTATTTGTCTTCGGTTCTCTAAAAACCCACTCACCTAAAAAAAATTGGAAACAAATATTTTTCTCTATAAAACTGTATTCTGAGGGTTATTTTTTATGTAGGTTTTTTTAAAAATATAACTATCATTATAGAAAAAGCAACATTCGTGTCTTTTGGGTGGGACTTATTTAGGGTGACGTTTATGCTAATGAACTGACATTTTTTGGTCTATAGTGTCATTTTTTATTTGGAAAGGATGTCAGGAAAAGTGACATTATAGGTCAGAAATGTACTAGTGGTTTGTGCATTACTCCTCTTAATATTTCATTATTACATGACTTCTTGAATCTTTTATATATACACCTCATGTCTCATTAGCCTTAGTCATTTCCTCAGGGTAACTAGGGGTATGGGTACTTTTAGAGTGATCTCATATTTGTGCATCTAGGGAGTTCCTCTTACATTCACCCTTTGGGCCTCATGAACCCATGAAGGTGGCCAATGTCCTAACTCATAAGCCTTGGGCAAACATAGTTGTTACCTCCCGACCCTAGAGTATTATGCATTCAAGGCACAATTACTTCCTAATCTCATTGATCTTATGCACCTTTAATCCTCAGCCACTTGACCTTAGGATTGACTTAGGGCTCTACCCTTCCTAAGGTTTATTGAGATATCACATCATAATACATTATCTTCTTATATAATTCTTTAACCTGGATTTCCTTCACCTCTTAGGGTACACATTATTCTCTTTATGTCCCCTCATTGGACTCATGGCAACCTTCCCTTCCTGGGCTTGGTCTTTCATAGTGGTCTTCCTTTCCCACTTGACCTATTAGTGGCCTTCATCTCCTGGCTTGGTCACTAGTCATTGGAATGACTTCCTCACATATTGGCCTTCATTTCCTGTCTTGGCCTATTGGTGACCTCCCTATCCCGGCTTGATCACTAGTCATTGAAATGACTTCATCTTATATCAGCCTTCCTTTCCTAGCTTGTCCTATTGGTGATCTTCTATCTCGGCTTGATCACCAACCATTACACTAACTTTCATTTTTTTATCATCCTTCCTATCCCGACTTGGCTAATTACTGACCTTCCTATCTCGACTTGGTTACTAGTCATTGTAGTTACTTACTCTCATGTCGGCATTCCTATCTTGGCTTGGCCTATTGGTGACCTTCCTATCCCAGTTTGATTACCAGTCATTGCAATGACTTCCTCTTTTATTAGCATTCCTATCCCAGCTTGGCCTATTGGTGGCCTTCCTTTTCCAGATTGATCACCCTTCATTGTAATGACTTCCTCTTATATTGTCCTTCCTTTCCTAGCTTTTCCTACTAGTGATCTTCCTATCCTGGCTTGATCACCAGTCATTACAATTATTTTCCTTTATACATCGGCCTTCCTATCCCAGCTTGGCCTGTGGCAACACATCCCATTATCACACAGATAATGAGGTGTTACGCGAAAACGTGCAGAAATCACCATGACCACAGATTATCGAAAATACGGGTTAATTAAAACCGATTGCGGAAAACTGATAAACTATGAATCTATTACTTTCCAGTCCTCATCCTGCACAGAAACATGTCATATATATATGCATGAGATCTGATACGTATCTACAGCTTCAAGGAACAGCTGTCTATCCATCACATGAGTTCACCACCTGTTCATACACATAAAGGCCCACATCCGGCCTACAGTAGGATATACAAAACATCATCGATCGTTCATCAAGAAACCATGTTAAAACATTGCCAAGGACCTGAGAGTACAGGGATGACTCTAGACTTTACTACAAAACATCCAAAACAGCAGCATATCCATCGCTTGCCTTCTACTGCTCCTCAAGCTGCTCGGCCGCTTCACCACGACCACGACCACGTCTACCTCGACCACCTGAAAACCAGCGGAGTGAGACAATTGAACAATAGTCCCAGCGGGAAACATAACTTCCCACCGCAACTACAGAACCACAGCAAGATAACTATAGCAAAAGATAATTATCAACAGGTATAACCAGAGCAGTCTATATATATATAGCAAAGCTATTCTTACCAACAAGCTTACCAGCTGTACAAAAGCATATAACCAGATATCTCTCAAAGGGACATGATCGACAAGATAAGATGTATCATGATTATCAAAACAAGACATATGGCCACATAATCTGATTATCAAGATATGACATATTGCTACATACCTGGTGAATATAGAAGTACCTGCAGATATAACAGTTTACCTACACAAACAAGGCCTCAACCAATGTTTCGTGTTTATCTTAAGCACTGAATACTAAACGGCTGTATTATGTATTATTATGCCCCGAGGATTTGAATCGTACCATTCAAATCCAACCTCTGGCTGCGAAGCCCAAGACTGGTGCCATACAAGGTCAATGGAAGAGTCGGACTCCATGACCTCCCACCTCATGGTCAGTACACGAGTACAACACAAGCAGGAATGTAGTCACATGCTGAAGTGGTCTAAGCCACAGGGTCAGCTCCATAGGCTACCCTCACTCTAGCCCGCCTTGGTATAGGTCTCGGTGCTAGTAAAAATGAGCCACTGGCCTGTTCACCGTGCTCTATATACGTATCTGAGTCTGTAACCGAAGCTACACTCTTACCTCCTTATTTTCAGGCTAGGAGCAACCTACACATATTCAACAATATGCATTTCCAGGTTAACCCGTAGGAGAACCTGTTTCACCATCACCAAGTCCTGACGATGATGGATCTATGGCCAGGGCAAACTACATGATATAATTCCACTGTAATTAATTAGTGTCTTTTAGATGGATTGCAGGATTCAACCAAGTTATAATCATGCAAGATATAACAGAAAATAAAGAACATTATATTATTATTGAAACCTCATCAACCTGATCCGTCACAAGGATCCAGCATCACATGTTACCACTTGGCCTCTTGCCAACCATCTAGATCCATATCAAGGATCATCACATACCATAGGATATCAATCCTTCATCATGTACTATCACTGCCTTTCAAGGCTCACATCATCATCATGGGATCAACACATTACATATATAATCTCATAGAACAATTATCAAGTAATGTTACTCATCATATATATATCATATAGCCCATTCATGGCTACACATTACCTGCATGGTTAGGATACATAACAACCATAGTTTCAACACAAGGAATATGCTCATTATCACGGACTATTATTCAAGGTATTCACTTTATCATGTTGAGTATACAGAGCAACTACTATTATTACCAAAATCATTACTGTTAACATCCACTATCATCATCATTATCATTATACAAACTACTAGGGTAACTATCACCATTCTCATTTAACAATTAAGTACGAGGATTACTTCATGCATATCATTGCTATCATTATTGCCATCATTATTATGATCAACATTATTACGATCATCTTCTCTATTATTAACGAATAAGCATAAGGATCACATCATGCATCTTATTACCATTACCTTTCCTCGTTATCATCACTACTGCCATTATCATCATTACTCCCATTATTGGTACTGACATCACTATTAGTATTAGTACTGTTATTATTATTGCAAGGCATCACACTTATGGTTGTTATCACTAACAAGACACCACCATCGTTATTGGTGCATAGCTAACCACTTCCTCATCACCAAGGGCCGTTACTATAAGATTTCAAGACTCTCACCATAACTCTTATCAACCCTCACTAAAACCTATCCTAGCCTATCGGTCGATACATACACCAACCCTATCGGCCATCACCATCCAAGGCTATCGCCCAACATGGCTATCGGCCATTAGGGCTACCGGCCATCATGGGTGTCGGCCAACAGGGTTAACGGCCACCATGGCAAGGTCTATCATTCAAGATAAGAAAACAGCCACACATGGTCATGTCGTCCGACGCCAACAACCATCAAGCTTAACAAAGCTATATCGGCCAACACCTCAAGATGTATCGCCCAACAACATCCAACGGCCAACTCAGCCATACATGCCTATCGGTCAACGTAAAGAAGCAAGCTAAGCATGGTCCTATCATTCAACTCCACCCATATCGTTCAACACCTCACTAGCTTGACCTATCGTCCACACAAGGGCAAGGATATCGCCCAACACAAGAGCACCATCATGCCGCCCAACATCAAGAACTCTTACCCTATCGTTCAACTCAAGAACAAGAGTATACCAAACACAAGGACCATGTCTCCCAACATAGTCACCATATCGGCCAGCACAAGGGACACCACTTATGTCGTCCACCACAAGAACATGAGTGTCGCCCAACACACCACAACAAAGGAGGGTATCGCCCATCACAAGGGCAGGTCATCTTCTACCTCCAACCCAAGGGAACCCAAACCCTAGATCACTAGAAACCCTAAACCCTAAGGGCATAACAGCCACCAAAGGAAACTCAAGCAAGGTACAGATATAAGCTACTATACTATGAACAAGAACAAGAACAAAAGGTAATGAAGCTAGGGTTAGAAATTATGTAACCCGCCTTGTGCTCCAAGCTCCAAGGTACTCTAAGGTCCAAGCTATCGTCCACCAGGCTTCTCCAGGAAGGTGTATCGGCCACCACTTCAACTCCAAGGGAGTGTATCGGCCAACACAAGCAAGATGGAGAGGGATATCGTGCACTCAAGGTGGAGGGGAGACCAAAAGAGCAAAGGAGACTAAGGCAAGGAGAAGAGCTGCTTATATAGGAAGAAGGGGAGGAGAAACCAAGGTACAACTATGCAATGTGTCGTCCACCCAAGGGACACTTGACCTAGGGTTCAAGCCAACACACTAGCAAGGCATGGGACACTTGTCCAAGCTAGGCACCAAGTGTCACCAACCAAGGTCAAGCCACATGGGCGACACAAGCAACAACTCCTGCTGGGCGATACAAACAAGCTTCTAGGCGACACACCAGCCTGCTGGGCGACACAAAGTAGGTCCTGGCCGACACAAGGCTCAAGCAAGCCCAACCAAGGCACCTTAAGGCCCAAACAAGCTCAACTCAGGCCCAAAGAACTCAAACAACAAGCCAAAGCCTTCCTCTCAACCCTAGAGGAAGCAAAGAGGGGAAAACATCTCACAGGATGACCAACTTGCACACAAAACCCTAGACTTGGGTTATTTGCAAGTAGCCCCTCGAACTCTCAACAAAGCACAACAAAACCCTAATCACCACTTAAAGGTGATTAGCAAGCATCAAATCACCAAGATTAAGCAAAACAAACAGGGTAAACCCTAAACGCAGGTCAGGGTCCTTACATGGCCAATTAGTGACCTTCCCATTCCGACTTGGTCACCTATTTTCAGCCACTTCCTAAGTGACTTTTTGTGTGTCCCTCAAAGATGGCATACTTGGGATCAAATAATCTATGTGCTTTCATATTTTGTATACTTAATCCTTCACACTTTAGATGACGTTCATGGTTACCTCAGTCTATAAATTGATTTCTGATCTCACCCTTCTAGGGAAGGTCCTAACTTAGGGTGCCTTCTTGGCTCACATGAGGAGGTTAGGATCTCTAGCCACAACATGGACCCAAGGTCTAAGGATTTTCTTCCACCATAGGTCCTTTTCCCATTCTTAGGTTGACCCACCCCAGATCGGGACACCAACCCTACAAGTTTCATATTTTCATTTCTACGTTACCATTGATTGCTTATGTTTCTTAAAACCATTTACATCAAATACATGCTCAACATACATGCATGCATGGGAGACTGGGTCACCACCCTAATTATGGTTCATATGTGTAGGTTTACTCTATCACCCACACTTCTCCCATATCCTAGGGTTAGGGTTTGAGACTACACCTTGCATCTTAGGGTTTCTATGTTCCTTAACCCACTAGAGTTTTTATAAACCATTCCTAGTTCCATCTAGGGTTACCCTCAAAAGTAAAACCCATAAAACATTTTTCTTTACTTTATCATTATTTCCACATTACATTTATATTAATTGGTAGAGGATGTCATAATCTGACTTCTTCTTAAAAACCCTAACTTTAGACGAGGGGGAAGTTCTTGTAGGGTTACGTAAGCAAGAGGATGATAAGTGGACGAATCAACATGAGAAAAAAACCTAAAGTTATTTTACATTTAGCAAAATCTTCTGAGTTTGGACAGGATGGATGCACATGCATGGGAGTCTTTGTAAGCCGACTAGAGGTGCGAAGGAAATTTTTTCCAGTCCCTGAATCATGGTCCCTTCTAGACACCATTATGTTTAGAAAATTCCCTAATAATTCTCTCATATTTTTACAAATTACTTGAAATTATAAATTATCAAATATTATTTAAAAAATATGGGGCTCTAATACCAAATGTAACGACCTCACTTTGAGCATACCCCAATTAAGGAAAGACCTCCAATTTGAGAATCATTACCTATATTCCCAAGGATCTAGATTTTTAGCAAACAATAAATAACAATAATAATTTCCATTAATTCAAATATTGTTTACAAGATG
Source organism: Alisma plantago-aquatica (assembly GCA_963693085.1). Classification (NCBI taxonomy): domain Eukaryota; kingdom Viridiplantae; phylum Streptophyta; class Magnoliopsida; order Alismatales; family Alismataceae; genus Alisma; species Alisma plantago-aquatica. The sequence continues at coordinate 323,736,913 of OY856411.1, read as the reverse complement.
CTCCTCAATTGAGTTACATGAAATTCTTACGTGAGAACTACACCTATCAAGAAGTGCTCATCCATCTAATCCTCCTTGGTATAGATTTAATACCTTCAATATCTTTCTTATTCTTCTTCATGTTCTTTATTATGTGTATCATATACCTAAAACATCGACAAACAAAATGTGGTCAGCTTAATTCTATATTGAGTATGTGGGGTTAAACCACAATGTGTGCAACCAATATAATCACATATAAAGCATCAACTATTGCAAATAAGAACTAGAATATTCTATACATATTCTATCCCTTACGGGATATATTATCTTGGGCATGATCACTGTCCCTTCCTGGTCTTATGTGCATAACCCCTTGATATACGTCAGCCTAGGGTCTAGAATATCATCATTTACTTATGTGATACTCATACTGGCATTATAGTTGAACAAGAATTGAATAAACAACCAACAGTTTATTCAGGCAATCTTCAAGAAAAGATTGGCAAACATCGGAAAACTATATTGTGGGTAGTCATAATTGTAACAACATACATTTTTAGAACCATGTAGATCTTGCAACCATTAATAATATTATCTAATCAAGCAATCAACTTTAATTTGCATGTATGTAACTCCTAAAGTGTCACCATTACATTAAGCAGATTAAACCCTACTAGGGTCCTAATCTAGGATTTAAGGGTTTGGATGAGTAATAAGGGTATAAACCCTACTTCCATTTCATATTTAACATTAGGTGAAATCCTAATTACTATACCTAACATATCCTTTCATTATGATCATTTAGATTCACTTATGTCCATTAACAACATTGCATGTTATAAACATTGGTTTCTTAACCCTAATTATTCACATGTATGGTTATCTACTATATTTACCCTATTTATTATATTAATTATCATGGTCACCATGGAAATCAGATTATTCAAAATTATGTGACTACAACATGAACGAAGAGCATATTATGTATTCCACATGTTCATCTAGGATTTTCATGCACTAATCACCACTTTAACACATCTTAGCACTACATTTAAAATTAGGATCTGATTTATGAATTTCTGATATTTTATTCACATTCCTCTCATTTTTCTCATGAATTTTCATATATAACTTGATTTAATCTGAGTTACCCATAATTATCTAGAATTATTACAAATTTAGAATTAATGGGCTAATGGCAAAGTGCCATGTCAACATTAATCTATTTTTTCCAATTTACTCATGGGTCTGGCTTTATCCAACACACTATGGACATGTCAGCGCCTACTTAGCATGGGACAATCCTTTGAGGAAAGCTAAAAGTACCAATTTACCCTTGGTGTTTTGTACAAGGATTCCACATGCTCTAGGGAAGAGATGTAAATCCCCATAGGGGATTCTTCCTCCTCAACTCACTCTTGACACAGTCGACCATGGAGTCAAACTTAATGTTGACTCTTGGTTTTAGGCTCTACCCCTCCCAACCTTGGTGTCCATCACCTTTTCCAAGTCTCCCCAAACTCAAAAATGGTTCAAACACCATCAATAGTGGTATGGGGTGACAATGGCGAGGTTGGGTTTAGCAAAGAAGAACGTGACATTGGTAACTATGAGTTTACCTATATTCGGGGTGTCAAACTTGTTGGATAAGCTTCATGGGGTTCCAATGGTCACAAAACACCACTCATGACATTCTTCGATGGTCTACAACTACACCTCCAATGAGCAGTTTCTGGGCTATGAAGAGAGCTTGTGGGAAGAAAGGTACAGACTTCCCCAAGCGAGGCCTGAGGTCTGGCCATCTTCACAGTGACTAGGTGTTGCTCCCATACCAACCAATTGGTTAGAGATACTGGTTAAGGCCATAAAGGGGTGGAATTTCCAATAATGAAGACCAGGGTCGTCGACCACCCTTAGAGCAGTTTTGTGACACACCGCCACACTAAAAGAGATTACTCAAAACAAAACATGCAATTAACTGCTAATTAACCAGGTATCCAGAAAAGAGGAATAATTAAAACCAAAATAAACATCATAAAAATATTTAGGAATATTCACAAAAGGTCCAAATTCCTTCATAAGATCATATATCATACCAGGTATTTACATGTATGTTTAGTGGTTGAGGCCACAACTTGTATACAAAAGATATTGTTCCACATACACATATCGCCTACGAACATCAGCACACTGTCAAAACCTTGAGTCAATGTACATATCATATACAAAACATCCTCTGACTGGACCTAAGAGTACATGGATGACTCTAGGACACTACTAAATACCTCCAAACTTCATCTCCTATTGCATCCAAACTGCTCATCCTCAACACCTCAAACCTAACGGTCATTGTTGATCACCTAAAAATATGTGGTGACCCATGAGGTGAGACCCATGTCCCAGCAAGAGATATAACTCCAAATAAGGGTTATGGATTACAAAAGGTTATATTATTCCTAATAGATTAAGCAGGTTAATAGATTAGACAAGTTAAATAGGTAGCCATATCAATAGGTATAATTAACAACCTATATGAAGGAGCAGATAAAACTATCATTTACTAATAGTTGACAACACTTATTGCATTATATAACAACCAACTCTGTAAGAAAACAATGCAAGGGTTAACAACCAATGTGAAACACATTTAACCCTAGCAGATATACTACATGGCTTGTTTATATCTTTTATTAATCCTTGGGGAGTTTGAGGTATACCACTCAAATTCCAACTGACCACTACTTGGTCTCAATCAGTTCCGTACAAGATCTAGGAGAGCCAAAATCCTAAGATCTCACCCCCTCGGTCTAGTACAAGTCAAGTGTAGTGACATATCAGTCAAACTACATGCGGTGACATATAAGTCAAATTGCCTGCAGTGACATATAAGTCGAGCTACAAATCAGCCTAGTCCACCCTTGGTATGTAGGTCATAACACTAGTAAGTAGGGTATACATAACCCTATCATCTGAGGTACAACCATAGTTGTCCTCAATCACAGCACAGATATACAAGTATCAATTGTTCTTAAACTAAGGCATGACCGCAGCCATCTGCCAAACCTTAAGATCAAGATGACAAGGACATAGAGTCACTTGCACTTGTACATACTCAAGAGTTATGCATGTGACTCCGAGCATCCCTTAGGAATACTCGTTCCCCCCATCTAGAAAGTCCTGACATGGGAATGGTTCTGTGGCACATGGAACTACATGATTTAGGTTTCACTTGATTAGTTTAATGTCAACTGGATGAGTTAAGACTGCATCAATTAAGTTACAAGCAAACCCTAAAAGATTGCTACAAAACATGGGTATGTAAAAACTCCAGAAGATATAAAACGTATGAGACCTATTTATTATCACATCATTATAGTATATCAATCCTTGTCACATCATGAAGAGGATTACACCCCCATTAGGGCTCAAAACATGCTCAAAGGTCATTAAGACCATCACATAATCACCTACAAGAACATCATTATCTTTCCTTACCATGAAGAAGGTTCAACATGCATCATCATATGGGTAACATAAGATTGCATTACATAGGAGCCATAATGTTCACTAAGTAACACATTAGGGTTACCACCACATTGAGATATTATTCCCTCAACATCTCATTTGAATAGCTAAGTATGGTTAATCATCATCATTTAATTACATTAGGGTTAGGTTCCACAAAGTAGGTTAAGTTGATGTTAAAATCGACAAAACAATAACCATTTCTTCATTTGTTTACTTAGGCCAAAGCATAAAGCCTAACCCTAGTACCTCCATCGGATCATGGGTGCACAAAGAAAAACTATAACCATCAGATTGGGAGCATCAATCCCAACCATCAAATCATGAACCATCAGGTTCCATACAAACAAAACCTTAAACCATCCGTCTAGAAAACCATCGAGTTATGACCTAGAAAAACCATTGAATCATATACACAAACCACCACTACTAGATCATGAGAATCCATAGGATTCAAACACCTACAAGAGACATCATTCTTTGACTTTAAAAGTACCATCAGTTGTGGAAGTAGTGCCATCATTGGTTGTGACACTACGAAGACCATCGACTTTGAAAGAAAGGAAACCATCGATCGAGGGCCATAAACCTTAGGACTAGTGACACCATCGGGTTTTGACCCAGTGAGGCCATCGAGTGTCATCACTAGGTGAGAAGACAGATCAGAAAAACCATCATTTAAAGTACCACGGAAACCATATTTCAATAGGACTTAAAAACCATCAATTTAGCCACTTGAGAGAGAGATAAAACCATCGGTTGTGAGAGGAAATGTATCCATCAGTTCAAGCATAAAAAGAAAATACAAATAGAAACTAAGGCACCCACCACCGGTTGGCACAAGGGGCCCAACCATTGGATCATGGACGAGGTAGAAATTAGTCCAAAGCACTAAGGGGAAACCATCGTTTGTCACCTCAAAGAAAACCCTCATTCCAAGGAACCAAAAATGCAAACAAGGTCTAGAGCACCCATATCTATAGAAGAAATGTGCACATAGATAAGGAGGGAATATAGGAAGATCATCTACCCAAGAACCACCAAAAAAGCATAACCCCTAGGCAAAAGATGGCATCTTTCTACTTAGAACTACATTTTAGAGCAAAATTTAGTACATGCAACCTAGGAGTAAACAATAAACGTGGACAAATTTATATAACTCACTCTAGGATGAAAATGGAGCTCCAAACATCAAGGTAGCCCAAGGAAAGACGGTAGAAAATCCCAAATTGAGCACTCCACTCAGTCAATCTAGATCCTTCTCCAAAGAGGAAGCAAGCCCTAGGCCAAGGAAGCAAGAAAGAGGTGTTCTCCAAGCTCTAGCACAAGTTCTACCATGAAACACCATGGGTATGACCAAGAAGAAGAGATAAAAATGTAGGATTGAAAAGAAAATTAAGGAAGGGAGGGAGAGATTAATTTCTTAGGTCAAGAACAAGCTAAGGAAGCTCCACAAGCTCAAGGAGAGGGTAGATCTAAACATTAGGTGCACATGCAAGCTAGATCGGTCACCTTCTTCTAACTTGAGCCCCTTATTCTCCACAAAGAAAAGGAAATGAGATCCAAGCAGAAAGGAAGATGAAAGATAGAGCTAGTTGTGTGAAGAACTCATTTTCATGGGAGGGGGAAGGTATATAAAGCTATGGGTGAGAGAGAAAAGAAGGTTAAGGTGTCCAACCATGTTTGCCAAGTATCCATGGATAAGGACATCATGTCCATGCAAACCAGCAGTTACATAGATTGTGAGAGTGATTAGAACTATTTAATGTTGACCCCCCAGGTCATCCACTGACCTCCCACATTAGGGGAACCATCGGATCTTGACCCTTTGGTCACAAGGGTGAAAACCCTAGCTCCACCATCAGTTTGCACTTCGCATGGTGAACCATCAATCCAAGGAGCTCCAAAAGAGAAAACCGTAGACCCTAATACTCATAGAGGCCATCATATGATTCCAAATCACTAAGTGTTCCATCAGATCTCACCAAACTAGGAAAACCATCGAGTTTTATCACTCAAGGTAGCCCATCTATGAGAGGAATCCCAAAGCTCAAACCTAGGTAGATGTCACCACAAAAACCAAGGCATAACAAGGAACCCAAGGTGAAAATAACTCAATAATTATGTGAAAACATATGAGGAACAACAAGCATGTGACAAATTACAAGAAAAACTCTAGATATCAGTAAATTACAGAAAATCCCAAAACAAGCACATAAATGCATAACTTGCTCAAACAGTGTCCAAATTGGACCAAACTTGAAACTTAAGCTTGTCACATGATATAAAACCACATGTTAGACTTAGATTAAGGTTTTAATCATGTAATTATGATAAGAAAGTGTGTTTTATCCATAAATCAATGTCAGGGGCCTTACAAGTTTGGGGGCAATTGAAAGGAGAGGAGTGTTTTGGGGGTTCTGCTCTAACACTACGATGCCTTATATAGGCATGAGTGTCGAAATAGAGGGGCTCCCTACTAATCCCTAGAATCCCAATTGGGAAGGAATTTAGGTACATCTAAGATATGGCAAGATAGGTGCCACTTAATGTCTTGTCGAATTCACCTCCCTCTCCCAAGTTTAGCGAGCAAAGAATTAAGTAAAGAGAGTGAGAGAGGAGAGAGAACAAGGGAGGGAGAGATTTTGTTACTATATGCATGAGTTTCCTTCTTGATCATAAGGTGGAAGAAGAAATTGGGTATTTTGATCCCCGATCGGGTGGCCATGAGTTCACGCGACACTTAATAGGGTTGCCTCTATATTTCCTAACTGGAAAATAAATGTGACATTCATAAATCAATCCATCAATGCTTTCACTTTAGGAGAAACCAATTTATTCATTTTTCTCTCTCTCTCCTTTCATCAAAATAACTCAAAATTTTAATGGAAAGTCTTTAATACTTATATATAGGTGTGGGCAAGATTTGAGACCAAAACATGAAAGTTAATATCTCTTTATATGCCTCTAAGTAGTCCTTTTGTTTGGTTTATTTTAAGCATCAAATAAATCCTTCTCTCTCCCAAACTTGGCAAGACTTATTATTTTAATATCTTTTCTTATTAAGTACAAAATTGAACCAAAACCAAACCATTAGTTGCCTTCAACACCATTTTCTAGAGAATTTCACATTATTCTATATGTAGAATACTATTAGCCATTACTTTTGGTAATTCACTTTATTATTGAATTTTCTCTCTTTCTTTTTCCCATATCTTTTATTGGATCATGCAAATAGTAAAATCCATGAAATTCATTACAAAGGAGAATCTGCAAATTAAATCCATAAATTTAAAACAAGACATACCAAGTTTTATAATACATCCTTAACAATCCAATATTTGCATTCAAAATATGCATATGCATGTGAAAAACTAGGTTATAACAGAGTGGGTTTCATTAACACCAAACTATGGATACAAAACATTATTTCTCTCCCACAACCAAGATACAAAATAAGCTTTTAAAGAAACCTAGAGCCACTAGGGTTGGCAAACTCTATTCTAACAACTAAACTCCTCATAGGGCGTCAAAAAATAAAAGCTACCAAGAGGCCTCCGCACAAGGAGGGATCCTCAATAGAAATAACTAAGTAGAATAAGAGTAATCCGAAATTGAGAACATAGAGTTCTTGTACTAATAGAGATCCTACAACTAAATACTAGGAGCTCCAAGGGGAAACAAAATGGGTTCAATGCCCCACAATCAACAATGTAATCCATCAGATGTAAACCCCATGAAAACTTCAAGGCTGAACAATCACCACCAGAGAAGCTATAATAGTCCCAAGATTTAGCTAATATAGAAGCTCCAATTAAGCTCCCTATTCACTAGGATTGAATCTACAAATAGAATCTCACATAATAGCAAAAGCCTCAGAAATGAGAAAAAGACAATTAACCTAAGAAGCATAGAACCAGAGCTCCATCCAATGAATCAGATACTCCCTGTCATCCATACACTAACAAGGGAATCACTCATCTGCAACAAAGAAAAAATTGTGACCTTTCATGTTTTATTGGCAATGTACATGATAGAAAAATCCAGTTTAGATCCCACTACTTTACCACTTTTCAACCTCATTTTTTTAGCTAGGATTCCCCCACCTTTTGAACCTTTTCATTTCTAGATTAGATCCCATTGAACATGATTCCTCTTCAGACTCATAAGTTTTCTCCCTTAATTTGTTCTCCAAAGAGATAACATTGATTTGGAAAATGTGAATCGCATTGCAGGGTTTCTTTGGAGTGGCCTTATGCATGGATAGGATGTCGAATTCCCATTTCATGTTTATTCCATCTAAACACATACCTTTGGTGAGTTGTAGAGCATCTCTGGCTCGACCATTAGGTGGTCCTCTTGGGAATTTGATATCATAGGACCCTTCTCAGTATAGACATAAATCAAATCCTCTACAACCTACTTATGGTCGTCAACAATAGCATGAGGTACCTTTCCTCTATTAGCTTCCCTACCAATAGTATTACTACCTAGATCCCCAACCAAGGAGTCACCACCATTGGCGTCAGTCCTTGTAGTAGTGAACACCTCAGCATTAGTGGTGTGCATCTGTGGTGAAGTCTTAATCCTAGCCTTAGGAGCATTTCCCAGAGTAGTGGTGGTATGTTTCCCAACCCTCAATTGAAGGTCAATACTAGGCACTGACTTGTGGATAATTATAGGACATGAGTTGAGAATATTCCTAAATATCTTGTATCAAGATGATCTCACATGCTTATCTAGGATTTCCACCTTCAATAGGACTGGATTTTCATCAATCTCTACCATTGTAACCTTCGAAAGAGGCTTATCAGGGTGCAATTCCACACAGACTTTTGCTTCTCCTAGACATCCCACTAATAGTGTCACATCATCAAAATTGAAGGACCCTAGTATTGGAGATCCTTGCCAAGAGATCCAAGGGCCATGGTAGACATGGGCTCTTGATCTTAACCTATACAAGTGTTGATACAAAAGAGAGGTGGGGAGCAGTGGACCCGTTGCCCATTCTTGGACAATGTTGAGCAGTCCATTCAGCTTACATGGTGCCTCTACTAGAAAGTGATCTCTCTCTTTCACCAAAGGCATCTTGATAACAAATCCTTATTTTCTTCAGTCAGAGTCTCAAGCTTGCCACTAGATCTCCATTGTAATGACCCATTTTCAAATTAGTCATTTAATTAGGGTTTCCTTGGATGATTGTATACTTAATTAAGTTGATCATTGTTTAAACCTTGATTAATGATGGTAGTTAAGTTTTGATGTTTTAAATATAATGAGAAGGTTTAATCATACTTTTATTCACATAATTAGGGTTAAGATTTGGAAACCATAATCGGCCCAAATTAGGGTTTTGATGACATATGAATACAGAATTTGATAAGTATAGTGTCTCACTAAATGATTTTTAGTATTTTATCTGTAACTTTTATTTAATTAAAATGTGTATATGATTTGTATATATCAAATGTGAATACTTTTAAAAAATATAAGAATTTTTGAAGAATGTTCTGACCTGTTTGTCGGTCGAGTTTCAAACTCAACTGACCATATTTTCATATTGATATAGTAGTGTGGTAATTGAATTTTATCTTTTTATTGGTATATACAATTGATCTAAAATTTTAATTGTAGTTTACTAACTCCATTATAGACACCTTATTAAATTGGTGTAATTTTTGGATGATTTTTATCCCTAAAAATAGGGGTGTCGGTCGAGTTTTGTGAAGGACAAACTCAACCGACCATGCTGTTGATTGTAATATAGTAGTGTAGTATTTGATTTTTAGTTATTTATTGGTAACTCCAAATGATATAAATTTTTATGGTTGCTTATAAACTAAATTTCATATATTTTCTTAAAGTTTCATAATTTTTAATGAGGTTTGAGTTATGAAAAGTGTGGTTTCGGTCGAGTTTATAACTCAGCCGACCAACCAGTCTGAGCAGAATAAAAATACATTGAGGGGCTTGTTTGCAATTTTTCTACGCACCTCAATTCATCTATATGACTAACCTAACACACGAGGAGCTCTCATAACTTGTCATTCCTGTCAAAGAAATGAAATTTTTGAGAGAGAGGGGAGCTAGGGTTTTGAGAAGAGAAAGTGGTGGAGATGTTGACCTAGGGTTTCTCTATCCAATATATGATGAAATCAAGTAAGTTTAGCTTCTTTGCATAGAATTTCATGGTGAATCCTCTCTCACATGTCAAGATTTCGTCCCTTATCTTATTTGATTCAAAATCACATCAAATCTCCCCCTTTTCTCACTCTTTCTCTTCTAATCCCCATTTCTAGGGTTTCTGAGTTGAGAGGAGAAAGAATTGGATTCTTTTGCTGGAGTTTGATTGGGTTTCCAAAACTTTAGAGGTTGACCTATGTTTTTAAGGTGATTGGCACCTGAGGTGAGTGTTTTTCTCCCTCCTAATCTTTGTATTCATATTGAAAGCCTAATTCTATCCGGCTAAAACAATCAGAAACTTTGTTTGTATATGTATGTGATTGGATTTGATTTGGGAAAGATATTGGGGGATCCAATTCTACTGATTTTGATTATTTCTCATTTATTGAAACTTGATTAGTTCGTGATATATTGATTGAGAATCCATGGGTTTTCTTATGGGTAGATGACTATGCTATTTCATGTGAATTTTGCCTAAAAATCAGCCCAATGGCCGATATGCTTGGAATTGAATTGACATGTATAAAATCATATTTGAATTGTACTAGATTGTATTATACAAGTGCATTGTTGAATGTTAATGGAATTGAATGACCACATATCTTGATTAGGATTTGTGTTGAGGAAGTGAATCAAATGAGTCAATTAATCAATGTATACTTATGATTGATGAATGAAATGTGTGAAAATGGAAACTATGTTTGTGAATAACCCTAATGAACTCTTGAATCATGATTGGATTACTGAATGATATGATTCCTATGATATGTTGAACTAAGGAATTACTTATTGAAAACCCTAAAAGTTTATTATTAAGACGATTACGAGTGATAAAGCTAGAACTTATATATGATGTTGTAAATGTGATCAAATGCTAAAGTTGAAAGTATTAATACTTCAATTGAATATGATGAGTCTTACTAATATCATCTAAGTCCAATGCATTTGTTTTAGTATAATAAAGAATGATCATTATTGATTATGGGAATGACATTAGTAGTCAATGACAAGGTACACTTATCTGAATATAAGAGACAATATGAATAAGACATACATAATGGTAATTGCAAGATAAAGATGAAACTAATGAAGATAGTATGGTGAAGTATTTTATCTTTTATTTTAATTACATGTGGATTAACCCAAATTAAATGAAATATACTAAGAATTGTACTTTGATAAATGTTATGTAGAAGAGAAGCATTGTATGTAAAGTGAATCAAGAAATATTGGTCCAGATAATGTAATGAACATGAAATGAAAGAAGTTGAGACTACTGAGCATAAAATGATGGAAAAAGATAGGAATTAGTAGATGATTCTAAGAATGTAACTCTTACCCTAAAATGATGAGTTTGATGATGCTAGTGAATGAAAATATCAAAATGGGGGATTAAGAGATGTACATTACCGTAGTTGAATTCAACTAAAAGATGAAACTCAAGTATTTGAATTGATTTACAAGAATGTGTTCTTGTATTGTGATTGTTTGATAGAATACTTGTACTATGAGAATGAACTATTTTGATGGAATTCAAATGATAATCAACATGTGTTGATTAGTAACCCCATATGAAGAATGTGAAATAAAAGAAGAAGAGAACTAAGTCTGTTATGCATGTATATGCATGAAATTTATTGGCATCTATTCAGATTGGATGGAACAAGCATATGTCGTATGATAAATCTATTCTGAGTATGAGGAATGATACATGATATCTATATGCTTTTACTGTTGCTAGTTCTAATGCCTCTGCTAATATTTGTTCAGAACTATGATATACAATGAACTGATAAGATTTATGTTGAAATTGAATTTAATATGCACTCCTTACATTGAGAAACCCAGATAAGGGTAAATATTGCATAATGAGATTATGTCTAGGGATGAAATCCCACTGATGATGATAAAACCCTGATGGGGTAAATGTTTGACAATAAGATTATGTCTCGGGAATAAAGCCCATTGTTGATGATTGCTATGAGATGATGTAGAAGATAGAAATAATCATAAGCATTGCAATCTACAGATTTATTGTGCTTCTTGCTTGGATCATTGTCCTTATTGATAAACTTAATTTGCTTCATGTTATTCTAGTTACGCGAGAATACACAGATATGATATATGATGTTTGAATTCTTTTAAGATGAGTAAAAGAGATTAATGATAAGTGAAATGATGGAACATCTAGTTAGGTTCACTGAACACTATGAGTTCCCCGCCCCGAGGACCATACTGGGGAAACAAAACAAATCTCCTTGTAGTAATCGATGAATTATGAGAAGGACTTTCGAAGTGTGGATCGAGACCTTAAAGGTTAGACCACTAGGATTTAGGAGTGAGTCATCTAGAGCGGCTCTGGCCCTAAATCCTTATTGTGAAAGTCGATGTACAGATGGAATAGACCCTGATGAAATGAAATATGTGAAATGTGAAATGAAAAATATGTGAAATATTGTGATATGTGATATACTATTTTGTTGGTTCCTATCTTGTGTACCCGAGATGAGGATGTGAGCCTCTTTAGGCAACCCTGAGGTGGCCAGGGTCTGTTGTTGATATCTTAGGGTGGCCGGCTAAACCCTAAGATAGTGATGGTGAGTCGTTGACACAAGAATCATGTGTGGCAACTTCTACTTGGTGAGGTACAAGCCAAGTAGTTTCAGGGCAAATGAATAAAAGATGATAAGCTGTATAGAACATGATGTGAATGGCTGTTACATTCCTCATACTGCTACTTGATGATTTTTCATTATTGAGTATGCTTCTTGTTATGGAAAGTAATCATGCTGCTATGGACATTTTCTATTTCATATTATGATATGTCATGTTGACAAGTTATAAATTATGGGATTTATATCCATTCTGAATATGAGTTGGATTGCCTGCTATTTGATAGTATTGCTTGGTAGATATGTATTATGCGTACTTTAGCTTCAGGACTGTAGGATGTGTTCCTAGTCCAGCTGGTGGAGTGTCACAAATATAATGTTATTATTATGTATTGATTCAAAATGCTTGGAACTTGACTTATTACTCATGCAGTAGGATTCTTAATCTGAACTAAGAAGTATCTGCTGATTTGTTCATAGACATGATTTAAAAGATGTTTCAAAGTTATAATTGGTTTAAGTGATTACCTTATCTATTTGATTAGATTACCATTGTAATCTAGATATGACTTATGATAAAACTATCTACTAGAATTTTCAATATTTGCATGTTTCTTGTAAGTTTATTATACTTAATATGATGTTGATGCATGTACCTAGCTTGAGTGGGAGGTATCCACTCACTGGGGCTCTATATGAGTCTCATGAGGTTATTTCAAATGTTTTTAGGTATAATGCTATCCAGCGGAGAGGTCGTGATAAAGAAGATATAAATAGCATAATCTAGATAGATTAGAATGTCCTTGTACTCTCTCTTTCTCGGGATGGGTTGTAGACTATGTTTGTTCATCAATGTACATGAATTTGATGTAAACTGAACCGCATATGAGAACAAGATTTGATTCTAGTTTTAATGGAGTTGAATAAGATTTGTGATATATAAATGTGATGTCCTTGATGTGACATTATTTATGTATTTGTGAAGAAAGAAAAATTATCTATATTTTTTGTATATTGTTTAATCGCCTTTGTCGAGAATTCATTATTTTATTTCATAATCTGGGTTTAGGTTTTGGGATTATCTGTAATGGTTGGTATTTATACTGATCAAAAGAGTGGGTCCCGACATCCACGTTATCGTATTCGAACCATACAATTTACCTTTAAACATCTTCTTATTGGTGAATCAAATCGACACAAACTTTCTCCAATTAGGGGTATCCCCATCCTATCTTGATACCTTTGCACATATAACCCCATTGTGCAGTCCTAGATCAACAAATTGGATGGCCGCTTCACCTGCTTCTGCTCGCCCATGGAATCTCACTAGGAAACAGTCAACGACAAGGGCATCTAGGGGTGGATTTAGATGATTTCTTAGTTTCTGTGTTGCTAAATTTTCCTTAGACCTAAACTTGATGCTTAAAATGATATCATTTATTCACTAAGATGGTTTTGTTTTCCCGAATCTTGTATCTAAAGTAACTTTCACATCCTCTATCACTATGAGTTTCCTATGGGGAGTTATGCTTGATATGGCTTATATGGTGTTAATGTCCTTGTTGTGTCCAAGATTGTTGTATCAGGCCTTGTTATGGCCAAGTATTTAGTTGTACCTTGATGGGTTACTTAGAACCTTTTCATACATATATATCTTTTTAAGTTCATACAAACTTGATTAATCCACAATTTCATCTATAAATTTTGTTTGTAACTTTATTGACCACGAGAATTGACCTAATTAATCAAAGTGTAACAAGCGTCAGATTGCTCCCTTGGAGTGTATGAACTATCTTAGCATTTAGAATTTTTAATAGCACATGGTGTTTTCCTTTTAGTGGTCTTGTATCATGATAAGGTACTTAGAGTCATATACTTTTGGATATCCATGTGATTGGGGGTTGTGTTACCCAACATGGAATATGATGATGTGAATGAGTATGATCGAGGTCATAGATCTAATGATATGTGATATTTGGAGTGTGATTGGCATGTGACATATATAGTCCCAAGGGTTTTACACCCTATTGTAGGTGCCAATTCATGCATGCCCTGGTGCCTAATGTTTGTGGACTCAACTTTGAGAACTCCATGAGTAGTTTGGCCTTTGATCACACTACTCTAACTAAATTGTAATTGGTAGAGTCTTATGGAGATCGGTAATCTTAATACCTTTCATGGTGATCTAGGATAAACTTCGCAATTATTACTTATAGTTTGAATGGTACACTTCAATCTACTTGAGGCTAGCCATAAAATATTAGTTCGATAGCATATGTAGGATTTAATTGGTGAATTCATCTTTTTACTATTGGATGTGCACTTACACCTATAGTGTCTTTATTTATCATTCTCCTATCATGAACTTATAGTTAGTTCATATGTAGTACATATTAGTACTTCTTTCTATATTATGCCTTTATTTGTTGTGTTATCTTGTAGGCTTAAATGCTCATAAGATTGTTGGAGATGGGCCTATTAGTACTTCTTTCTATATCATATCATTTGGAGATGGGCCTAACCCCGTGGTCATCCACATCTATAAAGTGACCAGCAGTGTAGCCATGGTTCGCATAGGGACCATTGTTTCTTGGAGGACAATAAAGCTCATAAGATTGTTGAGATATTTTGTCAGAGTGACCTATATGTCACCCATGTACTCTCAGATCTAGATAGTGTACTTTGAATTGAATGTATCTACGGCTTGTATTTTGGCCCCATGATTTGTATAGATGCATATGTTGAAACTGTGATGAACATACATCTTTTGTATATAGGTGGTGATGTTGGTCATAGATCAATATCTTTGTTGCGTGTCAATCTGAAATAAAAATTGGACTTTAAGCAAACTTGTTTAAGATGGAATCGGCAATTTAATATGTACTTCACTTGATCTTTTGGATGATGTGGTTGTTTTGTGAAATTTTGGATCTATTCTGAGTAATTGCACTCTTGTGTGGCAGGTGCTCACGGTGCGCTAGGGTTAGAAATAGCAACTAAAATAGGATTTTATGGTATGTACGTTAGGACTAGAAATAGTTGATGCAAATCTCCCTTTTAACAATATTAATTATATATATTGATATTTTACCAAAGCCTAAAATGTGAGGTTTACCAAGATATAGTAGATCGTCCAGGATTTGAATAATAAATTGACCAGGATTCGAATAGTGAGATGACTATGATTCGAATAGTAGGACATACCAAGATTCATCGGTATGTATGTTGGGATTAGAAAAATAGCAGGCGCGCTAGAATTTATGGTAGGTGTGCTAGGATGAGAATAGAAGGTGCACTAGGCTCCAACAGTATGTGAAGCACATTGATTAATAGGTACACAAGGATACAATGGTATGCGGTGTGCATGGATTAGAAACATGAGTTACACAAAGATTCAAATAGTAAGATGATGACATTCAAATAGTAGGATATCTAGAATTAGGTTGAATGTAGATTGAGATTCAAATAGTATGATGACTAGAATTCGTATAGTAGAATGACTGGAATTCGAATAATATGATGACACTGTTCAATAGTAGGATGACCGGAATTCATATATGGCAATGATCAAGGAAACAGAAGTTGGACGGTTCCTAATATGCCATGAACTGTAAATCTAATCAATCTCATTATACAGCCCAGAGTGCTTTCAAGACGTGCCAGGGAAAAGGTGACCATATATATTCTCATTGGGCACCTTGTAACCCTTGACGAGGAAGACAACCGACACGATAGGTGGCTGCTACAGGTTCATTGTTTCTTCGGCCCACAATCGTCTTTGGCGCAACCAAAGGAGAGGGTTCATGTACGAGAGGAAGAGAGAAGGAGAAGCTGGAGAGAGATGGGAGGAAAGGTCTAGACGTAGGAAAATGCAATTCACTGTATTTGGGGACGAGTGAGCCCCGTCGTAACCCGAATCAACGTTTGCGTGATTGCTTCATATACTCGTATGCGACACGTCCTCAACCCACTACTCCCGAAGTCCTCAACACACTACGAAGTCAGACAAGTACACCGGACTATACCCAAATAAACTAGCCCTGAGCTCAATCCAAACAAAGAACTAAAAATGCAGCTCATATGGTGCTCAAATGGAAACGCCAAGTCCTAAAATAACCTATGATTTGTCAAATGCAGGTTTTGGGATATGTAGCCTCAAAAGAGGAGGCAGGATAAGTAGACCACCTCATAAACCAAGGACTCTTGGTAAGGAGGACCAAGAAGAATGCAATTTTCTGCCTGTGAAGAGTCGAACGTGCGAACATAGTCTTGGGAGACAGGGAGTGGCTTGAGCGATTGGGTCCCATCCCATTGAAACACTGTACTGCCCAGCTTTGTCACATGCGTTATTCTTTATTTTCTTCTCTTTCTGATCCGCGTAGAAAAAGTGTAGTTCTTTTTAAATGATATACTTTACTATCCTTGCGCCGCTCAACAGAAGAGCGGGAGTAGCACGAGCAGAAACGTAAATAAAGATGATGGAAACAGGGCAGCAGAAAGAAAAGCCTGCAAAGCTTAAAAAAAACAGAGAGAGGGAATGCTATGGCACCCGGCATGGCTTGGCGGTGTACTGAACAGGTTGCATATTGTTGCGATCGATTTGCGAATCTAAATCCCGCCCTTCCTTCACAGAGCGGGGACTTGTGGTGGCGGACCAAGCTAACCTTTTGCCAGCGGGCCATGAGCTAGCTGCAGATGCTCCACCATCCATCACCAACGAGCTGCTGCAGGATGCAGCAGCAGTTAGGTGGCTCCGCTGCCATGTGCACCCCATGATGGTGCCACCACAGCCACAAACACACCAAGCACTGGAGGGTGCCGGATCGTGGGAACAAAAAGAAATGGGACCAGCTAAACAAAATAACAAATGCTCAAGTGGAAACCGTCCAAGTTGACAGCACAACTTATTTATCAGCCCATTATGACATATAAAACATGTTGAATAAAGAGGCTTCAGCATGAACCAACTACCTGTCTGTCAAGATCAATGGATCAACATCTTTACACTTACGGGGGTGAAAGACGGCATATAGAGGTTTGGAGACTAATTTTCAAGAGAACAACAACAAATGGTGATGATAAACCCTAGAAAGGTCCCCCAGCGAGCCCGAAGCCTTGCCTTACCCTCTCCACACAACTATGTTATCGAGCAGAAACGCCCAAAAGCAGCAGCTAGTCGGCGTCCCTCGTGAAACATGCAAGACAAACACGTCCCATCCTGCACCACTTGTCCGCATTTCTGTATATGTATGGTGGGTTTCAGATGCGGATGTCGACTCGGCGGACTAGAGGGAAGGACTTTATCCTGGATAGTATGGACTCTTGAGACGGGACCCATGAGCATCCGTCTACAGAATACGCGCTTACATTAATGATACAGAGGGAGCTCAATAATAAAGGGATAATAACATCATCATTGATCCATCTTGAAAAAGCACTTGCCAACCAAAACCAGCCATCAACTGTTCCGGCCCGACTTCTGAGAGCGACAAATAAAGCTGGAACGAATAGGGTTAGATGTGGCAGGTTGTGATGGCGCTATATGCCATCAGCTATGTGTGCAACGCTCCGTAGGCGACCATGCAACTTACAAATGTGTCCGAATCCAACTGACAACAGAAACCCGCTACCAACCAACATAAACAAAGGTTGAAATTTGAATTTCTAAGATTATATACAAATTTGATGTGAACTGGTGACCGCGACTAAAAACTTGTGCTTGTATGGGTTGCCCGGTTATGTAAGAAAGCAGGGGCCAGTTACAGGAAATAGACACACAAACCCACATGATCCGGTGAAAAACGTACAAAATCACAGCAATATATATCAACCCAGCTCTTGTTCTCCCCCAAACTGGAACTCCGCCACTGTTTCTGTTTGTTGCATCCAGATGGCTCACAGCCAAAGAACCGGTGAATACGACTGTCAGCAGCATTATACAACTTTGATTTGAGCTGGTGAATACGGCTAAAAGGCTAGCTCGTATCGATTGCTAGATTAAAACACCAAATGAAACAAAACAGGCGCCCGCTCCAGAGGGACCCCTCCCTCATAGATGTGAACGACCGGTGCAAGTATTCCAGAATGGGCATCAACATATCAGCCTGCATCTTCTTCTCGCCAAAACTCCAACCCTGGCACCATTCCTGCTCGTTGCATCCCCGATGAAACACGGCCGAAGAGTGAACAAACGGGATTCTGATGATTAACGAAGCAAGCGCCATTTCAGAGCAAACACCAAAACTAACTAAATAACAATCAAACACACACCCAAATTACGAACATATTGTCTAGAAAGAAAACGAACTCCTGAAGCATTCATTCCGTCCTCTTTCCTTTTCATCGGGATTAAAAGTTAAGCTTTCACAAAAACATGATATTAAAGCAATGGTTATTAGCTTTTCCCATCACCACAATGCCCCCGATAGTAAGTTTCTTCCTACATCGCGACTATTATTAAAAAGTAGGTATCTCCTCCTGGAACATTAGTATTCCTACTACATACACACGCAGGATCAGAACAACGGGAAGGAGATCTTCCTGCCAAGCACCACAGTTTTGCCCCGATCAAACTCTATGTCATCATTATCTATTAATCTATCAATCTATCAGAAGCAAGCGTGCCTACATCTGTAGACGCCCCGTAACAACAGAGAGAGAGAGAGAGTTAGGAGAGCACTTTTGTTACGGAGGGGGTAAAAGTCAGGGAAAGGAAAACCAATAGTAACAAAATAAAACAGACCAAACCAAACCAAACAAAATGCAAACCCTATAATCCACCCTTTCCGTCCGTCCGTGTATATCCCCGTCGCAGCAGCTCCTCCTAGTGATACATCCCACAAAGCGAAGAATCCTTCTATCAGATCCCATCCTCATTCTCACGGCAGCAGTCAGGGCACCGGATCAACCCGTTCTCATTACACGACCCGCACCTCCTGAACCCGCCACCGGCCTTATCGCTGTACCGTTTATGGCTCCCGTTGCAACCTTCGCAGAGCACGAACCGGATCCCGCCGCACCGCTCGCACTCGGTACCGCCGGCGGGTGCAGAGGGAGCACCGGCGAGGTACTTCGTGAGCTCCCCTGACTCGTGTAGCTGCCGGATCTCGTCGGCGCCGCCCATGTACCTCCCACCTATGAACACTCGAGGAAGGGCGAGGTACGCGCCTGGCGTTCGGGAACGGCGGAGAAGGCCTTTTAGCTCCGTAAGGAACCGAGCGTCCATGGACACGTCCCGCTCGTCGACGCCGACGTGGAACCCGTGCAGGATGGCCCGGACGGAGCGGCAGTCCTCGAACGTGGTGCGGATCACGCGGAGGGATGTGAAGTAGAGCACGATGCGTGTGGTCTCGTTGGACGAGAGCGCGGTGGAGGCGCCTGACGGAGGGAGTGTGCGCCAGGTGCGGAGCGCGGATGTGGCGACGCGGACGCGGTGGAAGACCGAAGGTGATGGGGGTTTGCGTGGGGAAGAGGAGGCCGGGGAAGGTGGACAGCGTGTGGAGACGTTGCTGAGATGGGAACGGTCGAGGCCGTCGTCGGTGTCGCCGAGGATGGAGTGGATGTCCTTGAACGAAGGGGATTTGAAGAGCGGCGAAGCGTGCGCTGGTGAGGCTGTGGCCGTGCCTCCTCCGCCTCCGCCGCCGCTGAACCGAGGGCTACGAGCCCAGGGCGGCCACATGATAGAGAAAGGGGGAAGAAAATAGAAGAGGAGATCGAGACGACGAACGAATCTAGAGAGGTGAAATCCACTGGCTGGTCGCCACGCTACAGCTA